>CM073733.1:119326706-119792898 GCA_037113605.1 Calophaca sinica | reverse complement strand
GGCGTTTTTGGTAGTGACCGGGATAAGCCGAGGTGCTTAAGGTCCACTTTTGTTTCTGACGGGAGAGATTGACTAGGCGTCGCCACGCATCCTTACGGGACCTGAGTTGACTGTCTGACAGGAGAGCGAGGATCCCAAGGCTTAAAGTTTGGACGTTTCAAGCGGTACTCTGATGCGGCGTGTGCATTCAGGAGAAATTGTGGTCGAGAGAAAATGGAATTGTGAGTTGTGTCGAGTTTAGAGTGAGATGGTCGGAGTCACGTCGGTGATTGTTATACTTTCTTTGTTGCTTATATTTTTATGTCGAGCTTATCTTAACTTGTTGAGAGATTGACCGCCTCCGTGGTGCCTTCAATCCATGGCGGATTTACCCAGGCGATGTCGAGCGCAGTGTAACTCGGCGATGAAGCGATGCCGAGGAGGAGGTCGACGAGGACGAGTGGCGACCTCTGCACATCGTGATTGTTTATTTATTGGATGTTGGTTTTTCCCGAATTTGTTCTTGTAATTCTTTTATGTTCGAGGTCGTGACCCGATTTGGCAAATGTTATTTTTTTATTTGCTCTGGGTGGTAGATCACTGTGGTCTTACTTTTTGGAGCAGCCTTGGCAATGAGTCTCATTTAAGTACTCCCGAGGTATAATGGCTATTTTGAAGTTATCGTACCTTAGGTGTATTTTTCTTTGCACATTTCTTACTCTTTGTATTTTGTATACATTCTTATTTCGAGTGATATATATGTATGTATGTTATACATGTATGTTTTATTTGAATTTAAGTCTTGTGGTCTTAGTTGCACCATGTTTCGAAAAGTCAGTAATTACTACGGTATGTGCACGAGTTGGTTTTATATGAAAAATATATATCGCATTTTTAAAAAGGCACAAGAGTTTTGTTTTTAAAACATATCTCATATAGGTTTTGTTGAGCTTGTTGTGTTGAGCTCATTAACTCTCAGGCCTCAGTATATTGAGCCTCGATGGCGGTCAGGAAGCAGTCGTTCTGAGCTTTATAGGCTTGATTCGGCTCAATCGAGCCGAAATTTGTGCATAGGATTGGGTAGTCCTTTGTGTCGGGTTATGTGTTGAAAGTACCTAGTTGTTTTGTGTTGAATTCTTTGTTTGATTAAGTGAAGCACTTATTGCTTAGAGAAATTGTTTGAACAAGTTTCTTGATTGAAGCGGTGTGTTTAACACATCCTTGTTGTGAGATTCGCGGGGTTTTGAACTTTGTGGAATCTAATGCCACCTCGTGAGAATACGACATCTGCAACCGAACGTCGACATGGAACGAGCTATTCAAGCTATGGCCAGAGATGGCGGCGGCCATGGCTCAACAATCACCGCAACTCAACAGCTAACGCGATGGCTCAGCCAGACGGCCGTTAACTCAGAGAACTTGCGACCAGCGACAACGAAGCGAGCGTAATCTTTGAAGCAAGAGGATTGGCCGACTTTAGGAAGCATGATCCACCGAGTTCTCACGGTGAGCCAAATCAGGATAAAGGCGATCTTTGGATCTGAGATCGAGAAGATCTTTGAGGCACTTCATTGTCCTGACAACGTGAAGGTTTCCACTATGCCACCTACTTATTGCCAGGAGGCCAGAGTATTGGTGGAGAGGAGTGAAAGCAAACGTTTATAGCAGAACATCGCGAGATGACCTGGGAACTTTTTCGTGAAAGGTTCTTGGACAAGTACTTCCCTGATCTTGCACGGGCCGAGAAGAGCGGGAATTTCTTCCAAGCTGCAGCAAGGCAACTCGACGGTGTCCGAGTATGCGGCCAAGTTTGAATCGTTGGCGAGGTATTTCAGTCCATTTCGTGACCGAAGTTGACGAGAGATGGTTAAGTGAGAGATTCCAGCGAGGATTGAGATTCGACATTGGTCAGATGGTGTCGTTGAGGATCCGAAATCTCGAGGTGATTGGCCCGGAGTGTCGAGGTAGAAGGAGTGAGGAGCCACCTGAAGAAGGACTGTTGTGGGCGGATGGGTGAGACCCCGCAGTGCGGGCGTAGATTTGCCGCAGAAGGAAACTACGCGAAGAGACCTTCTGACCAGGCCTCAGGGCGAGCAACAGGACGATGTATCGTCAGATGACCCAAGTACTTAGGAGTGGAGGTCAGTCCGATGTCGAGGTGATTTGCTACCGATGTGGAAAGCGGGACATTACTGGCGAGTAATTGTACTCGAGAGGAGGAGGTGTGTTTCAAGCTGCAAGAAGCCAGGCATTTTGCTAAGGATTGTCCTACACCTAAAGGTGAACCGACTATGCTTGCGCCAGGCCAAAGGAAAGCGTCAAGTGGCTAAAGCGTAGTTTTTGCATGAGTGGCGAGAAGCGAAGATCGAAATGATGATCTTATCCAAGGTGAATGTGAGATCGAGGTAAATCACTTATCCGTTCTTTTTTGATTAGGTGCAACCCATTCCTTCATTTCTTGATTGTGTGAACCTTTTGAAGCTTGGACTGGCCCTTTTACCGTTTAAATTAGTAGTTACAACCCACCTGCTAAAACCTTAGTCACAAACACCGCATGTCTTAATTGTGTAGTGATTATTGAATAGAAAGTTTGTGGTCAATTTGGTTTGTTTGCCTCTTAAGGGTTTAGATGTTATCCTCGGGATGGATTGGTTGTCACACCACCATGTCCTTTTTAATTGTGCCGTAAAGCGTAATTTTCAGGACCTTGGAGTCTCGATTATCTTTCTCACCGAGCGTGTTGGAGTTTCTTTGAAAGAAGGAACTAGGAATACATGTATCTCGCTAGCTCGGAAGTTTCCAGCCAGATCGACGCGTGAAGAATGTTCCATGGTGTGTGATTTTGAGGGCGTTTTCGAAAGGCGTGCCAGATTACCACCCGATGCGAGGTCGAGTTCTCCATCGACTGATTCGAACAGACCGATTTCAAAGCGCCGTGGGGATGTCTCTCCCGAGATGAAAGAGTTGAAGTCCCCTGGATCGAACACTTGGAGTCGAAACGATTCCATACGGCTGCGTGTCACCGCGTAAGAGCTCCGGTGTTGTTGGTTAAGAAGAAGGATGGACGATCGAAATTTGCGTGGACTATCGCGAACTCAACAAGGTTCTAGTGAAGAACCGTTATCCGTTACCACGTATTGGCGATTTGATGGACCAACCGTCGGAGCGGCGATCTTTTCAAGATAGACTTGAAGTCAGGGCTACCATCGGTCAGCGTGAAGGAGGAAGATGTCGCCAAACAGCTTCTCGGACTAGATACGGTCCACTACGAGTACTTGGTGATGCCGCTTGGAGTGAGCGAATCGCCCGGTGTGTTTATGGACTACATGAGCAGGATTTTCCATTCGTTTTTGGATCGATTCGTTGTAGTGTTCATCGGCGACATATTGATTTACTCGAGGAACAGAAGAGCACGCTTGAGAACACCTATGCTTGAAATCTTGCAGATATTACGAGATAAGCAACTCTATGCCAATCTGTGAGTGTGAATTTTGGCTTGAAGAGGTGAATTTTCTAGGTCACGTGATTTCCGGAGAAGGGATAGCGTGGATCCAACTAAGATTGAGGCTGATAGCGTGGGAACAGTAGAAGACGATTACTGAGATCAGGAGTTTTGTCGACAGCAGATATTACCAAGATTCATTGAAAGTTTCTCGAAGATTGTCGCGCCTCTTTACACGTTGGCGAGGAAGGATCAACCTTTTGCTTGAGCCAGGGAGTGTGAAGCGATTTTCAACGGCGAAGGAGCTTTTGACGGCAAGCGCTGTCGCTGATTTTGCCTCAACCCGAAGAGCCTTTCGAGGTGTATTGTGATGCGTCACACCAGGATTGGGATGTGTTTGATGCAACATCGGAAGGTGGTCGCGTATGCTTCAAGGCGACTTAAGATTCACGAGAGGAACTATCCTACTCACGACTTGGAGCTAGCGGCTGATAGTTTTTGGCGCCGAAGATATGGAGGCACTACCTTCTGCAGAGCACTCTTCTGCTGTTTCGGCGATCACGAGCTTGAAGTACATTTAGGCCGAAGGAACTCAACATGCGTCAACGTGAGATGGATAGAATTTCTCAAGGACCTACGACTTTACGTTGGAATACCATCCTGGTAAAGCTAACGTAGTAGCGCATGCGTTGAGCAGAAGAGCGTTTTAACCCCGGTAATGATGATCAAGGAGTTGGAGATGCTCGAGAAGTTCGAGATTTGAAGTTAGTGTCGAAGTTTCAAGGAAAGCTGAGATTTGGTATGCTTACCATTTCTAACAGATTGTTGGGCCGAGATCCGAGACCAGCAAGTTCGTGACGAGCCCGCAAGAGAAGATCGATTGATAAGCGCAAGGAAAAGCGGCGAGAATTTGGTCGGGCGGACGACATCTTGAGGTGCAATGGCCGTGTGCGTGCCTAACGTATCCGAGTGAGGAAGTTGATTCTCGACAAGCGCGCATAAGAGCAACTTTAGTATTCATCCAGAGTTACGAAGATGTATCAAGACTTGAAGAAGCATTTTGGTGGTCCTGAATGAAGCATAGCAAGTGGCCGCACGAGCTTCATGTTTGGCGTGTCGAAAGCGAAGGTGGAGCACCAACGACCGCAGAATGCTCTGATAATCAGCGTGCGATATGGAAATGGGAATGATATTTCCATGGATTTCGTTGTAGGTTTGCGAAGGCGGAAGAAGAATGATTCGATTTGGGTGATCGTCGGCCAGATTGACCAAATCTGCTCATTCTTGCGCGTGAGGTCAACATACAACGTGGAAAAAGCTGGCCGAGATCTACATCGCGAGATAGTGCGACTTCATGGAATACCATCTTCGATCGTGTCGGACCGAGATCCAAAGTTCAACGCCTCATTTTTGGAGGAATTGCAGGCGATGGGAGCCGAGCTCGACAGGCTTAGCTCGGCATATCATCCCGCAGGTGACGGTCGCCGAGAGAGCGATCCAATCGCTTGAAGATTTGTTGCGAGCTTATGCGTTAGATCACCGAGGAAGTTGGGACGACGTCTTACCATCGTGGAGTTCACATACAACTGACGGCTTCCATGCGAGTATTGGGATGGCGCCTTTTGAAGCGGCTGTATGGGCGGAAATGTCAGACGCCTCTTTGTTGGTACCAGGGCCAGCGACGGTCGTAGGACCAGATATGATCCAGTGGACTCACAGAGAAGATCCGGGTTTGATCGAGAGATCGGATCACGAACATCTCAAAGTCGGCCGAAGAGTTATGCAGATCAACGGCGTCGACCACTCGAGTTCGAGGAAGGAGGACATGTATTTCTTAGAGTCACCCCACTCATGCGAGTTGGTCGAGCGATCAAATCCAAGAAACTTACCCTAAATTCATTGGACCTTGCACGCATTCTTCGTCGTATTGGTCGATGGCATATCGGTGCATTGCCACCATTCTTGTCGAACATCCACGACGTCTTTCACGTCTCACAATTGCGGAAGTATGTTTGAGGCCCTTCTCATGTCATCGAACCAGGATGTGATTCAAGCGAAGGGCGACTTATCTTTTGAAGCGTCACCAGAATCGTTGATCGGAAAGCCAAACAATATGCGAACAAAGAGATCCAACTTATCGAGATGTGTGGGATCGAAGACTGAGATGCGACTTGGGAGGCTGGAGGAGAAGATGAAGATTCAGTACCACTGAACTTTACGAGGTAAGAAGCTTATTTGCAATTTCGAGACGAAATTTTTTAGAGGAGAGGTTGTAACACCTGAGGACGAGATCGACATCGTATTAGGACGACGTATCGAGACCTCGACCAAGACCTTGTGTCGAGATCCGGTGACTAGATCGTTTGCCGAGATCTTTTGTCGAGCTGATGAGACCACGTGCACTAGCTGCTGAGCTGAGGAGGTCGGGAGTCGAGTTGATGAAGTCGCGTACCGAGCTGATGAGGACGCAAGTCGAGCTGAGGAGACCGCGTTCACGAACTCGTGTTAGAACTTTGTACGTTTGCACGAGTACTCTTGTCGACATCGTGTCGAGATGATACCTCGTATTATTTCGAACGTTACTCAGCGTTATTATTATATTGTTTGTAATTATTACATTGTCGGCTTGTCGTTGACCGACAGAGTAGAGGGTAATCATGAGAGGAACGAGTTAACGGGTAGATGATTATTGGGATTGGCATCTTATAGCTGGAGTTACGTTTTTACCCCTTTCTCGCCAGCTGTATACCACGACCGTTTCACTCATTTCTCTTTTCTTCTTTCTTCTTCCTTCCTTCTGCTCTGTGTTTCGTTGTTTCCTTAAAAATCTTCATCGACGAAACCGTGAGTTCCAGCGAGATTCTGCACAAGATTTCTTCATCAATTTTGTTCATCATCAACTTCTCGACCCATATCTCGTCTGATCGACCATCACCGTTGAGGTATGAAGAACAGATTTTCTTTCATCTGTGCTACTGTTTAGCGCTAAATCTTCTTCCATTTTTAATCAGTTTTATGCTTCCAAATCATATCAAATTGATGGGTTTTCTTCTTCACAATATTACCTATCTTTTTAACCGATTAATTGGGCTTGTAAAACAAAATTTCTTTCTCTGTTTTTCTGCAATCGGCAATGCCCAGAAACCCCATTTTTGGTTCGTTTCGATTTTCTGGTTTTTCGTTCGTTGCTTCTGAATATTGTTGTTGTCGATCTTTCAGAAGCATCAGATAACTTTTCATGAATTCTGATCGAAATCCCTAACTTTGTGTTGGAGGAAAAATATCTTTCAGTTCTTGAGTTTTATATATTTTCTGGGTTGTGGTTGAGTTTGGGGAAGAGAGAGCTAGATGTATTAGAACCATAGATCGATCTGAGTTGTGTTTGTTTTAGGAAGTCTGATTCCCGAGATCGAGTGATTTCCGAATCGAGGTGTACGGGAAAGCGAATCCAAGGACGCGGAAGCAGCAGAATCCAGATCGAGGACTGTACGTGTCGAGGTCGACTGAGAAGCGTACGTGTCGAAGTCGTTGTCGAGTTCGTTGAAGACAGCCGTGTCGAGATCGAGTAAGAGAAGTCGTTGTCGAGCTCTTTGAAGACAGCTGTGTCGAGGTCGTTGTCGAGCAGCATTAACTTGGAGTTCGGTAAGGGCAACTTCTAGATATCTCTAAGGCTTTATTTTATAAGTCCTTAAGTAAGGGCATTTCATATTCTACGTGGTTATGTTATTGTGTATGGAATTACCGATTTGTGTCGAGATGAAATGTTGTGATATGATTGAGTTTTGCATGTATTTAATATGTGATTGAATATATGTCGTGAAGTGTGTATTGCATGTTGAATTGCGTTTCTTCATGTCGAGCTTGCTCTTTTATTTGACATGCGGTTGAATATTTTGTGTTTAACTCCACGAATATCGTGTATCACGCGGAATTGTTCATCGAGTGAGCGAGCTAGGTGAGTCGTATGGCGTTTTGAGCCGTGACCGGATAAGCGAGGGTGCTAGGTCCCCTTTTGTTTCACGGGAGATTGACTAGACGTCGCCACGCTACGGGACCCTGGGATCATCTAGGGAGAGCGAGATCCCCCGGGTTTTACCGACTTTCCGACATCTGACGGCGCGTGTGCATTCCTGAAAATTGTCGAGTCGAGAGAAAATGGAATTGTGAGTTGTGTCGAGTTTAGAGTGAGATGGTCGAGTCACGTCGGTGATTGTTATACTTTCTTTGTTTGCTTATATTTTTATGTCGAGCTTATCTTAACTTGTTGAGAAGTTGACCACTTTCCCGTGGTGCCTTGATCCGCATGACAGTTACCCAAGGCGATGTCGAGGGCGCGAGGTAACTCGGCGAAGAGACGATCTGAGGAGGAGGTCGACGAGGACCGGTGGCGACCTCTACTGTCGTGATTGTTTATTTATTGGATGTTGGTTTTTCCGAGACTCGTTTCTTGTAATTCTTTTATGTTCGAGGTCGTGACCCGGTTTAGGCGAGTGTTATTTTTGTTGCTCTGAGGGTAGTACTGGTGGTCTTACTTTTGGAAGCGACCCCCTGCGATGAAGTTCGCTTGGAAGTACCCCCAGGGTATAATGGCTATTTTGAAGTTGTCGTACCTTAGGTGTATTTTCTTTGCACATTTGCTACTCAGTATTTTGTATACATTCTTATTTCGAGTGATATATATGTGTATGTTATACATGTATGTTTTATTTGAATTTAAGTCTTGTGTCTTAGTTGCACCATGTTTCAAAAGTCAGAATTACTCTCGATGTGCACGAAGTTGGTTTTTATATGAAAAATATATATCGCATTTTTAAAAGGCACAAGAGTTTTGGTTTTAAAACATATCTCATATAGGTTTTGTTGAGCTTGTTGTGTTGAGCTCGGTAACTCGAGCTCGGTATATTGAGCCTTTCAGAAGCGGTCCAAAGCGGGTCGCTACAAATACAGAGTAGCAAATGTGCAAAGAAAATACACCTAAGATGCAATGACTTCAAAAGCAATCATACCACAGGATTACTCCAGCGGAACTCCACATTTGCTCCAAAAGTAAGACCACGATCTACACCTGTAATAACAACACTTTGCCAATGGTCACGACCTCGAACACAAAAGAAATACAAGAACAAATCCTTAGAAAACCAACATCCAACAAATAAACAATCACGACGGATGAGAGTCGTCACTCGGTTCCTCGTCGAACTCCTCCCTCGGCATCGTCTCATTGTCGAGTTACTGCGCCCTCGACATCGCACTGGGTAACCGTCATGGATTGAAGGCACCACGGGAAAATTCAACTTCTCAACAATTTAAGATAAGCTCGACATAAAAATATAAGCAAGCGGCAAAGTATAACGTTCACCGACGTGACTCGACCATCTCACTCTAACTCGACACAACTCACAAATCCATTTTCTCTCGACTCGACAATTTTCCTGAATGCACACGCATCTGGTATGTCGGAAAAGTCCAGCCGGCCTTGGGATCCTCGCTCTCCCTAGGGGCGATCGGCTCAGGTCCCGTGGCGTGGCGGCGTCTAGTCAATCTCCAGTAAACAAAAAGGGGACCTAGCACCTCGATTATCAGGTCCGCGGCTCAAAAGCGTCATACGACTCACCTAGCTCGCTCGCTCGATGAACAATTAAGCCCATACGATATTCAAAGAGTTAAACACAAGATATTCAACCGCATGTCAAATAAAAGAGCAAGCTCGACATGAAGAAGCGCCAATTCAACAT
The DNA here is from genome assembly GCA_037113605.1 of Calophaca sinica. Lineage (NCBI taxonomy): Eukaryota > Viridiplantae > Streptophyta > Magnoliopsida > Fabales > Fabaceae > Calophaca > Calophaca sinica. The sequence continues at coordinate 119,783,742 of CM073733.1, read as the reverse complement.
GCAATACACAATTCACGACATATATTCAATCACATATTAAATACATGCAAAAACTCAATCATATCACAACATTTTAAATCGACACAAATCGGAAAATCCATACACAATAACATAACCACGTAGAATATGAAATGCCGCTACGCTATCATACTACGAAAACATTAATGTGAGCGCCGCTACCAGAACTCCAAGTTAATCTTTGCCGACAACGACCTCGACCTGTTTGTCTTCTACAAGAGCTAAACCGACAACCTCTTTTCGATCTCGACCGACAATTTGTCTTCAGCGAACTCGACAACGACTTGACACGTCACGCTTCTCGATGCGACCTCGACACGCGTCTGATCCTCGATTACGGATTCTGCTGCTTAGCGTCCTTAGATTAAGCTTTCCGTACACCTCGATTGAATTCACTCGATCTCGGAAGCGATTTCCTAAAGCAAACATAACTCGGATCGATCCATGGTTTCCAATACATCTAACTCTCTCTTCCCAAACTCAACCTGACCCGGAAAAATATGAAACTCAAGAATCGAAATATATTTTCCTCTAACACTAAGTTAGGGATTTCGATCAAAATTCATGAAAAGTTCTCTGATGCTCCAACAGATAGACCGACAACACCAATAACCAGAAGCAACGAATGAGACACAAGAAAATCGAAACGAACCAAAAATGGGGTTTTAAGGCGCTGCCGATTGCGAAGAAAATCGAGAGAAAGAAATTTGTTTTACAAGCCCAATTAAGCGGTTAAAAAGATAGGTAATATCGTGAATAAGAAAACCCATCAATTTGACATGATTTGGAAGCATAAAGCGGTTAAAAATGGAAGAAGATTTAGCGCTAAGCGATAGCAGGATGAAAGAAAATCATTCTTCATACCTCAGCGGTGATGGTCGATCAGACGAGATATGGGTCGAGAAGTTGATGATGAACAAAATTGATGAAGAAAGCTTGCGCAGAATCTCGATGGAACTCACGGTTTAAATCGATGGAGATTTTTAAAGAAAACAACGAAACACGAGCGTAAGGAAGGAAGAAGAAAGAAGAAAAGAAAGAATGAGTGTGAGGAATCGGTCGTGGTATACGGTGGCGAGATAGGGGTATAAAGCGTAACTCCGGCTATAAGATGCCAATCCCATCAATCATCTGCGGATTAACTCGTTCCTCTCGCAGTTACCCTGCTCTGCCGGTCAGCGACAAGCGAGCAATGTAATAATTACAAACAATATAATAATAACGCGAGTAACGTTGAAATAATACGAGGTGTCATCTCGACACGATGTCGACAAGAGTGCTCGTGCAAGCGTCTGAGGTTCTAACACGAGTTCGTGAACGCGGCGTCTCCTCATTTCGACTTGCGTCCTCATCCATTTCGATGCAGCGACTTCATCAACTCGACCGCGCGACCTCCTCACCCGGCGGCTAGTGCGTGGTCTCATCGGCTCGACAAAGATCTCGCAAGCGATCTAGTCACGGGATCTCGACACAAGGTCTTGGTCGAGGTCTCGATACGTCGTCTAATACGATGTCGATCTCGTCCTCAGGTGTTACAATCTCTCCCTCTAAAAAAATTTCGTCCTCGAAATTTCAATTAAGATTCTTACCTCGAGAAAAGTTCAGAGTCTTTGAATCTTCATCTTCTCCTCGACTCCCAGTCGCATCTCCGTCTTACGATCCCACTGACCTTGACAAGTTGAATCTCTTTGTTCCAAGAATCGCTTGGTTTTTTCCGATCAACGATCCTTCTTTGGTGACGCTTCAAAAGATAGGTCGTCCTTGAGTTGAATCACATCCGGTTCGATGACATGAGAAGGGTCAAACATACTTCCGTAATTGTGAGGCGTGGAAGGCGTCGTGGATGTTCGACAAAAATGGTGGCAATGCAATCGATATGCCACTTTGGACCAATACGACGAAGAATCTGGTAAGGTCCAATGAATTTAGGGTAAGTTTCTTAGATTTGATCGCTCGACCAACTCCGGTAGTGGGGGTGACTCTAAGAAATACATGTTCTCCTTCCTCGAACTCGAGTGGTCGACGTCGTTGATCTGCATAACTCTTACAGCCGACTTTGAGATGTTCGCATCCGATCTACGATCAAACGGATCTTCTCGGTAGTCTGTTTGGATCATATCTGGTCCTCTGACGGTTTCGCCGGATCCTGGTACCAACAAAGAGGCGTCGACATTTCCCGATCCATCTGGTAGCTTCAAAGGTGCCATCCCGATACTCGCATGGAAAGCGTTGTTGTATGTGAACTCCACCAATGGTAAGGCGTCGTCCAACTTCCTCGGTGATCTAACGTACAAGCTCGCAACAAATCTTGGCGATTGGATCGTTCTCGATCGGCCGTCGATGCGTGGATGATATCTTGAGCTAAGCTGAGCTCGGTTCCCATCGCTCCTTGCAATTCCTCCAAAAATGAGGCGTGAACTTGGATCTCGGTCGACACGATCAAGAGGTATTCCATGAAGTCGTACTATCTCCGCGATGTAGATCTCGATTGACTTTTTCCACGTTGTATGTCGACCACCGGCAAGAAATGGCGCGATTTGGTCAATCGGTCAACGATCACCCAAATCGAATCATTCTTCTTCTGCGTCTTGGCAAACCTACAACGAAATCCATGGAAATCTTGTCCCGTTTCCATCTTTGATGCGTCGGCGATTGTAGCATTCCTGCAGTCGTTGGTGCTCCACCTTCGCTTCGACACGCCAAACATGAAGCTACGTGCCACTTGCTTCTTCATTCCGACCACCAAAAATGCTTCTTCAAGTCTTGATACATCTTCGTAACTCAGGGATGAATACTAAAGTTGCTCTTATGCGCTTCGTCGAGAATCAACTTCCTCGGCTCGGATCGTTAGGCACGCACTCGGCCATTGCACCTCAAGATGTCGTCGCTCGGGCCTGAGTGCATCGCCTTCCGCTGCGCTTATCAATCGAATCTTCTCTTTGCGAAGCTCGTCCGCGAACTTCTTTGGTCTCGGATCTCGTCAACAACAATCTGTTAGAGATAGTAAGCATACCAAATCTCGGCTTCCGGTGAAACTTGACACTCGACTTCAAATCTCGGAACTTCTCGAGCATCTCCAACTCCTTGATCATCATTCACGAGGTTAAAGCGCTCTTCTGCTCAACGCATCTGCTACTCGTTAGCCTTAGGGATGGTATTCCAGCGTAAAGTCGTAGTCCTTGAGAAATTCTGTCCATCTACGCTGACGCATGTTGAGCTCTTTTCCGGTCGAACAGGTACTTCGCTCTTGTGATCGAAAGCAGAAGAGTGCTCCCGTAAAGGTAGTGCCTCCATATCTTGGTACGCAAAAACTCTGCGCTAGCTCAAGTCGTGAGTAGGGTAGTTCTACCGTGAATCTTAAGGCTGTCTTGAAGCATCTGCGACCACCTTCCGATGTTGCATCGCGACGCATCCCGATCCCTGGTGTGGCGCATCACAATACACCTCGAAGGCTCTTGGTTGAGGCAAAATCGGCGCTGCCGTCAAAGCTCCTTGATCGTTGAAAAGCGGCTTCACATTCCTCGGTCGAGCAAAGGTTGATTCTTCCTCGTCGATCGTGTAAGAGGCGCGACAATCTTGAAAACCTTCAATGAATCTTCGGTAATATCACGCTAAGCCGACAAAACTCACGATCTCGATGCTTAGTCTTCTGTTGTTCCCACGCTTATCACCCTCGATCTTAGTTGGATCCACTATCCCTTCTCTCGAAATCACGTGACCAAGAAAATTCACCTCTTGAGCCAAAATTCACACTTGACCAGATTGGCATAGAGTTGCTTATCTCGTAATATCCGTAGTACTCGACATATGTGTTCTGCGTGCTCTTCTCGGTTCCTCGAGTAAATCAATATGTCGTCGATGAACACTACTGTGGCTGATCCAAAAGCGAATGGAAAATCTGTTCATGTAGTCCATAAACACTGGCGCGATTCGTAACCCAAGCGGCATCACCAAGTACTCGTAGTGGCGGTATCTAGTCCTGAAAGTGTTTTGGCAACATCTTCCTCCTTCGCGCGAATCGATGGTGGCGGAGCTTCAAGTCTATCTTGGAAAGATGATCGCTCCCACGAAGTTGGTCCATCAGTCGTCGATACGTGGTAACGGATAGCGGTTCTTCCACGGTAACCTTGTTGAGCTCGCGATAGTCCACGCCTGACCTTGATCGTCCATCCTTCTTCTTAACCAACAACACTGGGCTCCCACGGTGACACGCTCGGTCGTATGAATTGCCGACTCCAAGTGTTCGATCCGGGACTTGACTCTTTCATCTCGGCGGGAGACATCCATGCGGCGCTTTGGAAATCGGTCACATTCCTGGAATCGGTCGATGGAGAACTCGACCTCTCGTCTTGGTGGTAATCCTGGCACGTCTTGAAAAGCGTCCTCAAAATCACACACCACTGGAACATTCTTCACGTCGATCTGGCTGGAAAACTTAGAACTAGCTAGATACATGTATTCCCTAGTTCCTTCTTTCAAAGAAACTCCAATACGTTCGGAAAGATAATTGGAGACTCGAGTGCGGAAAAATTACGGTTTTACGGGCATAGTCCAAAGGACATGGTGGTGTGACAACCAATCCATCCAGGATAACATCTAAGCCGCCAAGAGGCAAACAAACCAAATTGACCACAAACTTTCTACTCACGAATAATCACTACACAATTAAGACATGCGGTGTTTGTGACTAAGGTTTTAGCGGTGGGGTTGTAACTACTAATTTAAGCGGTAGCGATCCACGCAGTCGAGCTCAAAAGGTTCACCTGATCGAGAAGAAATGAAGGAATGGGTTGCACAGAATCAAAAGAACGGATAAGGTTTTACCTCGATCTCACATTCACCTTGGATAAGATCATCGGCTCGTTACCTTCTGCGCCACTCATGCAGAAAACTCGCCTTTAGCCACTGACGCTTCCGCTTTGGCGCTTTGCGCCAAGCATAGTCGGTTCGACTTTAGGTGTAGGACAATCCTTAGCAAAATGCCCTGGCTTCTTGCAATTAAAACACACCCTCCTTCGAGTACAATTACTCGCGTAATGTCCCGACTTTCCACATCGGTAGCAAATCACCTCGACACCGGTCCGACTCCACTCCTCGGTACTTGGGTCATCTGGACGATCTTTGTCCCTGTTGTCGTTCCCCTGAGGTCGGTCGTAAGGCACCTTACCTGCGGTAGTTTCCACTTTCTGTGCAAATCTACGCCCGCACTCTGGGGTCTCACCGGTCGCCCACAGCAGATCTTCTTCTTGTGGCTCCTCACTCCTTCTACCTCGACACATCGATCAATCGGCTCTTGGAGATTTACGATCCTCAGCGACCTTCTTGACTTACGAATGTCGAATCTCGATCCCAGTTGGAATCTCTCACTTAACCATCTGCAATCGACTCGGTCACGAAATGGTGAAATACCTCGCCAACGATTCGAACTTGGCGCATACTGGGACAGTCGAGTTGCCTTCTTTGCCGATTGAAGAAATTCCTGCTCCTTCTCGGCTCGTGCGATGTCAGGAAGTATTTGTCCAAAAACCTTTCACGAAAAAGCTCCGAGGTCATCTCGCGATGTTACGCTATAAGCGTTGCTTCAACTCCTCTCCACCGATACTCTGCGTCTCTAGCGATGAAGTAAGTGGCATAGTCGACCTTCACGTTGTCCGCAACGATGGAGTGCCTCAAAGATCTTCTCGATCTCTTGCATCCAAAGATCGACTTTATCCGGTTGGCTCGCGTAGAACCGGTGGATCATGCTTCCTAAAGTCGGCCGATCCTCTCGCTTGACATTTAGATTACGCTCGTTCTTTGTTCTTTGCAAGTTCTGTTGAGTTAACGCTGCCGTCTGTTGAGCCATCGCGTTAACTGTTGAGTTCTGGCGGTGATTGTTGAGCCATGGCTGCCGCCATCTCGGTCGTAAGCTTGAATAGCTCGTTCCATGTCGGCGTTCTCGGTTGCGGATGTCGTATTCCTACGAGGAGGCATTAGATTCCACAAAGTTCAAAACCTGTCCGAATCTCACAACAAGGATGTGTTAAAACACACCGCTTCAATCAAGAAAAGCTTGATTCAAACAATTTCTCAAGCAATAAGTGCTTCACTTAATCAAAGCAAGAATCAACACAAAACAACTAGGTACCCAACCTGACCCGACCACGGTGACCGGTCAAATCCTATGCCTGGCTCGGTCGAGCAGAAGCTGCTCTGATACCAACGATTGTAACGACCCGTTTAGGACCGCTACGCTCAATATACTGAGAGCTCGAGTTCTGAAACTCAACACACCAAGCTCAACAAAACCTATATGAGATGTGTTTTAAAAACAAAACTCTTGTGCCTTTTAAAAATACGATATATTTTTTTATAAAATCAACTTCGTGCACATCGGAGTAATTCTGACTTTTGAAACATGGTGCAACTAAGACACAAGACTTAAATTCTAATAAAACATACATGCATAACAGACACATATATATATATCACTCGAAATAATAATGTATACAAATACGAGTAGCAAATGTGCAAAGAAAATACACCTAAGGTACGACAATGACTTCAAAAGAGCAATCATACCCTGGGGTACTTCCTACACTCCCACGCAGGTCGCCTCCAAAAGTAAGACCACCAGTCTACCCTGTAGCAACAATAACAACACTGCCCAAACTGGTCACGACCTCGAACACAAAAGAAATACAAGAACAGTCCTTAGAAAAACCAACATCCAACAAATAAACAATCACGACAGATAGAGGTCGTCACTCGGTTCCTCGTCGAACTCCTCCTCGGCATCGTCTACTGTCGAGTTACCTGCGCCCTCGACATCGCCTGGGTAACCGTCATGGATTGAAGGCACCACGGGAAAGGGTCAACTTCTCAACAATTTAAGATAAGCTCGACATAAAAATATAAGCAAACAGCAAGTATAACGTTCACCGACGTGACTCGACCATCTCACTCTAACTCGACACAACTCACAAATCCATTTTCTCTCGACTCGACAATTTTCCGGAATGCACCGCGCCGTGCGGTATGTCGGAAAGTCAGCGGTAAAGCCTTGGGATCCTCGCTCTCCCACTAGGGCGGTCGGCTCAGGTCCGTGGCGTGGCGGCGTCTAGTCAATCTCCGTAAACAAAGGGGACCTAGCACCCTCGATTATCCGGTCACGGCTCAAAAGCGTCATACGACTCACCTAGCTCGCTCCCTCGATGAACAATTAGCCCCATACGATATTCAAAGAGTTAAACACAAGATATTCAACCGCATGTCAAATAAAAGAGCAAGCTCGACATGAAGAAACGCAATTCAACATGCAATACACAATTCACGACATATATTCAATCACATATTAAATACATGCAAAAACTCAATCATATCACAACATTTCACCGACACAAATCGGGAAAATCCATACACAATAACATAACCACGTAGAATATGAAATGCCCTTACGCTATCATACTACGAAAACATTAATGTGAAGCGCCGCTACCAGAACTCCAAGTTAATCTTTGCCGCGACAACGACCTCGACATTTGTCTTCTAAGAGCTCGACAACGACTTCTCTTACTCGATCTCGACACTTGTCTTCAACGAACTCGACAACGACTTCGACACGTGCGCTTCTCGATCGACCTCGACCGCGTCTGATCCTCGTTACGGATTACTGCTTTGCTTAGCGTCCTTAGATTAGCTTTCCGTACACCTCGATTAGGAATTCACTCGATCTCGGAAAGCAGTTTCCTAAAGCAAACATAACTCGGATCGATCCATGGTTTCCAATACATCTAACTCTCTCTTCCCAAACTCAACCACAACCCGTAAAAATATGAAACTCAAGAATCGAAATATATTTTTCCTCTAACACTAAGTTAGGGATTTCGATCAAAATTCATGAAAAGTTATCGATGCTTCAACGGATAGATCGACAACAACAATAACCGAAGCAACGAATGAGAAACAAGAAAATCGAAGCGAACCAAAAATGGGGTTTTTCTGGAGCGCTGCCGTGAGAAAATCGAGAAAGAAATTTGTTTTACAAGCCCGATTAAGCGGTTAAAAAGATAGGTAATATCGTGAATAAGAAAACCCATCAATTTGACATGATTTGGAAGCATAAAGCGGTTAAAAATGGAAGAAGATTTAGCGCTAACAAGCACGGATGAAAGAAAATCATTCTTCATACCTCAGCGGTGATGGTCGATCAGACGAGATATGCGTCGAGAAGTTGATGATGAACAAAATTGATGAAGAAATCTTGTGCAGAATCTCGCTGGAACTCAGGGTGTCGTCGTTGAAGATTTTTAAAGAAAACAACGAAAGACAGGGGAGAAGGAAGGAAGAAGAAAGAAGAAAAGAGAAAGAAAGAATGTGAGGGAAAGGGTCGTGGTCTACAGCTGGCGAGAAAGGGGTATAAACGTAACTCCGGCTATAAGATGCCAATCCCATCAATCATCTACCCGTTAACTCGTTCCTCTCATGATTACCCTACTCGCTTGGTCAACGACAAGCCGACAATGTAATAATTACAAACAATATAATAATAACGCCGAGTAACGTTGAAATAATACGAGGTGTCATCTCGACACGATGTCGACAAGAGTGCTCGTGCAAGCGTGCAAGGTTCTAACACGAGTTCGTGAACGCGGTCTCCTCGGCTTCGACTTGCGTCTCATCGCCATTTCGATGCAGCGACTTCATCAACTCGACACGCGCGACCTCCTCATTTCGGCTGACTAGTGCACGCGTGGTCTCATCAGCTCGACAAAAGATCTCGGCAAACGATCTAGTCACGGGATCTCGACACAAGGTCTTGGTCGAGGTCTCGATACGTCGTCCTAATACGATGTCGATCTCGTCCTCAGGTGTTACAGTGTTACTCTTTGACATGCGGCGAGCTAATCATCGAGTGAGAGAGCTAGGGAGTCGTATGACGTTTTTGAGCCGGACCCAGAGAACTGAGGGTGCTAGGTCCCCTTTTTGTTTATGGTGGATTGGCTAGGCGTCGCATTATCAGTTTGGGGTTGGACCTGTTTGATTAATGCATGGTATCGGTTTGGGGTTGGACTGCTGTTTACCTATTACGTCGGTTTGGGGATGGACCTGCGACGATATTAGGAATAAGAGTCGAGTCGAAGTCTAGAGTGAGATGGTCGAGTCACGTGTGGTGATTGAGATACATTATTGTGTTGCTTATTTCTTTATGTCGAGCTTATCTTGAATTGTTGAGAAGTTGACCACTTTCCGTGGTACCTTCAATCCATGGCGGTTACCCAGCGATGTCGAGGGCGCAGGAACTCGGCCGGCAGACGATGCCGAGGAGGACCTCGACGAGGCCCCGAGTGACGACCTGTTCTTGTCGTGATTGATTATGTTTGTTCGGCGTATTTCTTTTGATGACTGTACTTGTTTTTCTTTTGTGTTCGGAGGTCGTGACCGGTTTGGGCGGTTATGTTTTGTTGCTCTGTGGTAGACTGGTGGTCTTACTTTTGGAGCGACCCCTGCGTGGGAGTCTGGAAGTACCCCAGGTATGATTGCTCTTTTGAAGTCGTCATACCTTAGGTGTATTTTCTTTGTACATTTACTACTCTGTATTTTGTATACATTATTATTTCGAGTGATATATATATGTATGTTATGCATGTATGTTTTATTAGAATTTAAGTCTTGTGTCTTAGTTGCACCATGTTTGAAAAAGTCAGAATTACTCGATGTGCACGAGTTGGTTTTAAAAAATATATATATCGTATTTTTAAAAGGCACAAGAGTTTCGTTTTAAAACACATCTCATACTGAGTTTATGTTGAGCTCGGTGTGTTGAGCTCGGTAACTCGAGCTTCGGTATATTGAGCTCAGTAGCGGTCCTAAACGTTACATTGTTGGTATCGAGCGATTGATTCAATAGAAAGTGTGCATAGGAGATTTGGGTGGTCACTGTGTCGGGTTATGTGTGTGGGTACCTAGTTGTATTATGTTGATTGCTGTTTGATTAAGTGAAGCACTTATTGCTTGAGAAATTGTTTGAACTGTTTCTTGATTGAAGCAGTGTGTTTTAACACATCCTTGTTCTGAGATTCTGACAGGGTTTTGAACTTTGTGGAATCTAATGCCACCTCGTAGGAATACGACAGCTGCAACCGAGAACGTCGACATGGAACGAGCAATTCAAGCTATGGCGAGATGGCGGCAGCCATGGCTCAACAATCATTTGCAACTCAACAGCTAACGCGATGGCTCAACAGGCGGCGGCGTTAACTCAGAACTTGCGAAGAATAAAGAACGAGCGAGCGAAATGTCAAGCGAGAGGATTAGCGGACTTCAGAAGCATGATCCAATCCAGTTCTATGGTGAGCCAAATCCGGATAAAGCCGATCTTTGGATGCAAGAGATCGAGAAGATCTTCGAGGCACTTCATTGCCTGGACAACGTGAAGGTCGACTATGCCACCTACTTACCGCTAGGGAGGCAGAGTATTGGTGGAGAGGTGAAGCAAACATTTATAAGCGAACGTCAGCGAGATGACACAGGAGCTTTTTCGTGAAAGGTTCTTGGACAAGTACTTCCCAGATACTGCACGAGCCGAGAAGGAGCAAGAGTTTCTTCAACTGCAGCAAGGCGGTATGACGGTGTCCGAGTATGCAGCCAAGTTCGAGTCGCTTGCGAGGTATTTCAGTCCATTCCGTGATCGAGTTGACCAGAGATGGTTGAGTGAGAGATTCCAACGGGGTCTGAGATTCGACATTCAGAAGTCAGTGGTGTCGTTGAGGATTCGAAACCTCCAAGAGCTGATTGATCGATGTGTCGAGGTAGAAGGAGTGAGGAGCCACAAGAAGAAGACTGTTGTGGGCGGACCGGTGAGACCCAGTGAGTGCGGGCGTAGATTTGGTAAAGGAAAACAACCGCAGAAGCCTTACGACCAGGCCTCGGGGAACGACAACAGGACAATATCGTCCGATGACCCAGTACCGAGAAGTGGAGGTCGAGGCCGTGTCGAGGTGACTTGTTTCCGCTGTGGAAAGACGGGACATTATGCCAATAATGTACTCGGAAGGAGGGGTGTGCTACAATCAGAAGAAGCCAGGGCATTTTGCCGAGGATTGTCCTACACCTAAAGTCGAGCAAGCGATGCTTGCGGCAAAGGCCAAAGGAAGCGTCAAGTGGCTAAAGGCGAGTTTTCTGCATGAGTGGCGAGGAAGCGGATCGAGTCAAGATCTTATCCAAGGTGAATGTGAGATCGAGGGTAAATCCTTATCCGTTCTTTTTGATTCTGCAACACATTCCTTTATTTCTTCGATTGTGTGAACCATTTGAACTTGAATGTGATCGCTTTCGTTTAAATTAGTAGTTACAACCCAATTGCTAAAACCTTAGTCACAAACACCGCATGTCTTAATTGTGTAGTGGTTATTCGAGTAGAAAGTTTGTGGTCAATTTGGTTTGTTTGCCTCTTAAGGGCTTAGATGTCATTCTCGGGATGGATTGGTTGTCACACCACCATGTCCTCTTGGACTGCGGCCCGTGAAACCGTAATTTTTCAGGACCTTGGAGTCTCCAATTATCTTTCGCCGAACGCATTGGAGTTTCTTTGAAAGAAGGAACTAGGAATACATGTATCCGCTAGTTCGGAAGTTTTCTAGCGGTCGACGTGAAGAATGTTCCATGGTGTGTGACTTTGAGGACGTTTTCCGAAGACGTGCCAGGGTTACCACCAAGACGAGGTCGAGTTCTCCATCGACCGATTCCAGGGGACAGACCGATTTCCAAAGCGCCATACGTGATGTCTCTGCCGAGATGAAAGAACTGAAGTCCCGGATCGAACACTTGGAGTCGGAAGCAATTCATACGACCGAGCGTGTCACCGTGGGGAGCTCCAAAGTGTTGTTGGTTAAGAAGAAGGATGGGCGATCAAGGCGTGCGTGGACTATCGCGAGCTCAACAAGGTTACCGTGAAGAACCGTTATCCGCTACCACGTATTGGCGACTTGAATGGATCAACTTCGTGGAGCGGCGATCTTTTCCAAGATAGACTTGAAGTCGGGCTACCATCGGTCGCGTGAAGGAGGAAGATGTCGCCAAAACAGCTTTCAGGACTAGATACGGTCACTACGAGTACTTGGTGATGCCGCTTGGAGTGACGAATGCGCCACGGTGTGTTTATGGACTACATGAGCAGGATTTTCCATTCGCTTTGGATCAGTTTGTTGTAGTGTTCATCGACGACATCTTGATCTACTCGAGGAACCGAGAAGAGCACGCAGTAACACTTATGTCGAGTGCATGCAGATATTACGAGATAAGCAACTCTATGCCAACCTGGTCGAAGTGTGAATTTTGGCTTGAAGAGGTGAATTTTCTTGGTCACGTGATTTTCAAAGAAGGGATAGTCAGAGATCCAACTAAGATTGAAGCTGCTATAGCGTGGGAACGGTAGAAGCGATTCTGAGATCGAGTTTTGTCGGCTTAGCGAGATATTACCAAGATTCATTGAAGGTTTCTCGAAGATTGTCGCGCCTCTTACACGATCGACGAGGAAGAATCAACCTTTGCCTGGACCGAGGAGTGCGGGCCGCCAAGGATCAAGGAGCTTTTGACGGCCATACGCTGTCTGATTTTGCCTCGGCCGAAGAGCCTTACGAGGTGTATTGTGATGCGTCACACCAGGGATTGGGATGCGTCTTGATGCAACATCGGAAGGTGGTCGCAGATGCTTCAAGACAGCCTTAAGATTCACGAGAGGAACTACCCTACTCATGACTTGGAGTGGCGGCAGAGTTTTTGGCGTCAAGATATGGAGACACTACCTTTATGGGAGCACTCTTCGCTTTCAGCGATCACAAGAGCTTGAAGTACCTGTTCGACCGTAAAGAACTCAACATGCGTCGGCGAAGATGGGACAGATTTCTCAAGGACTACGACTTTACGTTGGAATACCATCCCTGAAGGCTAACGTGGTAGCGGTGCGTTAGTAGGAAGAGCGTTTTAACCTCGGTATTGATGATCAAGGAGTTGGAGATGCTCGAGAAGTTCCGAGACTTGAAGTTGAGTGTCGGTTTCACCGGAAGTCGAGATTTGGTATGCTTACCATTTCTAACAGATTGTTGGATGAGATCCGAGACCAAAGAAGTTCATGACGAGCTTCGCAAGAGAAGATTCGATTGATAAGCGCGAGAAGCGGCAGATTTCACGCCTGAGCGGACGACATCTTGAGGTGCAATGGCCGAGCGTGTGCGTACCTAACGTATCCGAGCCGAGGAAGTTGATTCTCGACGGCGCATAAGAGCAACTTTAGTATTCATCCAGGAGTTACGAAGATGTATCAAGACTTGAAGAAGCATTTTTGGTGGTCCTGAATGAAGAAGCAAGTGGTCGAGCACGTAGCTCGTGTTTAACGTGTCGGCCGAAGGTGGAGCACCAACGACCGCGGAATGCTCTGATAATCGCCGTACCAGGTTGGAAATGGGATAGTATTTCCATGGATTTCGTTGTAGGTTTGCCAAGGCAGAAGAAGAATGATTCGATTTGGGTGATCGTCGGCCAGATCGACCAAATCGCCATTTCTTACGGTGAGTCGACATACAACGTGGAAAAGTCCGAGATCTACATCGCGAGATAGTACGACTTCATGGAATACCCTCTTCGATCGTGTCGGACCGAGATCCGGTTCACGTCTCATTTTTGGAGGGAATTGCAAGAGCGATGGGAACCGAGCTCGAGGCTTAGCTCGGCATATCATCCAGGCATCGACGGTCAGATCGAGAGAACGATCCAATCGCTTGAAGATTTGTTGCGAGCTTATGCGTTAGATCACCGAGGAAGTTGGGACGATGTCTTACCATTGGTGGAGTTCACCTACAATACAGTTTCCATGCGAGTATTGGAATGGCACCTTTTGAAGCCTTCGTATGGACGGAAATGTCGACGCCTCTTTGTTGGTACCAGATTCGGCGAGCGAACCGTCGTTTGACCGTATATAATCCAAACAGACTCACCGAGAAGATCCGTTTGATCGAGGAGATCGGATGCGAACATCTCAAAGTCGGCGAAGAGTTATGCGCACCAACGACGTCGACCACTCGAGTTTGAGGAAGGAGAACATGTATTTCTTAGAGTCACCCCCACTACCGGAGTTGGTCGAGCGATCAAATCCAAGAAACTTACCCTAAATTTATTGGACCTTACCGCATTCTTCGTCGTATTGGTCGATGGCATATCAGTTGCCTTGCCACCATTCTTGTCGAACATCCACGACGTCTTCCACGCCTCACGATTCGCGGAAGTATGTTTCGACCCTCTCATGTCATCGAACCGGATGTGATTCAACCAAGGGCGACTATCTTTGAAGCATCACCAAAGCGGGATCGTTGATCGGAAAGCCAAACGATTCTGCAGAACAAAGAGATTCAACTCGTCAAAGTTGTGTGGGATCGTAAGACGGGAGATGCAACTTGGGAGCTGGAGGAGAAGATGAAGACTCAGTACCCTGAACTTTTCCGAGGTAAGAATCTTATTTGCAATTTCGAGGACGAAATTTTTTTAGAGGGAGAGATTGTAACACCTGAGGACGAGATCGACATCGTATTAGGACGACGTATCGAGACCTCGACCAAGACCTTGTGTCGAGATCCCGTGCCAAGATCGCGTGCCGAGGTCATTTGCTGAGCTGAGGAGACTGCGTGCACTAGCTGCTGAGCTGAGGAGATCGCGTGTCGAGCTGATGAAGTCGCGTACCGAGCTGAGGAGGCCGCGTGCACGAACTCGTGTTAGAGCCTTGTGCGCTTGCACGAGCATCCTTGTCGACATCGTGTCGAGATGATAACTCGTATTCTTTCGAACGTTATTCAGCGCTATTATTATATTGTTTGTAATAATTATATTGTCGGCTTGCCGTTCTCGTCGCATGTCTAGACCGTTGACCGACAGAGTAGAGGGTAATTATGAGAGAGGAACGATTAGACGGGTAGAATGATTGATGGGATTGGCATCTTATAGCTGGAGTTACGATTATACCCCTTCTCTCACCAGCTGTATACCACGACCGATTCCCTCAGATACTCATTTCTCTTTTCTTCTTTCTTTCTTCTTCCTTCTGCTCTGAGTTCCTTGTTTTTCTCCAGAACTTCCATCGACGAAACCTTGAGTTCCATCGAGATTCTGCACAAATTTTCTTCATCAATCTTGTTCATCATCATCTTCTCGACCTATATCTCTTTGCCGACCACCATCATCTGAGGTAAGGAAAAACAGATTTTCTCTTCTTCGTGTTACTGTTTAGCGCTACTTCTTCCTTCCATTTTTAGCTAGTTTTATGCTTCCAAATCATGTCAAACTGACGGGTTTTCTTCTTCACGATATTACCTATCTTTCTAACCGATTAATTGGGCTTGTAAAACAAATTTTCTTCCTCTGTTTTTCTGCACCCAGCGCCCGTAAAACCTTCCACTTTTGGTTTGTTTCGATTTCTTGTTTTTCGTTTATTGCTTCTGGTTATTGTTGTTGTCGATCTATCTGTTGAAGCATCAGATAACCTTTTTCATGAACTTTTGATCGAAAACCCTAACTTGTGTTAGAGGAAAATATATTCAAGTTCTTGAGTTTTATATTTTCTGGGTTGTGGTTAAGTTTGGGATGGGAGCTAAGTGTATTAGAACCCATAGATCGAACTGAGTTGTGTTTGTTTTAGGAAGTCCGATTTCGAGATCGAGTGATTTCGAATCAAGGTGTACGGAGAGCGAATCCGAGGACGTGGAAGCAGCAGGAATCCGGATCGAGAACTGACGCGGTCGAGGTCGATCGAGAAGCCGTGACGTGTCGAGGTCGATTGAGGACGGCACGCGGTCGAAGTCGCTGTCGAGCTCGTTGAAGACAAAGCCGGTCGAGATCGAGTAAGAGAAGTCGTTGTCGAGCTCATTTGAAGACACCGTGTGTCAAGGTCGTTGTCGAGCAAAGATTAACTTGAGTTCGGTAAGGGCGCTTCACATTAATACTTTCATAGTATGCTAGCGTAAGGGCAACTCTTAGACATTATTAAGACTTATTTTTATTGTTATATTTATGTATGGACTCCTTGATTGGTGTCGAGATTGGAATGTTGTGATATGATTGGGTTTTTGCATGTATTTGATATGTGATTGAATATATGTTGTGAATGGTGTATTCTTTGTCAATGCGTTTCTTCATGCAGAATGTTTTATTGCTTAAATGTCGAATTGTGTTTTCTTCATGTTAAGCATGCTCTCTTTATTTGATATGTGATCAAGTAAGTTGTGTTACTCTTTGACATGCGTGAGCTAATCATCGAGTGAGAGAGCTAGGGAGTCGTATGACGCTTTTGAGCCTGACCCGCAGAACTCGAGGGTGCTAGGTCCCCTTTTTGTTTATGGTGGATTGGCTAGGCGTCGCATTATCAGTTTGGGGTTGGACCTGCTGATTAATGCATGGTATCGGTTTGGGGTTGGACCTGCCGTTTACCTATTACGTCAGTTTGGGGATGGACCTGCTGACGATATTCCGGAATAAGAGTCGAGTCGAGTCTAGAGTGAGATGGTCGAGTCACGTGTGGTGATTGAGATACATTATTGTGTTGCTTATTTCTTTATGTCGAGCTTATCTTGAATTGTTGAGAAGTTGACCCTTTCCCGTGGTACCTTCAATCCATGACGGTTACCCAGGCGATGTCGAGGGCGCAGGGAACTCGACAGCAGACGATGCCGAGGAGGAGCTCGACGAGGACCCGAGTGACGACCTCTACTTGTCGTGATTGATTATGTTTGTTCGACGTATTTCTTTTGATGACTGTACTTGTTTTTCTTTTGTGTTCGGAGGTCGTGACCAGTTTGGGCCGGTTATGTTTTGTTGCTACAGGGTAGACTGGTGGTCTTACTTTTGGAGCAGCCCCCTGCGTGGGAGTCTGCCGGAAGTACCCCCAGGGTATGATTGCTCTTTTGAAGTCGTCATACCTTAGGTGTATTTTCTTTGTACATTTACTACTCTGTATTTTGTATACATTATTATTTCGAGTGATATATATATGTATGTTATGCATGTATGTTTTATTAGAATTTAAGTCTTGTGTCTTAGTTGCACCATGTTTCGAAAAGCTGTAATTACTCTGATGTGCACGAGTTGGTTTTAAAAAAAAAATATATCGTATTTTTAAAAGGCACAAGAGTTTCTTTTTAGAACACATCTCATACAGGTTTATGTTGAGCTCGGTGTGTTGAGCTCGGTAACTCGAGCTCGGTATATTGAGCTCGGTAGCGGTCCGGAAACGGGTCGTTACATTACTCACCCGTGCGTATGCACGGGTATGTTACTAGTGACCTACATTTATGAGTAGCTTCTGTATCCAAGATCAAAGGTGCATGTGCAGTGTCTGCAACTGCTCATAATACGACACATGATACCTGAAGTGCTACCATTGTTGGTCAATTTCACCATATTTATTGGATGAGATTTGGTCGATGACTATTGAATTTGTTGCAACATTGCCAATAATGCTTGACACTGCTCTTCAGTGAACATCACGGAACCAGATTCATCACTCTCCTTGACACTTCTACTATCATTCATATGAACTGTTGTTGCCATAAGTGGGTGGATAATCCTGCTTCTTATAGCAGGCTTCTACTGTGTGTCCAAGTTTTCCACGGAATGTGCATACCTTTCCATTTCCTCTAATTAGATCATCCCTCTCTGCCTCTACCTCTACTTGCTGGTTGCTTATTTTCTACTAAATTAACAAAAGTTTTCGAATCAGTTACTACTTCATGTTAAATCTGCCTCTCCCGTTGAAATATCAATCGCGCGCCATGTAAGACACTACATTGCAAAACGAGATAAATTCATGTAATAATTTTCAACTGCCAACTTCACTCATAGATTTGTCAAATTAAAACTTGGTTAAAGTAATGTTTTGGTCCCTATATGTGACAGCGATTCTTAATTTAGTCCCTATACGTAAAAAATTCTTAAAACAATCCCTATACGTGACAACCGTTACCAAGTTAGTCCCTACCGTCTATCATGTTAGTTAACAGTGTCAAAAAAATCTTAGTTGGCAGTTAATTGCTTACGTGGACCAACACTTGTCAATACGTGGCACTCACCTCGGCGAGCGACTCAGGCTGTCGAGTTGTTTGTAGTTCGACATCGCCGAGATGCTCGTGCTGTCGAGTTGATTCTACTTCGACATCGTCGAGCGGCACAGGCTGTCTAGGTGTTTCTAGTTCGACAGTCTGTCGAGTTGTTTGTAGTTCGACATCGTCGAGCTGCTCGGGCTGTCGAGTTGGTTCTAGTTCGAAAGGCTGTCGCCCTCCTCATCTACCGCCTGTGCATGGCCGCCGCCGTCATCGTCAGACAAATCATCGCCGGAAAAATCAGAATCGGATTCGGAACCCGCATTGCTTTTGGCCATTATTTGAAGGGGGCCATACCAATCTTCAAGGATCTTGATCGAGAACGACTCTCCATTTATGGTTGCCATCACCACCCGGTTCACCACGTCATGGATCTTTGTTCTGTATAACACTCTGGCCAATTCGTTTTGCTGCAATTCGTTTATTATTATTTGATGAAATATGCTGTTTCCTAAATATTTGATGAAATATTTACTGCAATTCGTTTTGGTGCCAGGGACTGCATATGAGTTTATTTGATGCAATATGTGCCAGGGACTGTTTTAAAAAAAAAAATTCGTATAGGGACCATATTGATAATTAGTACCACGTATGGGGACCATATTAATAATTAATGTCACGTATAGGGACTATATTACGAATTAATGTCACATATTAATAATTAACTTGACACGTCAGATAATTAACAGCCACGTCAGATTGTTAAACACTGTTAACTAACATGGATTGACGGTAGGGACCAAATGGGTAACGGTTGTCACGTATAGGGATTGTTTTAAGAATTTTTTACGTATAGGGACTAAATTAAGAATCGCTGTCACGTATAGGGACCAAAACATTACTTTAACCTTAAAACTTCTATTAACTAAATAACAATAATTATATGCATTCCTTCCCAGGCATCACTTTCTTTTCTTCCGCTAAAATTGTATTCAGCAGAGGCAAAAGATGAAGAAGAAGTGAAGAACACAAAAGAGAAACCCTAATACCACAACAGAACCTTGGAATTTCACATGTGAGTGGTTAAGCAGATGAGAAACAGAACATAGCTGCATACAAACACACGCATTTTCAAACAAATTTTGCTCAGAAACAACATTTCACTATGTTATTCGAACAAAGTTTGCAAAATCAAAGTTTAAATTCGTTCGATCAATTCAATCGAGATCCTTGACAATTTTGATTCCCATGCTATTGGCGGTTCCAATGATGGACTTGGAAATTGATTCCAATGGCATGTTCTGCAAGTAAGGATCGGACTGTTTCACCTTGGCGATCTCGTACACGTGTCGAAGGGACAGGTTGGAGGCGGTCACGTGACCGGGGCGGCTGCTGCCCGATTCGATGCCGGCGGCTTTCTTCAGGTACCACGTGACGGATGGCGACTTCACCGTGAACTCGAACGTGTTGTCCTTGAACGCCGTTATCTTAACCGCCATGGGCGTGTCTGGCTTGTACTTTTGGGTCCGCGCGTTGAAGTCCTTGCAGAACGCCATCAGGTTCAGTCGGTACTGACCTAGCGCCGGTCCCACTGGAGGCGCCGGCCGTGCACCTCCCGCCGGTACCGTTAGCTTGATCGTCGCCGCTACCGCCTTCGGAACGCTCATCGTGGTGGCGGAGATGCTGGGATTTGAGACTGAGAGCACCTTCAGCAAGAGTCAGGGTTTAACCTTCCTTACATTGGGCTTGGGCTGGGGTCTAAATCTCACTTTCATGGGCCGGGTCTCTTAAAAATATAGGGGGTTGCTTCCAGCACCCCCATTTTTGCCAACAGCACCCCTAACACCCAACTTTTCTCAAAATACCCTTACTCCTTCCTTCCTTTAGTCTTCAACCTGTCGAGATCAAGCTCAACAGCTTGAGGACCAACAGCTTGAGCTTGATCTCGACAGGTTGAGCTTGATCTCGACAGCTATTCACATGATTTATTTCGACATCTTGATTGTGATGGGTCTTGATGCTCCAATAGATAGTTTAGTCTTCAACCTGTCGAGATCAAGCTCAAAATGTCGAGATCAAGCTCAACAGCTTGAGGACCAACAGCTTGAGCTTGATCTCGACAGGTTGAGCTTGATCTCGGTTGAGCGTGATCTCGACAGCTATTCACATGATTTATTTCGACAGCTTGATTGTGATGGGTCTTGATGCTCCAATAGATAGTTTAGTCTTCAACCTGTCGAGATCAAGCTCAAAATGTCGAGATCAAGCTCAACAGCTTGAGGACCAACAGCTTGAGCTTGATCTCGACAGGTTGAGCTTGATCTCGGTTGAGCTTGATCTCGACAGCTATTCACATGATTTATTTCGACAGCTTGATTGTGATGGGTCTTGATGCTCCAATAGATAGTTGTCTTCAAGCTGTCGAGATCGAGCTCAACCTGCCGAGATCAAGCTCAACCTGTCGAGATCAGGATTGACTTCGACAGCTTGAGGACCAACAGCTTGAGTTTGATCTCGACAGGTTGAGTTTGATCTCGGTTGAGCTTGATCTCGACCCATTAATTTAACGAGCTCAATGAGGAATACAAGGTGACGTCGACGAGCTCAATGAGGAATACAAGGTGACGTCGAATATAAAATAAGTGATGTCGACAATTGGGAACAACACTTCGACTTGGAACCAAACGAATACAATGTGTTACTGATTAAGCTTATGCGAAAAGAGACCCCTAGCTCTAAGCCTTATTTTTAGGGGGTAATTGTCACTTTCGTCCCTGGAAGTGTAATTCGTTGTCACATTAGTCCCTGAAAGTACATAAACTACAAATTAATCCCCGTAAGTGTCTTCCGTCCGTCAATTTAGTCCCTGCCGTTAGCAACTCTGTTAACCCCGTTTAAAATGCTGACGTGGCTGCTGACATGGCTAGGTCTATGGATTCAGCTGATAAGAAACAGAATCAGGAGCATGATAGGAAAGAAAACCAAGATCCCTTTAAGTAGTAGTATTTGTTGTATATAAACCCTGCTTGGACAACTGAATAAAATATCGCTTCTGCAATTCTCTTTATGGTATCAAAGCTTGTAAACCTGCAAGCCAAAAACATCATGTCATCAAGCAATTCCAACTCATCCCTCCCAAAGACAGAACCAGAACTAAGCATCTAGTCATTCCACCAATGCTCAAGTTTTATCTCCATGAAACTAAGCACAAACAACTTCATATTGTGGCGTAATCAAATCACACCCCTAGTTCGAAGTCTTGGTGTTCTTCACCATATCTCCAGTGAAGAAAAACCAGAGGAGAAAGTTAAGGATGACACAGGAGAAAGCATTCCAAATGCACGAGGAGGTAGAGGCCACTTTAACTCTCGAGGTCGAGGTCGAGGTCGAGGTCGAAATGGACGAGGAGGTAGAGGCCACTTTAACTCTCAAGGAAGAGGCTTTCACACCTGTAAGAAGATATAATGGCCAAAATGGACAGCAAAACAATGAAATTGACGGACGTCAGCAGCCACGTCAGCATTTTAAACGGGGTTAACAGAGTTGCTAACGGCAGGGACTAAATTGACGGATGGGAGACACTTACGGGGATTAATTTGTAGTTTATGTACTTTCAGGGACTAATGTGACAGTGAATTACACTTCCAGGGACGAAAGTGACCATTACCCCTATTTTTAGCTTAAAGATAGTGATGATAAACTAACATTATGAATTTCCTTTTGAGATAATCAGATAGGGTCATAGGGAAGGTCAATTAATAGAATAACTAGATAATTATTCTGTATATTCGTAATCTAGGCTTAAGGGAGGGTCAAATGAGCCACACCCATGTGTCAATTTTCATGCGTCAATTTTCATGAATAATTGAAATTTAAGAGGTAAATATGTAATTATAACATCATAATATAATCCAAGATTTCAACCACGCCTTAGAAGCCACAACACAAAAAGACAATATGCATAGGTAGCATACACTAAATACAATATTTTCTTTCATAATTTAATGTTTATTTGAGGTGAACAATATATCTGCTTTTTTAGAGCATTTCTTTTTCTTGTTGAAATTGGCCTTGGAAATCCTCCAGTCACCTAATTCCTATTGTTGACCTTTTTCTATCAAAGCAAACCAAAACCATCACTGATAATGTCACCATCTCCACGATCCAAAAAGCCAATTCTGAAAAGTTGTTATTACGATGGCATCTCCTTGGTTTATTTTTTTTTTAATTAGCATTTTTTAAACTTGTATTTAAAATGAACTTTTTGGAATATATAAGTCATGCATAGCATCCACGTGTACTACGCGTGGCCACTTTGTGCTTTGAGGTGTCATAGTAGTAGTCGAGTCAACCCCACTAATGATATTGCTTTTTTTTTTCAATAAATAAATAAATAAATAATATGACCTGTCACATAATATAAAATCTCCTTGTTCGATTTTGTACAATTGTTAAATGGCATGCACTTAAGTTGCGACTCCTGCTACATTATTTTGGCACCCTCTACAGTTCTGATACACACTAAATACCTCGATTTGGTATCCTAAATTAGTTTTGTTTTTTATTAAAAAAAATCCAAAATTCCAATCCGTATGTTAGAACTATAGAATAGTATTCTTTTTAAAAAAAAAATATTTGGTGCCGTGGTAGAAATCATTCCTTCATTAAAAAGCCACCATACATATAAATTAAATCATATAATTTATTTTACAACTGTTACAGATATCTATATCACACATGCTTATATTTGTTGTGAATTTTTATTTTTCTAATTAATAATATTTTTTAATCAGCTTACATTGGTGTTCTGAACTGAACTCAGGGATGGCCGGAGTCGAGGCGGAGCAGTGAGATTGCGGTTGTTGACGACGGCGCTCGGGGTGGTGTACCTGCAAATACTCCGACGCTCAAGTCAGTGTTTGAAATGAGGAGAGTAAGTGATGCAGAATGAGCGGTTACCTGGATCGTCGCGTGGAGATCCGCTTATATACCTGTCCGAGTTAGTTACTGAGGGATAACCGTTCCCGCGTGATGCGGGAGACCGTCCGATCTTGCCAGACTGTGACGTGCTGGTAGGAAGAATTATGGGTCGTCTGATCTGCCACGTCGACATGGCTCTGAGCGAGGGGAGCGAGCTGGACGCAGAATTGGGCCGTGGTGCTGCGAATCGTCGGATTGGGCCTTGGCCCAGTCCGGAACAGTTGCCCCCCAAGTCGGTAGCTCGATGTCGAGGTGGTGACTTGTCGAAATGATTAGATCGGAAGTATCGACACTTGATGTATTGTTCCACGGGGTGCGATTGTTTGTTTTAGGACGGTAGAAAGAACTGAAACGTCGTCGCGTCTTGGGTGCGTGAATGTCAGGTTTGAATCCCAAAAATTTCGCGTCAGCCGCCTTTGGGATTTGCAAGCGGCGCATCGTTTCGAGGAGTAATGAGTATTCGTTTCTTTGTGGGCCAAGGAGCACACGCGTCCTCTATCAACGGGGTGAAGAAAGGAAACGTCACACCGTCTAACTGGAATCAACAGTTGGGAAGAGGAGAGGTCGCGTATCCGCAACCCTATCTCTTGGTTTCTTTTGCTTTGCATTCGTTCTGACACCTTCATTCTCAGGCTTTCTTCTCCGGTGAATTCTCGAGTGTTGTTTCTCTTCCCGGTGGTTGCAGATAGTTGCTGGTTCGACGATTTCATTTCTGGAGATTCATTCCTGGTGTTCGTGCTCGTTCCGTTTGCGAGAAATTTCTACTGCGTACCCGGGTTTACAGGTAAATTTCCTCTTTCCTGCTTTCCCTTTCTACGCCTTCGAAATGGGTAGCAACATTAGGTCTGTTTTGAGGGACCCGTCTTCGTCCTCTTCCATATCCGGCTTTTCTAGTTCTTTTTCTTCGGGTAGTCCTTCTAGGAGTTTATATGATGCTGATGACGCCAATGGCGGTTGCTTATCGCCGACTGGTAGCTATGTTTCCGTGAATTCTGTGGAGGGAGACTCTTCCCTATAACTTATTTCCCAGGACTTTTCGCCGAGGATCGTGAGGGTAAAAACGTGTCCCCTGTGGATCCGGTCGAAATTCAAAAACTTTCTGTAACATTAACGACTTTCTTCAATCGGACATTCACTGAGAGGGAAGTAGGAGAGTGGTTGATAGAGATAGATAAATATCGACCTTTTTTTCATGACAGTGACTTGGCTAGATCGGATATGGGTAAGAAGTTACTTCAGAGGGATGATTTCGTTTTGCCCCCGGATGCAAAGAAGTTCGACTGGGTCGCAAAAGATGTTGTTTGCACCCGTTCCCTTTATTCATCAAAAGAAAATTTTGCCATTATGTCGAGATCTCTGGATGTCGCGGAAGGGGTCGGCAATTTCAACAACTGGAAAGTGTTTCGTCCCAATTCTGATGCCCGAATTTGTTCAGAGTCTAACTGTATATTGATGTTCATGTATGAGGTTTTATTCAAGGATTTGGGATTTAGACTTCCTTTTTCTGACTTTGAAGTTTCGCTTCTTCATCATCTAGAACTTGCTCCTTCGCAACTACATCCGAACGCTTGGGCGTTTATCCGAGGTTTTCAGTTCTTGTGCCCTTATTTGGGTATCGACCTCTTGTTGGAGACGTTTTTTGCCTTCTTTTCGTCATTATGGACGGAGGTAGATCCGGCAGGACGCCAAGGTTGGGTGTCGCTGAAACAAAACGGGAAAGTTTTCGAACTGTTCTCGGAGTCCCACCGGGGATTTAAGTCGAAGTATTTCATTGTCGAGGCCATCAGTGAAGCAGCAATGAAAAATGTATGTGAGGCCGTGGAAGAGCTCGATGAGGATGGAGAAGTGTCGACCAGTTGGCACGAAAAGTTTCCACTGTGTTGGTGTAAAAAACATTTTGACTTCGACAAAAGTGAGTTCACATACAGCATTGATGAACTTGATGACAACGCCCGGTATGGTTTGAAACAGATTCGTAACTTTGTTGAGAAGCTGAGACCTCGACATCGTACGAATAAGAAAGGGGAACTGGTTGTTGAGAAGGGGTTTGTCGACACTCGTCGGCTCCTTAAGTGCAAGACCCAAGATGAGGCTGATGCATGCTTAGGTAATCCTTGTGAAATTTGCTTGTTTGCATTTCCCTTCTTACCGTTCTAAATTTGTTATTTTGCAGATTCGATGGCGACATCGGCATTTTTGGCGAGTGTGAAGAGGAAGGGTTTGGCTGAGAAGACTCCTGTGGGTGAAGAGAGTTCCAGCCAAAGTGCAGCTGCTCGTACTCCGTCCTCCGTGGTGTCTCCTGCTCAGGGTGTCGGGGCTGAAACCACCCCGAGTCAAGATCAAGCTGCCTCAGGCCGAACCTTAGCCGCCGAGGGGGTTACGGAGGGGAGTAAGCGAGCTTCTGTCCAAACTCGAGAGGAGCCTCTGGCGAAGAGAACAAAGAAGTCTCTTCCTCCAGCCAAGACTCTGGCCCCAGTGTCGATTGGCAAAGCGGCGGGAAAATCTACCAAAGGAAAGGGGGTTGTGAAACCGCCTGGGGAGGTTCCGTCGGTCTGGTCGGAGACCGATCTTGTGGTTGCGGAGGATGTTGCGAAGCTTGTTCCTCCGTCTGACGAAGCTTTTTTCAACGAGCTCTCAGAAAGCGCAAAAGAAGATAAATTCTTCGAGAATCTGACTTACAAGCTGCGTGATATTGTCGTCACTAAGTGGATTTTTGAGAAGAATAAACATTTGGAAGTTGAGCTCGGCAGTCTCCGGGAAGGTAGGTCGGAGCTCGACAAGAAGATTGAGTCTTTGGAAACGAAGGTTAAGTCTCTGGAAGGGACTGAAACCGATCTTCGTACCCAGTTGGGGTCGGCCAAGGCAGAGGTTACCAACTTGTCCCAGCAGGTCAAAACCCTTTCTTCGGATAAGGAAAAGTTGGTCGAGGAGCGGGGAAACCTCAAGAAGTCAGAGGAGAACTTGAAGCTGGAGGTTCTCGAGTATCGGCGTAAGGTAGAAGAGCTGAACTCGGAGGTCGACCTTCTTGCTAGGCAGAGTCAGGATTTCCTCGAACTTTCAGAGAAGGTGAAAAAGCTGGAGGAGGATAACTCAGCCATGGTGACCCTGATCGTTAAAGCTGGTGACGATCTTTTTGCTAACGCCATTGATCAGATTCGGGTCCTCAACCCAGGCCTTGTTTTTAACACCGTGGGAATGGCTCCCGAAGGAATTGTTGAAGGGAACAAGATCGTGGATGCGCAAACGAAAGAGGTGATTCTCGTTGGTCCCAACCCCGTTTCTGACGTACCTCCTCCTGGGGCGTCTGGCGTTGTCCCCTCTCCACCTCAGGAAGCTGTAATTCCTTCGACCTCGGAGGCAAATGTGTCTCGCGAGCCTTAGTTTTTAAGCTTGTAATTCCTTTGGTTTTGGATTTCCTCTTTTTGTAATCGGACAAAGATGTTTGCCTTGTGTCAAATTTATCTTGCATATTTCTCTTAGTAAAATGTTTACCTTATTTATTTACCTTATTTTCCTCTGAAAAACCCCTACTGAGAGGGTTTATCGCTTTTGTAAACGAGCTCGTCGCGCTCGGGCACGAGTCTCGGTTGAAGGTGCTCGTGGCCCTCAGGCACGAAGCTTTGTTGCTTGGGATCGCCCAAGGCTTTCCGTTCAACGAGCTCGTGGCGCTCGGGCACGAGTCTCGGTTGAACGCGCTCGTGGCGCTTGGACACGAGACTTGGTTAAAGAAGCAAGTTCTTGAACTTTTGGTTTCATTTTATTGATCAACATTTGTAAGTTTCAGATACATTTGGCATCAGCTATAGTACTTCATCAACTTTGCCGCGTTCCATGTTCTCGGAATCTGGTCGCCTTTCAATGTCTCGAGGGTGTACGCCCCGGTACCAGTCTTCGCTATAACTCGGTATGGTCCTTCCCAGTTGGGTGCCAGTTTCCCTTGGGAAGCGTTCTTCAACCCCACATCAGCTCGTCGCATGACGAGGTCATTGGGTGTAAATTCTCTGGGCACAACGCTCTGGTTGTACCTTGCAGCGATTTTTTGTTTAACAGCGATCTCGTTGAGTGCTGCAAGTTCTCGGCATTCGTCAAGAAGGTCGAGTTCTTCTCGCAGGCTTCGATAGTTGTCGATGCTATACTGGGGGTGTGAAGTTCTCCAGCTGAGTTCTCCGATCTCTACCGGAATGACTGCCTCGGTTCCGTATGAGACGAAATGGGGATTCTCCTGTCGTCGAGTGAGGAGTTGTGCGCTACGCCCACAGTACGCGGGGAAGCTCTTCCGCCCAGTTCCCCTTAGTTTCATCGAGCCTTCGCTTTAATCCTCGTAAGATGACCCTATTTGCGGCCTCAGCCTGGCCATTCGTCTGGGGGTGCAAACTGTGTTCCGTTGTCAGTGACGACGACTTCGGGTATGCCAAACCTCGTCAGAATGTACCTTTTGAAGAACTTAATCAAATTCTTCGCAGTTATTTTGCCAGCGCCTCTGCTTCTACCCACTTGGTGAAGTAGTCTACTGCAACAGCTAAGTATTTCACTTGTCCAGGAGCCATTGGGAATGGCCCTAGAATGTCGATCCCCCACCAGGCGAACGGCCATGGAGCTGTCAGGGACGTTAATTCCGCAGGAGGAGCCAAATGGACATCACCGTGTCTCTGGCATTTATCGCACTTCTTGACGAACAACCTGGCATCTGCATGCATCGACGGCCAGTAGTAGCCTGCACGGAGGACTTTCTTTGCTAGGGAATGTCCTCCGAGGTGTTGCCCGCATATACCTTCATGTACTTCGGCTAGCGCGTATTGAGCCTGGATGTCGTCGAGACACTTCAATAGGGGTGTGGAGAACCCTCTTCGGTATAGAACACCGTCCATTATGGAGTAAGAAGATGCTTTCTTACGAACCTTTATCGCTTCTTTCTCGTCGTCAGGTAGCTCGCCCCATTGAATGAACTTCTGGATGGGGGTCATCCAATTTTCTGGTGCACACCCCACATCGTCTATGCTGGCCTGCGAAATCGCAAAGCAGAACTTCGGGGGATACCTGGTATCTCGTCGGAAGTGGCGTCATCCACCGAGGTTATGCTGGGCTTAGCGAGTGTTTCTTGTATCACGGATCGGTTGTTTCCCGAGTTTCTTGTGCTCGCGAGTTTAGACAGAATGTCAGCTCGGGCATTCTGTTCCCTCGGGATTTTGGAGACCTCGACGGTCGAGAAATCGCTCATTTTCTTCTTTACCAAGGCGAGATACTTTTGGAGCAGTGGATCTTTAGCCTGGTATTCTCCATTGATCTGGGATACAACTTGTTGAGAGTCAGTTCTGAGTTTTACCTCCTCAGCCCCAAAATCTCGAGCTAGTGTGAGCCCTGCCAAACACGCTTCGTATTCAGCTTGGTTGTTGGATGTGGGGAACAAAAATCCCAGGGAGAACTCAACGATCAGCCCATCGTCGTTCTCGAGTAACAACCCAGCGCCACAGCCCTTTGCGTTGGATGACCCGTCGACATGGACAGTCCACTTGGTCTTCTTTGTCTTCTTCCGTTGTGCGACCTTTCTCATCATGTCGCGTTATAGATGCGGATTCTTTCCTCTGCGGCCGAGGTGATCTTGATCTGGACCTACTGTCACCTGACTTTGGTTTGGCCTTCACGTATTTCGACAGTTTTCCCCTTTGGATCAACTGTTCGATCACGGCTCTCAGGTGAAAACACTCATCGGTTTCGTGCCCAGCGCACTTGTGGAAGTGGCAGTATTTCGACTTGTCAGCATTTGGGTTCTCCTTCTCCTTCTGGGGAAATTTGACGTGTTTAAACTCAGTGTTGGCGCATTCGTTCAGTATACGCTTTGGAGTGGTATTCAGAGGAGTGTACTCATCGTATCGTTTGGAGAGAGCTCGGTTCTCTTTTTCTTTCCTCGACCTGTCTTCGCGTTGTCCGCCGATCTTCTCTTGTGACTTGCCTTTGATCTTTGATGCTATCAGCTTTTCTTCGTAGTTCATATATTTCTGAGCTCGCCTAAGGAAGTCGTTCATTGTCTTTGGTTTGTGGACACCGACATCGACGCTGAAGAGGCTGCCTTCGACCAGCCCCTGTTCTAACAAGTACAGCTTCATTTCATCTGAGCATTTCTTCACCGAGATCGCTTCTTTGTTGAATCGCTCGACGTAGTCTCTGATCGACTCGTCTTTCCTCTGTCTGATCGCGGCCAAGGCGTCCGCTGACTTGGGCTGAATCTTAGATGCGGTGAAGTGGGCAGAGAACTGATCTGATAGGTCGGTCCAGGAGTCGACCGAGCCTTTCTTTAAGCTTTGGAACTAGGACAGCGCAGCTTTCTTCAATGTAAGTGGGAAGATTCGGCATTTGACTGGTCCTTGGGCACCTCGGTACCCCATAAGGGTGTCGAAGCATCCGAGGTGTTCATCTGGATCAGCCGTGCCATCATAGGAATCCAGAGATGGCGGTTTTCTGCAGATGCTTTGGGATCGGAAACTTCATGATCTTGGAGGTGAAAGGACCAAACACCTCGCACGCGTCGCTTTCCTCGCTTTGCTCAGAGCTTGATGATAGGGAATGAGTATGGCGGTGGCGTGAGGTGCGTTCTGAAGATCTGGCTCGACGTCATGATGGATTGGGCTTGCGAGGGGGAGTGTCACTGCTGGCGGTGGCATTTCCACGGCGGGAAGAACGACGTGAGGAGTGACTGCGGCGCGGCGGTGAATGCCTCGCCTCAGTTTCCGATGAAGAATCTCTCGGTGTTTTTTCTTTCCTTCCTTTTCTGGCTCTTGGAGAACGAGTCTGAGATCGGTGGTGGGGCCGGTTCGTGATGGCGGTGATGGATAGATCTGCGATTCTCAGATCCTCTTGAGCGGTGAGAGGGGGAAAGAACCGGATCCACTCTATTCTCGATCTGTGTTGCGACGCGAACGGAGATTTCTTGTTGTTGATTCTCCATTCGGTCGAGGCGTTGATTCTGAGTTTGCACTGCTACAACATGGTTTCGCATGAACTCGCGAAGCTCCTGGAGGATGACGGCAGCGGAAGGTGCGGCGGAAGGTGCGGTTTCTCTTGTTTCAGTTGCCGTTGGGACGGTGATGATCGGGATCACATCTATTGGCGGCGGAGGAAGGTTCCTCGGCCTCTCATATTCAATGGAGAACGGCACATGTTCTCGTTGATATCCACCGCGGCAATCGGAGCAGTGGTGATCGGAGGAGGCGGTGGACGTTGATCCACGCGAAGTTGTGAACTGCGAGTCGTCATTGTGCGCTTCGATCCGGTCATCGTACCAAGAAAGGAACTTCAAAAAGGATGGAATAGGAAACTTTCCCACAGACGGCGCCAATGTTCTGAACTGAACTCAGGGATGGCCGGAGTCGAGGCGGAGCAGTGAGATTGCGGTTGTTGACGACGGCGCTCGGGGTGGTGTACCTGCAAATACTCCGACGCTCAAGTCAGTGTTTGAAATGAGGAGAGTAAGTGATGCAGAATGAGCGGTTACCTGGATCGTCGCGTGGAGATCCGCTTATATACCGTCGAGTTAGTTCTTGAGGATAACCGCTCCGCGTGATGCGAGACCGTCCGATCTTGCCAGGCGTGACGTCTTTGGTAGGAAGAATTATGGGTCGTCGATGCGCCACGTCGACATGGCTCGGCGAGGAGCGAGCTGGGCCAGAATGGGCGTGGTGTCTTTGCGAATCGTCGGATTGGGCCTTGGCCCAGTCCGGAACAATTGGTTTCTTTTATCAGATTTTTTTTTTTTTTTGAACAACTTCGTTATTTTTTTCAGTTCGATGTATATGGCAATGTGTTTGGGCTCCTAGCAGCACATCCTGTTACACCACTAGTGTCCATGCATCACTTGGACGTAATTGAGCCCATATATCCAAATGTGGGTCGGGTCCAGGCCCTGCAGCGACTTAAAGGCCCAATAAAACTCGACTCGTATGGGCTTATGCAACAATCCATTTGCTATGACAAAAAATGGGGGTTTGGACCATATCCATATCCGTTTCTTGGGGCTATGAGGTTCAAATATTCCGGGGCATTTTCTCGGCCCGAGATATAGAAATGCCCGCGAGAACCTTCTTGAATTGGTATCGCTGGCTCGATTATACCGGATTTCCGTTCAACACGCGCCCTTTCAGCCGCAATGCTTGTCAGAAACCATTTGTTTTGCAACCTATGATGTTGCTAATGAAACTGTAACAAAGTATATTCGGAACCAACCGAACCCGAATTGCAAGTGGAAAATGGCTCCTGCGCAAATCCAAATGGTGGAAGTCCACAAGAAACCCGACCCACATTTGTGGGACAAGGTAACTTTATTTTATTAAAAAATATTAATCATATTTTTTTTTATTGCATTCATTATTTTTTTATAAAGAGAAAGGTCAATAATGCATCTTTAACACACCGTTTTCTAATAGATTCTTTATTATTAGGTGAAATTATGTCCGACCACTCTTGATATAGGCTTCACTAAATAAAAATTGAGATTTATATGAATCTCATTCAATAATAAATAGTATTTTAAAAAGAGTATGTTGCTAAGTAAAATGTATGAATCCTATTAGATATAAAAGAAGAAGGTCTCATCCAACTAAGAGTAAGATCCATATGATTTAGTGAAATCATATGAATTTAACTCAATAACAAAAATTATATTTAAAAATACAAACATTTATCTGTTTTATAGAGCTTAAAACTTTGGGTCTTTTCTTCTACGTTTCAAATGTTAGTGTATTTTTACATTGATTTTATGAAATGAGTTGATAATTTCTTTACTTAAGTGAGTTTTGGTTTGTTTTGAGAAGTCTCCGAGAAGAATTTGCTGCAGGGTTCAACCAACAAATGAGGAAGGAACTCTGGTGATTGATGTAGGAAAATGTAGAGAAGATGAAGTTGTTGAACTGTAGTTAGGGTCATTGGGAATAGCTTAACTTTATATATATGTGGATAATTCTTAACTGGTCAACCATTTTCTATACTTTTTTTTATAACTCAGTGATTCAAGGTGGAAAGTGTAGTATATCTGTATAAGCAAATTTAAGGATGAGTATTGCAAGAGTTTTTTCCAAGTCTTGAGGTGACGTATTGTCAACAACAAAAAAAAAAAAGTCTTGAGGTGATGTAAAAATGTTATGAGTTACATTACTTTTTTAAGATGTGATGGA
Organism: Calophaca sinica; assembly: GCA_037113605.1. NCBI lineage: Eukaryota > Viridiplantae > Streptophyta > Magnoliopsida > Fabales > Fabaceae > Calophaca > Calophaca sinica. Next base: position 119,751,521 of record CM073733.1, on the reverse strand, counting down.
ATAATACCGACTTCAATTTGTTTTTAAAATTTTATTTTTCTACGTTTTCAATATATGTATATATATATTGGGTGCAATATAGTCTTTTAATTTTTAAATGCACTATCTTTTTCATCATAATTAGATATAATTCCTCAACATTGCATAGGTTTATTTATATTTGATATTTATAATTTATAATTTATAATATGTTATAAAGATAATTATTTTTAAGGAGAACTAAACTTATTTCATTTCATCTTGAATCAAGTGAACTAGAAAAATAGGAACATCAAAGAAAGTGTGATGATTAGCTGACAATATAGACATTTTAGCTAAATTATGAGCAACTCTATTTCTTTGCCTCCTAACAAAAGTTACTGTATAACCAACAAATTGAGATAAAGAGTTCCTTTGTGTATGCACCCAATTTCAATATGGAAAACATTATAGTCGTAAATGACATATACAACCATTTTACAATCGGACTCAAAAATTATATTAGAATAACCCAAATTATTAACCCAATGAACAATTTGTAAGAGGTTGAACGCTTCCTCTTATGTAACGCTGAACTTGCAATTGTACCATTGGTAATGAGCTGCAAGAAATGATCCATTGTGGTCCCTAAGACACAAATCCAAACCAAAACAATAATTATTATCAAAGAAAGCACAGGTATTTACTATGACCCACCATTGATGGAAGGTCCAAGTATTTACTTGAATCAATAACAGCAGTGACACCGATGACAGATATGAGAGAGTTGCAAAGCTCAATATGAACATTTTTGCCAAAAGATACTTCAAATTTCATGTAATTTATTGCCTGTCCTGAAGCTAAGTCATAGGTAGCCAAAATATTCTTCAAACAATTTACTTCACAACGGGATGCTCTAAGAAAAAGAAGCAATCGTCACCAAATAATAAGTGACTGGCAGATGGTGCACCACGGCAAATTTTAATGCCATGTAAAGAACCTTTAACATCCTCCTTTTGTGAAAGAGTCGATAATCCCTCTGCACAAATGATATAAAGATATGGAGAAAGAGGGTTACCTTGAAAGAGCCTCGTTCAGGCTTGATGGGACCAACTTTTTCATTGTTCACCAAATTATGATTCTCCACATCCATTGAGTCCATAAAGTAAAAAGCCCATCCCGAGAAGCATCACCTCAAGATAAGACCACTTCACTTTGTCAAAGACCTTTGAAATGTCAAGCTTCAAAGCCAATAAGCCATCTTTTCCACTTCTTTTAGGCTCTATTTGGTAAGGTCATTTTGCAAGCTTATAGCGAATAAGCTTGTAGAAGATGTTTGGTAACATTAACTGATAGCGTTTTTTCATTGGCTTATAGCGTTTTTTCATACGCTACTTGAAGTAGCATTTGAGTTTATAGCTTATAGCGTTTCATTTTTCTCTCATTTTTACCCTTATTATTTTAATTAAATTTCTTGTTTATCCTCTATTAAATTATTAACCCACGTATTATTCTCTCTCTCATTTATTTCAAATGTCTTTTTATGTCATTTTATATTTATCAGCTAGTTCAACCGCTAATTTTACCAAACACTTTAAATTCAATCTACTAGCTGATACACTATCTGCTATTTTTTACCAAACAAGGCCTTAATATGATGCAAAAATTTCAAAAGTTGTAAGAGCATTTTCAATAATGGAGCGACCTGAAACAAAAGCAGCCTGCTCACTAGAAATACACATATGAAGGACAAATTTTAGACAATTGGCTAGAACCTTAGAAAGAATTTTGTACAACACATTACAGAGAGATATGAGCCTCTAATCCTTCAGAGAAATCAAATTGTCACCCTTAGCAGCAAGAATGATATTAGTGTCATTAAAGCCTTCAGGGAAAACACCGGAATCTAACTATTTCTTGCAAGCCAAGAAAACTTCATTGCCCATCTAGTCCAGAACATCCTAAAAAACCCCGGATTCAAGCCATCAGGGCCAAGGGATTTATCAGGAAGCCTGGAAAAAATAGTTGCTTTGCATTCTTCCTTAAGAAATGGGGCGGTGAGCGTAGCATTTTCATCATCGCTAATACAAGGGTTGATGGCAGCAAGCACTTCATCAAAAGAGCCTGGGTTATATAAAGATGATTGAAATAATGTTGCACCATGTTACAAATACCTTATTGGTCTTGAATCCAGTTGTTATTGTCACCTCTTAGTTTGAGAATGACATTCATTTTCCTGTGAGAAAAGGCAGAAGCATAAAAAATTTGCTATTAGTATCTTCATTGCTCAGCCAAAAGTTCTTAGCTCCATGCTTCAAATAAGCATCTTCCGGCAAAATAACAAACATTAGTTTGCTATAAAGATAATTTTTTAACATGTGTATTTTTTTTTTTTGATTTGAATATGTAAAGAATTTGATGAGAAATAAATCTCTTTTATAATAAGAAATTTCACAATCTTTATTAATTTTATTTATTGTAAACAAATTTTTATTATAGTTTTCATAATACTTGTGTTTAACGATAAAAATTATCAATCTTATTGTTCTAAAACATAGTTTATTTTTATTAATCTCTTGATTGAAAATATAATAATAAGGTTGGAAAGTAAATATAACTAATGACATTGGATAGCATTATATGAAAATTATCAAACTGAATTAAAAAAGTATAAAAACATACGAGAATTTTAAGTATTGATATTTAAAATGTAGAAACTTAAGAGTATAAAAATTAAAAAAATAAAATTAATCAAACAATCAAGTTGGTTCAGATTTAAAAGATAAATTCGAGAATAAATTGATTTCAATTTGAGTTTGAACGGAAGTAAACTGGTTATCCAAACTAATCAAAACTAATTTAATTTGTTAAGTTTGAATTACTGAATCAATTTAAGCCAATGAATAACAGATTTTCCCTTATTGAAATTGTCCTCATGAAACCCAAAATTGTAGGAAATCCGTAGCTCAATCATAATAATATTATTTTATTCATTGTGTCACTCTCTCTTATTGGAAGTGTCTAGTTACCAGAGAGGATCTCATTCCTTGCACTTCTCTTTCCTTTTTTTTCACCCTATCTCACCTACTATATGGTGAGTTATGCGGTGGACCACTTATATGTGATTCCATTAATAGAAACAGGTGATTTAATACACTCTTGGGGAGGAGTGAGAAGCTTTGGGTGTGAGTAAGCCCCAAATCGAGGATTAGTTTCATAGCCGGCCCAAAGAGTCGAAGTCATGGAGATACCCTAGGGTGCCACTAGGGGTCAAAGACCCTAATTAAAGTGGTTTACTAAAAAAATTGATGATTTAATGATAAAAAAAGAGGGTATGATCATTTTTTTTGAACCTATCAATTTTTGAATTTATATAAACTAGTATGTAACCCGTGCCATGCACGGGAACAATTTTATAAATTGGGCTAAAAAAATAATTGGTTTTAACAATGAAATATAGTCAATATTATGGTAATAGTTATTAAATGAAAGTGATATTATAATAAACCTAACGTACAATATATAAACAAACTAATATTGATTGACATTATTACGATACAAACAATCTAACGGTCCATACCAATTGTTTGAATTACATAAAAATACTTCATTAAATGGATAAAAAAATAAAAGAATAGCAACATGTAATTCATGGGGTTAATACTACATTATACTTTCATTAAAAACTATATTAAAAATAGATAGCATGAAATTTCCAAATAATTTGACTATACATACATACATACATACATACATACATACATATATATATAAATTTATTTGGAACATATAGTTAAATATATTTATAATTTATAAATAACAAATGTATATGAAGAATATATTATTAGAAAGTAACAATATTTGATAATATGAATTAATATAAGGTAAGAAAATGTAGCACTAAAGGTAATGTAAGCACAACATATCTATTTTAGAAAATGTTAAATTGACAAATTAATTATTTTTTAAAAAACACAATTTGTGAAACAAAATGTAAGACCAACTTTTTATTATTATAAATAGTAATTTTGTTATTAAATGGTTGGAGTTTTATAGTAAATTAGATAAAAATGAAATAACTAAAATAAATAAATATAACAATAAGGTAATTAACCATATATGCAAATATAAAAACCAAATAGAGTAGGATATACAGAAAAAAAGAGAGAGAAAAAATTAATGTTTGATTCTATAGATTTCAATGTCTAATATGTCAGTTTCCACAAATATTTTAGTAGATTAATTGGGTGAGAAGATAATAAAAATAAAAGATATATTTATGTTTATGTTTAAATTATTATAGCAATAATTAAAAAATATTCAAATTATTATAAAGTATAATGATTCACATGTTAATGTCGTTTTATATAAAATATTCATTCTTATGTATTAAGTATTAAGGGCAATTTTTCCTATGTAATTTCATATAAAATGTTCATCTTTGGTGTGTTATTCTTTATTTATAAATTCTACATCAGTCAATTCACAAAGAGACAGTAATGTATAAAAGAAATTTTAAATTTTCTTGTACAAAAAGATATTCAACAAAATAGTTAAGGTAAAGAGAGGAAAGAAGAAAAACATATTTATATTAAAAATAACATATCAATGAACTAAAAGGTAATAAAATTATATTAAAATTTAATTTTTGCCTAATAATTCATATGTTAATTTGATCTCACGTAAAATATTACATATGATGTTTTAAGTGTAATTTTACCCTATATACTCTCAAGTAAAATATTCATCCCCGTGTATTATATTTTATCCATAATTTTTATATTGATTAATTTATATTTAGATATTAATGTATGATTTTTAGCTAGACAATATCAAAGAAAAATATGTTTATACGAAAAAATATTATAGCAATGATTTAAAAAAATATTAAAATCTTTCCAGTTAATGCATAATGAAATCATAATAAAGTATATTTTTTTACCATGTAATTCAAATGTTAGTCTTTCCCTTTGTGTTAAGTGTAATTTCACCTGTATACTTTCGTATAAAATGTTCAATCCAACGTGTTATATGTTATTTGTAATTCTAATATTAATTAATTTATGTATAGATGATAATGCATAAAATACCGTGAAGCTAATAACTGTACACTTTACAGATTTCTTAGTCAATCTTTTTCACTTGGGAGTTTTCAAGTGCACCATCCTTTATGGCGTGTTTGGTTCCGAATAGAAATTGTGAAGAGATAAATATGTGAGAGGGAGTGTAGGAAGATAGAAATAAGTGAGAAATATAGTAGATTTAAGGTATTGTTTGGAATAAGAGAAAGAAAAGAGAAATAGGAAAGAGAGAAGTGTTGATTATTTCTAAAAAAACAAAAATGCCCTTAACTTTAAAAACCAATTAAAATATTTATTATTGTATATTTTTGTTTATTTTATTACTTTGATTATTTTGTTTTGTTTTAAATAATTAATTTAGTTTATGTAATATTTTATTTAATTTATCTTAATTCTAAAATAATTTAATTTCTTAGTTTAGTATAAATAAATTATTGATTTTAATTTAATTAATATATTGGTCTAATTTTAATTAAATTTTTTTAATTTAATAAACCAAATAATACACACCTTTTGAACGGAGGACATGAAAAAAAAATCAAGGAGGAAGTACCAAGGATAAGTTATCACATATCAGTATCAAGTAATAAAAAAAAGAATAAGAGGACGTAGCAGCGATCGAAAAAAACAAAATGAGAGGACGTAGCATATAACAACAAATGGAGGGGTAGTGATGGAAAGTTAAAAAAAGAAGCCACGTTCTGGCCATTTCTTCGCTATAGAGCGAAGATTGAAAAAGCTGGTAGATCCCACCACATTTTAGTCTCTCTTTGCAATTTCTTTGGTAATCCAAACAGAAGAGATTTCTTATTTCTCACTTGTCTCTCTCTCGCTTGTTTATCTCGTACGTAAATCGCTTAAACCAAACACACGCTTAGAGTGCTCATCCGCAGCTTAGTCTCATTTTAGAAGATGATGTGAAAGGGATTTGCATACCCCGAGTAGTTGGCTAGTTTTTTTTTTTTGTTTTTCACTTTGTATATTGAAAAAGAAAAATTAAATTATCTAATGTGAAAAAATCTTGAGTTAATTAATTAGTGAGAAGATGAAAACAAAGGAAGAATTATGTTCACATTAAAAATTTTATAACAATAAATTAAAAAATAACATATTAAAAAAGTATAATATTTACCTTGTAATTTAGATGTTAATGTGGTTTTACGTAAAATATTTATTCTCACGTATTAAGTAATTTTCCCTATATACACCCATGTAAAATATTCATCTCCCGTGTAAATGTAAATACTAAATAAACTAAAAAGATTGATATGTAGCATGAGATTGACTGAATATGAAGTAAAACAAATATGAAAATGGATCTACATATAATGTAAATCAAATTCAAGCATTTAAAAACAATTATTAATAGTATAAAATTGGAATATATATTAAAAATTAAATTGTATCCAGTTAAACTTTAGGTATGAATTATACTCCTACAATTTCTGCAATTCAAAAAGGTAGCGCTAAATATTATGGTTCTTTCAAGCGTTAATTTTAGTGTTGTGTGTGTATATGTGTGTGTTATTTGGCCATTTTGGTCAGAGTAAGTTTAGAAAAGAACGTAGAGGAATCCAGCTAGATAAAGGTGCACAATAGGCGGGCTTATATACAATGAAAGACACAATTTTGCCTTTTTTTTCTCTCCAAAAAATGAGAACATATTGTTAAGCTTGTTTTTATCCCCTCCAACAAAGTAATTCCATTGAAAAAATTTCCTCCAATTGCAGCCTACCCCGTGTGTGAGAGTAGGAAGGAGAAATACGGCTATGCTCTTTTGGCAATTGACACATACATATTTGGGATGAGATTTCACTTGTTAGTTATTACACATAAAGATCCATATGTTATCTCATCCAATCAGAACATTTGCTGACAACATAAGTTCAGAACATTGAAGACTTTACATGGTTGAATTCGAGTAACAGTCTTGTTCTTCAGCAGTTGGCTTCCCTGGCTCCAATAGATTATTAGTTCATGGCTCACCCTGATTTAAACCTTTACTGTTTTCATCCAAAGAAATATCCATCTTGAACCACCACCTGTAACTATGAAATAATATTGTTGACAATACTACAATGAAGTAGGGATAAGTACCTTTTTTTTTTTTTTTAGAAATAGTAGGGATAAGTACTAATACTAAGTAATATCACAAAATTCATGTTTCTTTATCACAACCCTCGATGAAGAGGCGGCGAAGAGCATTAGAATAACACAAAACATTTCATTGTAATTAGTTAATAACATTTCCATATAACACTATCCACTTTAAGACCATGGATGAAGTAATTAAAAAGGACACTAATTGTGTCTGCCATGTGGCAAGGTAACAAAACCTTAATTCTTTCAAAATATATTCGTTGTTGGTACAGACGGGTCAACAACATTCCTGGTTTCAATAAATCTTTTGATGTTAATCCTATCCTTGAGATTATTCTTTGAACATTTTAACCTCAAAGAATTCCAAAATAATTGTCTCAGTACATGCATATATTCCTCAAGTCCTTTGAATTCCCAGCCAAGTTACTTGAAGTATGAAGATGAGCCACGTGTATACTTTGAGCCATGTACCATTTCATTTTCCACACGCCTTTGGTAGTTTTCTAGTCCCAATTTTTTTCCAGCAACCGAGTTTCTTTTGTTCAAGCCAGCATGAACGCAACATCTGTAGAGCATTGTGAGTAAGAAACAAACTAATATATGTTGATGTTTCACAAATCCAGAATTTGAAAGACATTTCCTAACTTCGAAATTTAAGGTATGCAAGTAGTCACAATCATTACGCAAAGCATTTAAATTGTTGAAAGGAGTGCCTAAAGGAATTTATGTATCATACACAAGTTCCCAAATTATAATCATAACAGGACTCTCCGTCAACCATATACATTCCTTTTAGCAATGGTGTGAGAACAACTCAATTAGCAACCTCATATAGCCATTTCCTTTGGAGTGGGATTTGGTGCCTTAAGCAAGGGAGGACGAAGCATGTTCATTCAACTCACATTGTTCTAGTCGTTGCTTCATTTATTTTATATCTTTTTATTCATTTTACTCTATTCGCAGGTTACTGGGTAGAATTTCATTTATGTATAAGAGAGTTTTTCTCTTGAGAGCTACTATAATTTGACTACAGATTTCTATTCCTATCACACCATGATTCCAGTTGGTCCATACACTAACAGAAACACAACAAAGGCCTTAGACACCAAGGTCTTGATCAAACGGAATTCCTAAAAATTCAACTGGGAAAAAAAAGAAATAAAATAAAAGAAGACAACAGTCAAGTTGAATCCAAAAGAATGCATCCAACTTCCGCATTTGAATTTGGGATTTTGGAGGATGGGAGCACTTCTAAAGACAGATATATGTTGGCCCCCTTCCTCCCAAAAAAAAAACCCAACACAGAATCAAATGAAAAGAATACAAAGACATCAATAAAGTTTGGCTGTATAATAATATCTTACCCGTAAATAAAACAAAATGCTTGAAGCAAGTTTTCCTACCTTCACACAGTATCTTTACAGAGATTCAAGATTAATGATAGTTAACAAAGACATGACTTCAAATTCTCTAAGTTTCATAAAAGAGGTGATGAGCATTAAATATATACCTCCATTTGCAGGGAACATGGAATTCCTTCTGAAAATTAAGCAATTGCCTCCTTCCAAACCTAGCTTGTTGGAATTCAGTTAGATTTTTTCTACGTTGATCTAGTGCTTCTTATGTTGATCTTGTGCTTCTGTAATTGGTTATAATAAACATGAAACTAAATATCAACTAAATAAGTTGTGACAAAATAAAAAAAAAAAAAAGTTAAGGGCATTGATAAGAATCTCACCAAGACTGCAAAGAATGTCATGAAGACACAAACATTGTACATTAGCAGATTACTTATCTGGTTGCTCTTTTGAATGGAAGCATGCTTGGAGAATGATTCTGCCGATTATTTCCTACAATGTAAGCATTATCACTATCAGCTTCCACAAACATTAAATGGAACAAAATATAAAATAACAACAACTATTTTCCTCAGTAGGCAGTACCTTGACAAATGCTTCTCACGTTCTTGCAACAACTAATCAATAAAAGTGAATGCCTACAAAACCTAAAGAATTCAATACTCTTGGTTCCAAAGCCACTAAAGCCATGCCGAAAAGACAATCTTCAAAATCCAAGAAAAGAAAAAAAGGCAAGGAAAATAGAAAAGTGACAGGTCCATGTACAGAGTGAAATAATTAACATGAATGGAACAATAGAAGTTTAAACAATGATTCAATTAATGATAGAATGCCTTATAAAACATTTAAAGAAATGTACACTAATTGTATTCTACCATTCCCTTCAAAACAAAAACTTTACAGAAATGTCAAAGAACAAAAGAATAAAGGGTTAAAAAAAATTGAAAGATATTAAGATGCCATATACCTTTACTGTTATTTCAGAACAAAATTGAAGTCTGTTGATTCATTCCTCTAGCTATCTCCTCTAGACTTCTGATTCCTGGTGGCAGCCCATAAATGTTTTCCTATGCCTTTCGTCCCCCTAAAAGTCCAATTATCTTCTTCAGGTTCCACTCCTTGCCGGTATATATTTCCAAATAGACCCTTAACAAAAGCAAGAAAATTTGGTTTCACCCATGATCAAACATCATGCTTTTTGTGAGTGATTGATGGATAGTTAGATGAATAAAGAGACATAGAAATTGAGATAGAGAGTACTTAATAGTCAATTCATGTGAGACTCAAAGGCAACAGAGCATGTTACTGCATCCTCAGCTAGTTTCCACCATTTTAGCTTGCCAAAGGCTCCCAGTGAAGAGATAGTCAGACTCAACAGATACTGTTTAAGTATACCTAAGAATAGACAGAATATTTATGCCTGAAATGGGAGGCACAAAAAGTTTCATCACAAAAAATAGCTCACACGTTTTTAAAATGTTGTTTGTATGCAAGGTTTTAATTCACGGAAATTATTGCGAGATTTAAGCTTGTACTCCCTCTATTTTCATATATAAGCAACAAAACACTTTTTTAATTCATTGAATAACTCATGTAATTGGTCTATAACTCATGTATTTGGTCTATAATATAAACCAAATATATGAGTTATTCAATGAACCAAAAAAGTGATTTGCTGTTTATATATGAAAACGGAGGGAGTAATTACTTATACCTTATGCAATAAGCGACAAATGAAACTATTTAAGGTAAATAATTTGTTTGACCATTCTCAATTAGGGCATTGTGAATATGTTGTAGGTAAATTTTAAATAATTTGACCGGATTCAATGTAAGCTTTGTGACAATATTTCAGGAAATATTTAATTTGGTTTACTTGATGAAATTAGGGTTTTAAGAAAAAAGTTTCGTAGTTTGCTTTTATTTTTTAAAACTGTATTGTTTTGTATGATATGTTATAATGTTTTAAAATTTTTGAATTATGATTTTAGTGCAGGAAAATTAATTAGGGTGATCACATTGTATGAGATCGTGGTTGGTGATTTTTTATTAAATTGTATTGTACCTTCCTATTTATTTATGTGAAGCCATCGTATTTCTTTATTCATGACCTTGTTTTTTTTTTTTAATTTTGATTTCTGTTTTATCGTGTGTTTAAAATGTGACATGTTTTGTTGGTAACGTTAAATATTGTCTGAATGTGATTTGATATTGATTTGTGTCTGAATATAATGTTTAATTGTCTTGATTTTGTATTTATTATCTTTATTGCAGGATGTAAATTCCACCATGAAGATTCCACACGTTTTGAATATGTAATTAAAGCCATCATATTTTTTTATTCAACGCTTATTTTTATTTATTTTGAATTCTGCTTGATTAATCTCATGAATACCAATCGACTGTGCATTGAACAATCCACGTAAGATTCATTAATTGACCTGGCGTGTAATTTTCATTCTTGTGAAGACATGTGTTTTATTTCCTAATATATTTTATTCACATTTGTATATAATAAAGATGTCATCTCTTGCAACAACATGGAGGCTGTGGAGGGTAGGGTCAAATGATCCCAATGGGGAAAAGGAGGTTGAGGATCAAAGGTGGAAGAGTGTGAGGGAGAGGTTTTGGGTGGCGACCACGAGGATAATGGGTTCACCCATAGCTCAAGACCTAAACAACATTTGATCTCCATTTGTATGATTGATTAGCGGTGTTCATGGTTGGAAAGAATTTGAATGAACAATCCAATTTATGTTGAAAACGAGATTCACTATTAGATAAGGTGTCAAAACCCGATACATATCACATTCATCATCGACAAATACTATTACAATAACAACTTCTCCTTTACTCGGTCCACCTTAAAAAATGGATATTATTCCCTCTTCGCCCATTCTCCCATTCATGAGACCCCATTTTTACTGCAATTCTCAACATCCAAGTCTTCATTTTCAGTTGTTGACAAAAAAAAATCTTCATTTTCAGTCTTAAAATTTGGTTTTTGGACACTTATTTTTTTAGAAATTAGTTAAAATAACTTTTCATTATGATGTAATGGGACATAGCACCCCTCGTCTTGTTCCTCAGTTTTTTTTTTGTTTTTCTTCCCTTTTCATTATAAAAAAAAAGATTTTTTTTTTCAGATTTTGATTGTTTAAAATTCAAACAAATAAGTTAAAATCCATAAAAATAATTATTTTTCAAAAGAAATTATTTTTTTGATAGAAATTACAGTATAATTTTTTCATGAAATAGAAACAAACATGCTCTTTTTTTTAACTGATAAAAAAAATGCTCTTTTTTCACATTAGATAATTTATTTATGGTGAGGAGATAGTGCAAAAATATTTTCGGGGTCTGTTCTCTGTTCTGAAAACAGACCCCGTCATGCTCTCCACTAGATCAACTATGCTCGGAACAAATTTCAATTTTAATAACGAGACGATTATACGACGGTGCCGGTGGAATAAATCAACAATCAAGTGCTTCCCATCCCAGGCTGTGAGAGCGTGTGGGCCCAGTTGACCGACTCTTCTCTCCATCTCACTCTTCCATTCTCCTTCTTCTTCCCAACTCCTTTCTCTCACGCCACAAGAATAATCACATCTCATCGCCATCTTCCACGCTCTTCACCTCACAATCTCAAACAACCATGGAGTTCCTGCAAAGGAACCTCTTATCTTCTCTCTTCTTACTACTTTCCTTCTCCGCAATCTCCGTCCTTTCTCACCTCTTCTCTCCCCCCGACAACTACCTCATCGACTGCGGTTCCACCGCTCCCACAACCCTCCTCGACAACCGCCCTTTCTCCGGCGACCTCTCCGGCAAACACTCCTCTAAATTTTCTTCCTCTTCCCATCCCCTTTCCATCCGAAACCAAAACCCCCTTCCCAATTTGCCCCCAATCTACAACACCGCTAGGGTTTTCACACACCCTACCCGCTACTCCTTCCCCATCAAAGACAGAGGGACCCACATGGTTCGTCTTCACTTCCACGCCTTCAATTCCTCCAATCTCGACCTGGGTCGCGCTCAATTTCACGTCTTGGTTAATGGGTACGTCGTTTTGAGCAATTTCACTCGTTTTGTCACTGACACCGAAAGAAACCCTAGGGTAGTGGAATATCTGATCTGGGTCGATTCCGAAAAGCTCGTGATCGTGTTTGTGCCTAGTAAAGATTCGAAATTGGGGTTTGTGAATGCGATTGAGGTGATTTCTGCACCCAAAGACCTTGTCCCTGAAACAGCACAGTATGTGAGTTCAGGGAATGTAACGGGTTTTAATGGTTTAAACAAACAAGCCCTTGAAGTTGTGTATAGGGTCACTGTTGGGGGTCCTAAAGTTACCCCTTTTAATGATTCCTTATGGAGGACTTGGATTCCTGATGATGAATTCTTCAAATCAAGTGTTGGGTCTGAAAAGCTTTACTTTGGTGGTAGAATCAAGTATCTTGTTGGAGGGGCTAGTCGCGAGGTTGGACCTGATAATGTGTATAATACTGCCCGGTTGATCAGGAGTAAGAATGGTTCTGTGCCTAATGTTAACATGACTTGGGTGTTTCCAATTGTGGGAGGATATAAGTACCTTGTTAGGTTGCATTTCTGTGATATTGCTAGTATTTCGCTTCGTTTGCTATATTTCAATGTTTATGTCAATGGGTATTTGGCTTATGAAGATTTGGATCTCTCTTACATGACAAATTCACTGGCTTCCCCGTTTTATGCTGACTTTGTTGTTGATGGGGACAGCAGCATAGGGGCTTTGAGTGTTAGTGTAGGTCCTTCAAAGAGCAGCATTCCACATGTTATTGATGGTATATTGAATGGAGTTGAGGTTATGAAGTTGAACAATACTCACAAGAGTCTTGATGGAGAAGTTTGTGCTAATTTTGTTCTCAAGGAGAGCCAGTCAAGTGGAAATACAGGTATTTTGCTTACTTTGGTGGCTGCTGTATGCATTGTGTTAAGCTTGTCCATTGTGATTCGTAGGAGGATTATTGAGTCAAGGGAATCTGTATCATGGTCAAGGTTGCCTGTGAATTTATCTGATGATAATATCAAGATTGGCAATGTATAAGATTGGCAATGTATAGTTTTGTCCTATGAGAAGAAAAGAAGATTGGCAATATATAGCAAGTAAATAAGCTGGTTGTAAAATATCAAAGAGAAACATGAAAGAACATTTTGCTGATCAAGCTACATAAAGGATATCAGAGTTTGAAAGCCCGACTGATACCACTTTTTTAGGGATTGTTGTACTAAATCTAAGTTATCTTGTTTATATCACAATATCAAGGCATACCTTTTGCCATTTATTTTTGTTTTTTGTTTTTGTTTTTTTTCAACCATTGCTTGTTTTGCTTTGTTTTGTAATATTGTAGCTTTCATCATTGTAATTGTTTGAACATTGAAAATAATTATGTAACTTTCAGATTGAGTGGTAATGAGTTTACTGATGCCCTGAATTATATGTTTTGGTATGCTTGGATTGGACTAAGTATTGTTTGAACTTAGTAATGGAGCAAAATTTTAATTTCATGAGCACTTTACCTCAAGAACGAAGTGACAGCTTTCTTTTGCTGATTTCTCCAGTAATATTTTCACATAAAATTGGTCTTGTAGCTCATTTGGTTAATTGATCACCTATCTCTAATCATCTACTTAAGCTTTTTGTCACAACCCACTGTTAGATCATTACCAACTTACAGGTTAATTAATATTATAGTAACATACATTTAACATGGCAAGCCTAAGGATAAAACCACACTAGAACCACATATATATCAACGGGTATCACTAACCCAAGAAACTACATAAATTTCATTAAAAAATAACAGCACCTCGACAATATACTTATTTAGCTTTAATTCATCAGGGTTTGTGTCATTTATATGAGTTCCCATAAAAGAGTTTGTGTCATTTATGTACATTGATTATCATGAGTTCTCATAAAGGCAAGCAGCTATACAAGTAACAAAATGTAGACTTAGTCCTCTAAAACCTTGCTCTTCAAAATTCCCCAAAACCCTCCATCCAAACTGATCGTAAAGTACAAAGTAGAGAAAGAAAATGGTAAAGCATTTAACGAGACCAATCTATAAAATTTAGATTTCTTCTCTTGAAAACTTTTTCATGGGTGTAAAAGTATTCTAAAACCATAGAAAAATGATTTCATATAAAATTTATAATGTACATCCACAATGGATTATATATGAAAAAGTATGTAAATACAAAATGGAGAGTAACCTTTGCTCATTACGCCGTCTATCATGCTTCTCAAAACAAAAGTCGTTTTGTTATCTATTCGTTATGACAAATAGTAGATCATCGGGTTATAGCATACGCACGTGGTACATAGGTCATATTATCTCTTCGTTATGGTAAACGGTAATCCATACAAGTATACTATGTGCACTTAATAACTTGCATTATCTCTTCGTTATGGTGAATGGCAATCCATCTGATAATACTACATGCATACAACACATAATGTAAAATGTTAATATTCCACTTTTGCAAGGAGCTAGTAGCCTCGGCTAGGTTATGTGTTTAGTGATTGTTTTCATCAAGTAAATGGTAACAGGTTATTATTTAACAATAACTAGGTCCTAATTACTAGCTGATACTGATGCCATAGTTACTGCTTCTAAGTAGTCTTTCTTGTTTCTTATACATAAAAAGGCATATAGAATTTTATTAGAAAATAAAATCTTTCATAAAAGGCACCAGAAACAAGGAAAAAGGGGCTTCATCTCAATTTTATCTTAAATATAGATGGAATATTTCTTAAGAACAAAATTTACTAATTTATAAATGGATTCAGACGGCATTATACATAAAGTTAAAAGTTAAACCACAATAAACATAACCAAGATAAACTGTAGTCACCATAGCATGACTTGAAACTTGAAAATCACCCTGAATCCCACTCAAATGAGTTTCAAACTTTCTAATATCAAAGATTCTTTTTTGCTTCTGAGTTTTTTGCTAGTGCAGCATCTTGCTGTCACATCATGCCACTGGCAGCTCCATGTTCATTAAGGAATGATGTTACTGCCAAAGGACCAACGATATGAGCTCCAAATATCTTTAACTCCTATTGAGTTGACTCAGTGCTTTGTTCCAATCTTCAACATCTTGCTTACATACCAAACGGCAACCACACCTCACTATTTCCAATGAAGGACGGCAATAACATTTCAATGCAAATTCATTGTCACTCCAGTAAGCATCTTCGAGAATTTTGTCGCGAAATTGATCGATGGACAAGTAGAGAATATAAAGGTGAGGATAAGAATGATCCATAGGAGGTAATCTCCTGGTGCTGATCAACTGCTTACCGTTAGGTGCAAACAAATAACAATCAATCTCATGATTGCACAATTCAGGTGGGAAAGCATAACTTACTAATCGGAAACACGAAGCAAGTCCTACCCATTCATCGACAGGGCAATTATTAGGGACTTGTATTTTTGCCCAGGAAACCCTACTTTGAGGGACAAACCAAGATGGGATTTCATACCCTGGGATAAGCATGTCAAATCTTGCACTGGGAAGATAAAGTCCCTGCAACACATCAGTTGTGAAGTTAAATAAGTAACAAGACACATGAAATTCTTATGTAATATGAAAGTACACCCAAAGGCTTAGATTTTTTATTACAAAGTTGATCTTACAGCTCATATTTTATTTGTGTCATATGTTATGCATTGACTGACTTACTGTATCGCCAAGCAAGTACTTCAATTTCAACGAAATTACAGATAAATCCAGGATAGATCCCTCCATAAAGCTTTTAAAATGTTCATCAATCTTAAAAAGTTCATCAGTGAAGGACTGTTGTATAGGTGATGCAAAGAGACTACATGGCTTTGCTGGGTTGAATTTGTTAGTTTCCAGTGAATCGCAATTGCTTGCATCCAATTGTATTATACTTGATGGAAGCTCTGGCAACAATTGAAGCTTTCGGCACCGATTTAGAGTAAGAAGTTTCAGCCCCGAAAGTTTAGAAATGCTGCTTGGTATGCTAACAAAGTTGTTACCAGTTAGATCCAAAGACACCAATGATGATAGGTGGCAAAAATAATCTGGGATTGATTCTTCAGAAAGATTACAGTAACTTAGATTTATATGTCTCAAAGAGGGTAGACTCCAGACAGAAGGTGGGAATCTGAATCCAGTGGGAGCTGGTTGACTCCCAGACATCCAATTGAAGGGAAGAAACCAGTTCATTGACTTGTTGGTCAACGGCCCTTTGCACCCAGCAAATGACAGTACTTTAAGATTATCTAGAAAAATGACGGAGGAAGGTAGTTCATCAATAGCAGTATCATTGGCATGGAGTTGCTCCAAACACTTGATTTCCTTTAAACCATCTGGCAATCTACAGAGTTTTGAGCACCCAGAAATATACAGAATTCTTAGAGAATTCAATCCATGAATGGTATCTGGAAGGCAAACAAGACTTTTGCAGTCCTTTAAGTTCAAGACAGCAAGACCAACTAGGCATCCAAGTGATGAGGGTAGTTTTCTTAAAGCTGTTCCCCCTGAAGAAAGCACCGATAAATGTTCCATGCTTTCCCCAAATTCTGGAAGGAATTTAAATTCACTGCAGCCAGAAAGAATTAACTCCTGCAGTGAACTCATCTCCAATTTCCCTGGAAGAGATTTAAGACTTTTGCAGTCTTCTAAATTCATCAGAACAACTTTCTTGTGGTGTACAAGGGATGGATGAACCTCAGTTAGGCTTGCACAGCCTTTAAGAATCAATTTTTCAAGATTTGGAACCCCAGAAAAATCAGGCAACCGCTTTAGGTTCTTGGAAAAAGTCAAATTCAGGTACTTCAGCTTTTCCATAAACTGCTCAAAATTGTAAAATGTGAAGAAGTTGTTATCAGCTTCAAATGTCATGGTGATAAAATTTAATAGAGCTCTTGATGAAAGGGTCTTACCTTTATTCCTTGCCAAAGTTGTTCAATTTTGCTATGACATAATTTAATATCGACAACTTCATCCAGTTGATTTTTTACTGGCAGAGTTTTCAAAGGACATCCTCTCCAGTGAAGAACTTTTAAGGAACAAGGAAGGCAACTGAGGCCAAGGGGAAGTTGCATCTCACATAAACTGAGAAATTTTAGCTGACTTGTCTTTGAGAATGCTTCAGTGCTCCATTGTGCTTCATATGGTTGAAGTAAGTCCATACCTATACTGTTAATTGCTTCAGTTCCCTACAAAACCAGAATAACAAATAGCATGATTTTATAGGATCAGGGAAAACAAACATAAGGAAACAAAATATCAGATGCATTGCCTTGTGCCTATCTTAAAGTAAAATATTTATTTTATATAAAACAGTTGCAAAAACATTAGCGCCTACCTTATTTTTTGTCAACACATGATCAATGTCCTCTTGAGACCACAACCTGCTGCGTCTGCTAGGATCATTTGGAGATTCCTGAAATACAATATTCCTTCCCATTTCTTGAAGCAAATCATGCATCCCCAGTTTATTATTCACCCGATCTATAGTTATCAGAGATCTTTGAATCAAATTATCAATTTCGATTTGAGGGAAATAACCGCAACTTGCTAATATATCTGTTACTTCATATATCTTCATTCCCTTGAAGAAACAGGCAATATCTAGAAAAATATTCTTCTCATTGGAATCTAAACTGTCATAACTTATTTTCAGATTATCTTGGATATCGGGGTGTGGCACACTTCTTAATTTTTTAACAGCACTATTCCAAACATCAACATTTCTTCCATAAAGATGGGAACCTAACACCTCGAGTGCCAAAGGAAGACCATCAGTATAGTCCACCACTTCTTTTGACAAATCCAAATACCCTTCTTGTGGTTGATCTTCTTTAAAGGCTTTCAAACAAAAGAGATGAAGGGCTTCATTTTGGAATAACCTTCCAACTTTATAAATTTTATGTACTCCATGTGTCATTAGCAGGTGCCTATCTCTTGATGTGATTATTACTCTACTTCCTGGACCAAACCAATCTTGTTTCCCAGCCAAATTCTCCAACTGGTTTACTTCATTC
The DNA here is from genome assembly GCA_037113605.1 of Calophaca sinica. NCBI lineage: Eukaryota > Viridiplantae > Streptophyta > Magnoliopsida > Fabales > Fabaceae > Calophaca > Calophaca sinica. The sequence continues at coordinate 119,732,966 of CM073733.1, read as the reverse complement.
ACATCATCAAGAACAAGAAGAACCTTTTTTCTGCTTAAAGAGTTTCTTATTGTGTTTTTTCCATCATACAAATTGTAAAAATCACTCCGGTTTATACTCATATGAGAAAGAAGTTCTTTTTGTTTGTGAACTAAACCAGTTGTCTTAGAAACCTCTCTAACATTTGCAAGAAAGCAAGTTACTTGAAATTCACCTTGGATGGCTTCATAGACAGCTCTAGCAATAGTTGTCTTGCCTATGCCACCCATGCCCCATATGCCTATAAAGCGAACAGCATTCAACCCCATACCTATGAGCTTGGTCACTTTCTCCACCTTTGAAGCAATCCCAACAAGGTTCTCTGTGCAAGATGGCAATTTAGGAACCAGCTTTTTATGAATGTGTTGCGCAATGCTTTCCACCAATACTGCCTCGTGCCTGTGCAGACAGAAGGAAAGAAGCATCCAACAAGCAAACCGCAAACCATAAACAAATGAAGCAGCAAACTGAAAACACAAGGTCTTAGGGCCTATTTGGTTTGAGTATGTTAGGTACCAGAGTATCGGAATGGTGTCACACAACTAAAATAAGAGACGAGAAAATAAGGAAATGAACACACAAAATTTACGTGGAAAACCCTCAACAAATAAGGGAAAAACCACGGGGCAAGACCAGAAGAATTTCACTATGTGGAAAAATATTATAAGAATACCTCTCACAAAATACCTCACAAATACTCTCACAATACTCTTGTTGAGTATAAGAAATAATAAAAGAGGAAGAAGAGAAATGTTTGGGATGATTATAAAAGCATTACTAAGCCTCCTTATATAGGCTCCAAAGCCTTCACCAAAGCAAGAACCCACCGATGTGGGACTTGTGAACATTCTCCCACTTGAAGATTTTGATTGAGTCAATCATATCTTCACACCACTCTTTCTCGCCTTGCCATTCCATGTCGCTACGCTTCGATAGGCCATAGAGGATCGACACCAAATAAACTTGTCGGCATTGATTGGCTTCGTCATCACATCTGCTAGGTTATCTTTGGTGTGAATCTTTGCATATCCACTGCCTTTCTCTACCACTTCACGAACAAAGTGATATCGGGTATCTATATGCTTTGTCCTGGAATGAAAAGCTGGATTCCTTGCAATGTGCAAGGCACTGACCGTCACAATACACGATAATCATCTGTTGCTTGTGCCGAAGTTCCTCCATTAAACCTTTAATCCAGATAGCTTCCTTGCAAGCCTGGTAGTCGCCATGTACTCGACCTCTGTAGTAGACAAAGCTACAACAATCAGAATTTAGATAACCAGCTCACCGCTCCTCGCAATCAGAATACATACCCAAAGTGGATTTCCTTTTATCAAGATCACCTGCAAAATCAATCAACATAACCCCGACAATGAATTCGATCCTCCGTAACATAATGCAACATCTCGAGGTTCCTTTGATGTATCTAAGGATCCTCTTAACAAAGTATTCCAATGCTCTCTACCTGGATTTGCCATAAACCGACTAACCGCTTCCCATCGCCTTGTGCAATGTCCGTCCGGTACATATCATGGCATACATAAGGCTTCCCACCGCCGATGCATACGCATTTGAGACATTTCCATCCTCTCCGCTTCATTGCTAGGACTCATACCGAGGATAATTTAAAATTGACAGAAGCGGGTAGAAATTGGCTTACAGCCTTGCATGTTGAAGCCGCAAGACCTTCCTTAGATAATTCTTTCGAGAAAGCCAAATCTTCCTATCATTTCTATCTCGGTGAATTTGCATCCCTAAAATCTTGTTTGCGAGGTCCCAAGTCCTTCATATCAAACTCCCTAGCCAATCGTGCCTTTAATTCCTGGATTCGATCTTTGTTGGGGCCTACCACCAACATGTCATCCACATACAACAAAGAAATGATGAAATCATTATCATCAAACCTCTTGTAGTACGTATAATGGTCTCAACTCACCGTTGTAACCAAGGCTAATTATGAAGGAATCAAATCTCTTGTACCAACATCCGGCTCGCTTTAGACCGCATGCAGATTTGGTCAACCTACAAACCAAGTTTTCTTTTCCTTGTTCTTTAAAGCCTTCTCGTCGAGCATATAAATTTCTTCTTCAAGCTCTCCATGAAGAAAAGCAGCCTTTACATCCAACTGCTCAAGATGTAAATCAAATGCAAAGACACATTGCCAACACTACCCTCGATAGTAGTAAGTCCGACAACCGGAGAAAATATCTCGCCAAAGTCTATCCCTTCTTTCTCGAGCATAACCTTTGACTACAAGTCCGCACGATATCGCTCCACTTGATCATTGCCGCCTCGCTTGATTTTGAACACCCATTTGTTCCCGATGGCTTTCCGACCCTTCGAAGTTCAACAAGTTCCCAAGTCTTATTTCTATGTAAGGCTTCCATTTCTTCCTCGCATTGTCATCCATCGAGAAGCATCTCAACTGTTTCAACGCTTCTTGAAGAGCCGATGGTTCACCTTCTTCTGGCCAAAAGACAAGATGCATCATGGCAGCCATAACATAGTCCGAGTGCCATGATGGTGCCGCGATCCGACGTGTTGATCGTCGAACTCCTTCATCATTGACCTCATCCGTTCTTGTTCTATGTGCTCGTTCTCGCCTGTAAGAATCATCTTCTTGAAGTCTTTCTCTCCAACCGCACTATAGCAGCCTCATTGGAAGTCTTGTCATTTTTTCCGCCACTTTGCGCTTCATTTTCTCGCAAAGACTACATCTCTCGCTAACAATAAGCTTATGGTAAAGGGGTCCCACAAGCGATACCCCTTGACATTGTCGGATAACCCAAGAATATACATTTTCCGGATTTTGGATCCAATTTTGTTCTTTCTTGGGAGTTGTACATTACGTGACGCAGGACATCCAAACACATGTAAAGAAGAATAATCTACCGCTTTCCTTTCCACATCTCCATTGGTGACTTCAAACCAATCGCTGATGGCGATCGATTTATCACGTAATGCGCTTTGATCGCTTCGCCAAAAAGATTTGGCCAATCCCGATGTTCTCAAAGATAGCTCTTGTTCTTTCTAGGAGAGTCCTGTTCATCCGCTCTGCTACACCATTCGCTGAGGTGTATGCAATGCTGAATTGTCTCGTAATACCTCTTGCTTGCGGAATGATAGAAAGTTACCATCTACATATTCTCCTCCATTGTCCGCCCTCAAGCACTTGATTTTCTTCCCGCCAAGCTCTACTTGTGCTTTGAACTCCTTGAATACCGGAAACACATCCGACTTCTTCTTGATTGGGTACACCCACAATCTCCTGGAGTAGTCATCAATGAATGATACAAAATACTTTGCTCCCCATGGATGTTTCCACGACTCCCACACATCGTAATGTATCAAGTCTAGTATGCGCTTACCGTAGCTACTTTTGCAAATTTCAATCTATGTCGCCATTTGTCACACAAAGTCTCACTGCAGGTAAAGTTACCGCCTTGAGCCCGGTAAGAGATTGCGCTCCGCAAGAACTTTCAAGCCACGCTCGACATATGGCCTAGCCTCGCGATGCCACATCATCGCTGATTCTTCATGGCTCGCCGATGCAACCGATGCATCCGCCTCTTTGCAACGCGTATCTCCCAAAAGCATGTATAGATTCGCTTGCGGATCTTTTCTCGCTTTCATCACCACAAGGTTGCTTCTTCACTACTTTCAAGACTCCACCTTCAATATGGATCTTGCACCCGAGGTCATCCAATTGCCCAAAGGACAATAGATTCCTTTTCAAGCCATTCACATGTCGCACTTTCAGATCTTACGAACAAAGCACCATCTTGCATCTTTATTCGACAAAGATCGATTCCAACAATTTCTAAGGTGTGATCATTTCCCATAAACACGGATCCTACCGAGACAGGCTCATAAGTACAAAACCAATCACGGTGAAGTCATGTGCCATGTCGCACTGAGTCCACTATCCAAACATCATTGAGTTTCCTTCCACCTTTAGGACTTGCTTTGCTCCGCTTATACGTGATTTCTCCATCATCCGAGGTACTTGCAACACAACCTTGCGAGGTTGATGCTTCCGAGGTCTTCTCCATTCTTCTTATTCCAACACTCCTTCTTCGCGCCCTCTCATGCCACGCCAGAGCATTTGAGATTCTTTCTTCTTCGAGATTTTGATCTACCACGATCTTGGCTCCCATCAGCCACGCTCGCTGATCCGCCTCATCATCGTTAAAGCTTCGCTTGCTTCAACTTTCGACCTTTCCTCCTTATTCTTGCGCCGATTCTTCTTCAAGGATTGCACCGCAACATCATCAAAGTGAAGAGTGTCAAGAACATTGTTGTTTGTAATGTTGATGATGAGTTGATCATCTGAATCTGGTAAGCTCCAAGTAAAAGTTACGCACGCTCATTTTCTCGCTATTTTGAAACTGATGTCGCGAAATGAGCAAATAGCGTGTTCAGTGGTGTTAATGTGATCCGTCACCAATGTGGATTCACTCATTCAAGAGTGTAGAGTTTCCTCTTCAAGAATATTCTTGTGTGAAGTGACTTAACCTCGCATAATTTGTTAAGTACATCCCAAATCTCCTTTGCGCCTTCTTTTCTCGCAACACTCGACAAAATCAATCCGCCATTGCTAGGTGCAAATTGGCAACAAAGATTGCCATCCTTCTCTTTCCACTTTTCATCACCATATCCGTGGAGTTCCGCTTCAATCGCTTCCAAGCAATTATCCTTCCTCAAAATCGCCGCCATCTTCAATTTCCACAGGAGAAGTTACTCCCGCTGAACTTCTATCTCAAATTTTGCTGCCATGGTTGTACACGAACCAAACCGGATTACACTATTTCACCGTGAATAAGTAAAGATAATGGAACAAGATTGCACGTATCCCGTATACCGTAACAAATCTAGTATACGTTAACAATTCTTGTAAAGTATACAACCACACGTATGAATAGTAACCGTGATATGGGAATAGTATCGTGATAATCGGAATAAAGTGACTATATACCGTAAATAGTACACCGTAAGTTCCCGTGAAAGAGAGGTGGGTCACCAATGGACACGCTTAAATACCAAGTCTTTCCTTAGCCGTAACTTTTCCTGCACATGCACTTCTACACTACCACACTATTTCCAAAGAACAATTCTTTTCTCGATGTGGAAGATCGATAATGCCGCAACCACGAGCATACTAAGAACCAACACCTTCCTAAAGTGACGCAATGGAATAAGATCACCAACCTTGGAGCTCGATACCACCGTTAGTACCAGAGTATCTGAATGGTGTCACACAACTAAAATAAGAGACGAGAAAATAAGGAAATGAACACACAAAATTTACGTGGAAAACGCTCAGCAAATAAGCGAAAAACCCCGGGCCAAGACCAGAAGAATTTCACTATGTGGAAAAATATTATAAGAATACCTCTCACAAAATACCTCACAAATACTCTCACAATACTCTTGTTGAGTATAAGAAATAATAAAAGAGGAAGAAGAGAAATGTTTGGGATGATTATAAAAGCATTACTAAGCCTCCTTATATAGGCTCCAAAGCCTTCACCAAAGCAAGAACCCACCGATGTGGGACTTGCTGTAACAGAGTAAACGGTAGGAACTGAACTAGTTTGGGAAAATGAAATAAAACCTGTATTAATAACTGGAAACAGGGAAATGATTCCCCAATACAAGCAATGGAACAGTACAAACTATGGATGAAGAGAATTCTCCTCCGAGGAAATGGAAAATAACAAAGAAACTAAGGTAATTCCAAAAGAGGAATACCCTCACATCGACGTGAGAGATCTCACTGCTCAGTCCCTTTCTCTGACCTCACACTTTTCATGCCCCTCTCATTCTGTTAGACCCCTTTATATACTCTGTTTGCTAATCATCTCCCCTATTCCCCCCATGCCACGTGTCCTATTCTGTTACAATTCAATCCTCTCCTATTTTCTACTTGGTCCAACATAGAGATCTATCAATACTTCCCCCCAAAAGATTCACCTTGTCCTCAAGGCGAAGAATTATGTAAGCATCTTGGAGCAGCTATAAGCAACCTCCACCTGGGTCCCATACTTTGAAGTATAATGACCAAGTTATGCCTGGATTTGAACCTGAATTTGAAGAGCTTCCTCCTGAATCAAATGCTCTGTTTTGGGTGGTATTTTTGGCCAAAAAACAGTGTATCTCTGTCGCGCTGTAAATACTACATGGAAGACACCTTCTTTTCAATGCATGACGCCATCAACAAATGCAAAATCACAAAACACTTTGGATGACTACCTGTGTAGCTAATGTAGTCCAAAGTATAAGTATTTGGTGGGCTAAATACAATGTGTCCCATGTGCTCAGCTAGGGCCCTTCCAGAGATTGCAAGGGATGGTGGCCCATTCTCTAATTTTGATTCAATTAGGAAAATAGGTTGTAGCCCACTAAATATTAACTTCATCTTCCTTTCTTGGGCCTCTTTCCTGTAATTAGTGCATTGGATCTAGCCCATTAAGTTAAGAAAATTAGCCAAGTCCCATGTTGCCCAACTTTCTTTTCCAACCCCAAGCACCCAATATTCTCCAATATGAATCAAAGCTATTGCAATCTCTACTGACAAATAAAATTGTTTTTGGACTGGGCCCAATGAAATTACTCCATGACTCCAGATGCCCTCATTAAAAAGGGCCATTATTAAATGCACCCCCCCACCTGGTAGGTACACCCCCAATTTGTGAATTTTCCAAAATACCCCCCGAAAAAAAAGCAATTTTTTTTTTAATTCTGAACATTTTACCGGAAATTGCAATTTCCGGTATACAAATTGTATACCGAAAATTGCAATTTCCGGTATACAAATTTTAATCACAATGTTCCCAGAAATTGCAATTTTCGGTATACAATTTGTATACCGGAAATTGTAATTTCCGGTAACATTTACAATTTCCGGTAACATTGTGTTTAAAATTGTATACCGAAAATTTCGGTATACAATTTTAAACACAATGTTACCGGAAATTACAATTTCCGGTATACAAATTGTATACCGAAAATTGCAATTTCTGGGAACATTGTGATTAAAATTTGTATACCGGAAATTGCAATTTGTATACCGGAAATTGCAATTTCCGGTAAAATGTTCAGAATTAAAAAAAAAATTGCTTTTTTTTCGGGGGGTATTTTGGAAAATTCACAAATTGGGGGGTGTACCTACCAGGTGGGGGGTGCATTTAATAATGGCCCCTCATTAAAAAGAAACAGAACCAATAGCTTTACCTCAGCCCAACTAAACACCTCACTCAACAAGCTAACTTTGAATTGGGCTTGGCCCATTAGGTCAAAAGACTCCTCTTCTCTGCCCCGTAACATCTTCAATTCTGGAGCCAACCGCTTTATCCTTCACCAAACTCATACCTGGACAATTTCCAGCTGTTCCGGTGACGTCAACTACTCTGACGACGCAGCTTGGGACATCGGCAACGGTGTCCTTGTGACCAGCCGCCCATCGCCACGACAACCAGGGGTCTAGATCTGGCGGTTCAGGCGGAGTTGGCAACGGTACAGAAGAATCTGGCGGTGGTTCAAGCAGCGGCTCCGGCAGCGGATCTGAAAGTGGTTCTAGTGGTTTCGGAGGTTTAGGCCGTGGAAACTTGTTCGGCATTTCAAAAATCCCAAACTCCATGGCAATCGAGCACTGTGTATGCAGACATGAATCCGGCGGCTTAGGCGGAGACTCATGCGACTGCTGCACGTGCGAAGGCTTCGGTGGATCTGGCGGTGGTGGCGCCAACGGGTTTGACGGTGGCAGTTTGGTCGGCGTTTGTGAGAACCCGAACTCAGCCCCTGTAGCTTCGTCTTCCACCTCTGTCTCCGTCACATGTTTAACCAGCAATTTCTCCAACCCTGAGTCATTACGGGTTTCTGTTTTCACCTCGTGGATCTCATCTCTACCCTTGTTCTCTTGATCCTCATCTTCTGAAACTTGAAGACAAGCCCATAGATCTGGTATGAATTTCTTGATCACAGCCTTCTCAAAGATTTTCCATGTTGCCTTCTGATTGCTTTGCTTCCATGAAGACCACCATTCAAAAGCTTCTCCACTCAAAGCAAACATCGTAACCCACATTACCTTCATCTCCTCAAGTATTTTGTTGTCTTCAAAATATTGATCAAGCTGGATCAGCCACCAATAAGCCTCTCTCCCATCAAATTTTGGAATCGGTTTTCTCGGACTGCTACTTACTCTCATCTCTCCCAATCTTCTCATCCATGGCTCCATTTTTTTGTTGATACCAAAAGCTCCAAGGATCTGAGCTTTGATACCAATTTGATAGGAACTTAACTAAAGTTTGGGAAAATGAAATAAAACTTGTATTAATCACTGGAAACAGGGAAATGATTCCCCAATACAAGCAATGGAACAGTACAAACTATGGATGGAGAGAATTCTCCTTGGAGGAAATGGAAAATAACAAAGAAACTAAGGTAATTCCAAAAGAGGAATACCCCCTGCTACTGACGTGAGAGAGATCTCACTGCTCAATTCCTTTCTCTGCCCTCACACTTTTCATGCCCCTCTCATTCTGTTAGACCCCTTTATATAATATGTTTGCTAATCATCTCCCCCATTCCCCAAATGCCACGTGTCCTATTATGTTACAATTCAATCCTCTCCTATTTTCTACTTGGTCCAGCATAGAGATCTATCAGTAAACGTTTTCTGTTTTCACTTTTAATTACGAAAAATTCCTTTGCTTTTTACTCTGTTTCCTATTTTCAAAACCAAAAAAAAAGGTCGTTTTTATTGTTTTCTATACAAATCTTTGAAAATAGGAAACAAAAGACAGTTTTTGCAATTAAAGGTGAAAATGAAAACAGAAAATGTTTTCTCAAACTAAACAGACCTTATTTTGCATTTTGGGAATCCAAGATAAAATCTGGAACTCATACTTTGACACACTATGAAGGACCAAATTAACTTAAAAATAAAGGCCATCAAATGAAGATTCAGAAATGCTTTAGTATGTTTAACATGCCCTTCAAATGAATACAAGGTAAAGCTATGCAGATGAGTGTGATTTTGAATTTTTAACACAGTTATAGTCATGCAAATGAGTATTCCTTTATGTTAGGCAGAATTGGTCAAGACAGGTAAAAAAGGAACAGATTCTGAATTGCTAACATATAAGAAGTAAGCATGAGTTTGTGTGTGTGTGTAGCACCAAAATAATTAAATATGTGAAAATACTGAACTTTCTAAATGTTTAAGTGGACTTTCCAATGTCATCAATCAAATGAATATCTGTCAATGAATTAAACATTCAGATCAAGAGCTAAAAAAGCAAATATGCCTAATGAAGAGATAACAAACTTACTGATCCTTGGAGTCCCATCCAGAGTAACTGGCAACTTGTGTCAACGCATCTCTCCATCTTTCAACTCTATCACTGTGTTGACCAAATTTCTCTTGATGTTTTCTGAAAGCTTCTTCATAGCTTCCTCTTTGCTGCCTCACATCAGATGGGTCCACACCATGTTTTCTGAAAGCTTCTTCATAGCTTCCTCTTTGGTGCCTCACATCAGATGGGTCCACACCATAGAAGACTGGCATGACTTGTAGACCAAGGTGGTTGTTGTTGTTGTTGTTACACTCCATGATCTTTTGAAGCTCTTCCAAGCACCAAGTGGAGGAAGCATAGTCTGGTGAGAGAATTGTGATGGCAAACATGGATTCTTCAATTGCTTTGAGGAGCTCTTGTGAAATGACTTGTCCCCTCTCAAGGTCTTTGTCATCCCTGAAAGTTGTGATTCCTTTTCTTTCAAGGGAAGCACACAGATGATCAGTGAATCCTTTGCGTGTGTCCTCTCCCCTAAAACTCAAAAACACATGGTAGGTGCATAACCTTGGTGTTGAACTTGAACTGCAAGGAGAGTAAGAAGAAGATTCACCTACAGTGAATGCCATTTGTTCAACAATTACTGCAACAACCTACTAGTTTGTGTTGTGCTGATATTTTCTGTATGCTGCTTGTCACAGTGGCAGTGTTGGCTTTGCAGGAAAAGAAATGGAGTGGAAGCTGGTTTGGTGGATTCTAGTGTGAAGGAGAGGACTATGAGGAGAGAGATGAAGCATATTTAACATCGAATAAGAAAAACAAAGACCACTTTACTTACAATATGGCCTACCAGGGAAAGAGAGGGGAAGCTAGTTTGGTGACTTTGGTTGGTTTGTTCAATTAGGGTATGTTTTGATATTTTCAAACGAGCGGAGCAGAACAGAATGAAATGAAACGAAATAGAGTGAAACGGAGCGAAATAGAATAAAATTTTTATTCCATTGTTTGGTCATTTTACGATGGAGCGTAATAAAGTTCTCATTCCATTATTTGAAAAGTTAACGGAATGGGATAAATTATCACTTTTTTATTCCTTTTTTACCCTTATTTAAAAAACACTATTAAATACAATAATGGCTAAAAAAGAGAGATTTAATAAAATAATAAGGAATATTTATAATTGTTACAAAATAATATATATATATATATATATATATATATATATATATATATACATACTATGCTATATTATAATAGTGTAATAAAATAATTATAATTATATTATGGTAGAGTGAAAGGGAAACACCAATAATTAAATTAAATTAAATATTTATAAAAAGTGTATCACCTACTGACATTAAAAATATCTTGTTCTTTTTGTGGATATTTAGCACGTCTTGTCCAAATTTTGGAAATAACGTTACTGGAAATTTGGAAATAACGTTATTGATTTTATTTTTTGACAAAAAATACTGACGTTATTTATAAATGAAATAGCTTTGACAATTGGCTGCCGCTATCTACACCCCTTGTTTCCTAACCACACTCCCTGTCAGGTTTTTAAACAAGTAAAACGACCAAATTACCCCTGGTCTTATATTTAATTTTCAAACCCACATCCTCGCATTTCCCCCTCACTCTCGCTGCACCCCCTCCCTCCATCGTTCCCGTTTCTATTTCTCTGCTTCTCGATCAAAACATCACCTCTTTGCCTCGTTCCATATTCTGCTCTCAGAGGTCTCTTCCTCCCTTCCTCTCAACACTACAAACCCATTTTTTTGGTCAAGACTACAAACCCATTTCTCCAAAAATGAAGAACTGATTTTTAGGGGAAAAAAAAGAAACTGGGACTTGGTTTGGATCCAACGAGCAAACTAAAAAAATTGGAAAGCATTAAAAAATTATCGGCATTGTTGGAAGTACGTGCACATTTTTTTTCTGGGAAAGGGGTATACGTGATTTGAGATACGTAGGTAAAAACTAATTTTGTGGGTGTTACGTGATCTCAAATCACGTACCCTTACGTGATTTTAATTCCCGTAGGTAAAACTAATTATTTGGGTGCTACGTGATCTCAAATCACGTACACGTATTAGTACCAAAAAAATTAATTTTTACGTTCTTGAATTAAATTCACGTAAGGGTACGTAATTTAAGATCACGTAACACCAAAAAAATTAGTTTTTACCTATGTGATTTGAGATCACGTAACACAAAAAAATTTTAGTTTTTACGTACGTGAATTAAAATCACGTACAACCAATTTTTTTTAGTATTATGTGATTTCAAATCACGTATATAAAAACTAATTTTTTTTAGTACCATGTGATCTCAAATCACGTACGAATACGTGATTTTAAATCACTTATACGAGGAAAAAAAAGGAAGAAACGACACGCAACCCGAGCGATTTATTAATGGATATTCTAACAGATCTACTTTGTGTTGCCAATCCATGAAACGACGCTCAACATGATTCGCTGTTAATATATATAGCTGGTTACCATTGAAAATGCAATGTTGGCTGTGTACCAAAAAAAAACACGCAATATTTTCCAGGAAGATGAGCATTTTCGTGGGAAGGGTATTTCTGGTATTTAGAAAAATTATAATGTGTCAGGGGGTGTGGTTAGGGGCACCCTTGACAAGTTGTTTGTTGAAGATACTTTTTATTTATAAACGCTGCATTTACTTGTTTAAACTCAACTCCAAATTTCGCATCAGTTTTGACAAAAAGAAACGATTATTGCAACATTGTTCGACGTGGGAGCATGTTGTTCGACCTGGCTTGAGCACGACAACATTCTGAAGAAGAAGAAGAAGAAGAAGAAGAAGAACAGACAAGGATTTGACGGCAGCAAACAAACGGAGGTAATTACTTGACGACGAACAGATGTGAGCTGCAACACTGCACATGGAGAGTGGAAGAACCTAGGAAGAAGACAAGGATATTACAGTAATTTAATAATTGACAAGTTAATTAATAGGTGGTTCCATCCCATTCCACCCAATCTGGAGGGGAAGAAAAATGGTGGTAAGTAATAGAATGTCATGGAATGAATACCATTGGGTTCCATTCCATTCCACCCTTTTTTTTAAAAACCAAACAATAGAACATAACTTGATTCCATCCCATCCCATCCCATTCTATTCCATCTTATACCTCCAATCCATACAATCCCTTAGTGACTTAGAAGCTTCCACTTTCATTCACCATTTTTCATTATTTTCTGTTTACACTATGATCCACGGGTATTCCAAAAGGGTTGCGCTATTTTTACAACTAATCTGGCACAATTTTCGCGACAACTTTTAAGTAGTTAATGTAATTTAAATACGTGATTAATTATGTTCAGTGAATGGTTAATGAATATACCAGATGTCAAAACTCATTAACCATTACTTTATTAACCACGAATTTGAACGTGTTGAACACTTGGAAATCGTAGTTAATCACGTTCAAATTTGTGGTTAATGAAATTACGTCGATGGTTAATGAGTTTCGACATCTGATATATCCATTAACCATTTACTGAATGTAATTAACCACATATTTAAACTGCGTTAACCACTTAAAAAGTTGTTGCGAAAGTTGTCTAAATTTGATTAATCATTTGTACCATATTTGCACCTGATATAGATACTGATATGATATATTTGCTTTTGTATATTCATAATTTTTATTTTTGGTCCCCTTATTTTTCCAAATCCATGATTTTGGTCCCCCTATTTTTTTTTTCACGGATTTGGTCCCCAGACTTTTTATTTTTCACGAATTTGGTCCCCACACTTTTTTAATTGCACTTTTGGTCCTCCAAAATTGTGGATCTCTTGCACTTTTAGTCCCCCACTTTCCCAACATCTACGATTTTTAGAGACCAAAAGTGTAAGAAATTTACGATTTTGGGGGACTAAAAGTGCAATTAAAAAAGTGTGGGGACCAAATTCGTAAAAAATAAAAAATATGGGGAAAAAATTCGTGAAAAATAAAATAAGGGGATCGAAATCGTGGATTTAAAAAAATAAGGAGACCAAAAATACAATTAATTAAGCCTTTTATTTTTATTTTGCCAATATCCACTTCCCGGAAGTCCTGTAATTAAAAAATCTAGGCCAAATTATACTTTTAGTCTCTTAAGTTTATTTTAGGTTTTAGTTTGGTCTCTTATGTATTAGTTGTTTCGAATTGGTCCCTTATATCTAAAGATTACACCAATGTGGTCCCTCTGTTTCAAAATGGTCCCTTATATTACAAAAATTATACCAGTGTGGTCCATTGTTTTTGCAAAAAAGAGACAAAAATGGATCATATTGGTATAATTTTTGTAATATAAGGGACCATTTCGAAACAAAAAAAAGAAGGACCACAATTAACACATAAGAGACCAATTCGAAACTTTTAATACATAAGGGACCAAATTTAAAACCTAAAATAAATATACAGGACTAAAAGTATAATTTAACCGAAAATCTAAAGGAAAAAAATAAAGTCCCGTTCTTACTAATTTTCTTCTCCAAGTATAACCTCACTCTTGCATTCTTGTTTGAACTCAAAACTATCCTACAAAGAACTTTCGTCAATCAATTAAGTGTACTCACGTTGTAACTTTTTATATAAAATGAAAATAATCTATCTATTTAACAGTTGAATGAAAGTTCTTATCAAGTAAATCAAGTTTACAGAATTTCATACGAATTGAATTATCAAAACTTCGTTGCATTACTTTATTTTAACATATAATATATTATTTAAAATATAAATAAATATTCATTATTAAATGACACTAAAAGATATCCAAATTAGTTGAAATACATAATAAAAAAGATAATATCATATAATTCAACTTGGTTAGCTTTACGTCATACTAAGTTATTTCGTGGCATATAAGTATAAAAATTTGACACTCAATGCCAATTCACCCTTTCTATGTATCAATAAATATGTAATATATATTGGTGTACCTGTATTTTAAATTTTAGGAAAAGGAATTACATTTGTGTATTATATCGTATAGTGGCAGAGAGTTGTATCTACATCTGAGCCAGCATAAATAATTAGAAGGAATACTAGAAACATATGTACTCTTTAACACACTCTTTCTAACACAATTTCTATTATTTAGTAAATTCGTGTGGATCCCACTACTTTGAAAATAGATCCTGTCAAATAGGAAATAAAACCCACATTATTTAGTAGGATTCATAAAAAAGGCATATGCTAGAGTGTGTGTTATCGGCACTCCTCACGAAATAGTAGACATGAAAGAGGAACAAATCTATGATATGCTCAATTAAGAGAGGAAAAAAACAAGTGCATAAAATCCACTATGAATGTTGAATTGATCAAAGAGCATATAACCAATATATACAGATGGATCTGTTCATGTCATGCTTATACAAAAATCACATGTTACAAAATGTGGATTAGAAAGTGAAAAGAATAGCGAAATCCTCAGACATGCACAAGCCTCCCTACAGATATTTCTAACCTCTATCTACAAGTACTATTCCGGAATCATTGAATTAGAACACCACAAAACGGTGTTACCAAGAAAATAAACCAGCACATGAAAGTAATTTTCTGGTTCCCGCACAATCAAATCCAAGGGAGAAAGGATGCATAGTCCTTTCACTGTGACATGATCCATCAAACTGTGATTTGGGCTGAGGTTAAAAGCCTCCCAAGCAAACTACTCTGGCAGGAAACCAATGAGGATCACAGTACAAATGTGAAATCTATGTTCACTTTCATTTTTTATTCCACATTTGCCACAGATGAAAGTTTCTCTTCCAAGTCTTCCAGCAAATCTTGATATTCAGTAAATGCTGGGTGTGACTGTAGTGCATAGAAAGGGAGCCACAATTTTGTTAGTTAAGCATACATTCTTCTATGACTATCATTTACACCGGGAAAATTGAAATAGATATACCTGCAGTGTCATGCTGTATGCTTTCCATAACCGAAAATCATGACGGAATAAGTCGAAAAGAACCTGTAAAAGCTCAACAGAAGAATAAATACTGATCAACAAAGTGAACCCTTTCTAAAATGGCAAAAGATCCATGAGTGACAAATATATGTATAAGTATATCCCTTGGACACTCTAAAAAGCACTATTTCCTCGAGATTCCCATAGAGTCAGCTTGGATAAACTTCTCAACAAACACTTACAAAACAAACAAACCAAAAAAAAAAAGGAAATATTAAAAAAAAAAAAAAATCTTGCAGCAACTGTAAGTGTTATAAACTTATTGTATATATTGAAAATAGTTTTTGCATCTCAATCTTTTTAGAAGCTCTCTCATGTAATGTTACTTCTCCATAAGCAGCTATAAGATTATAAAGACTTCTTTGCAAGTGAAAAATGATAAACTTATTTTAATTGAGAAGTTCTCATAACTAAAAGCTAATCCAAACTGGGCCTTAATTCAGAATTGGATTTTTTTTTGGCTCTCTACTTTCCATCTTTTCCCAATAATCTCAACACTACTGCCGATGAAATCATGTCACCATAATTTCAGATCTCAGCATTTAGTACACAATGAACCCAAACATACCTCGGAACGTCTTAAGAGAGTAGCCAGGACAACTATCCATTCCTTAAATTTGACAGAGCACATATGAGCCAGGAGAAAGTCAGCATCCAGTCGGCTCTGTAATGTTCCCATTTGAAGCTGATAACACAAAATAGTGATCAATAATGGGGAGAAGAAACAATGCTAAAGAAAAATATTATAATAAATCTACACAAACTTCTGCCAAATGATCAAAGACTGCATCATTGCAGATTCAAAATCGGCTTCAGCAGTGAATAATCAGTGGTACTCCATCTAAGATTCTTAATCACAATTCATGATATATTTCGTTGTCATGAGATTTTTTCTAACAAAAGGAACTTTTTTTTTAAAAAAAAAAAAAGAAAGAAAAGAAAGTACAATGTCGGGAGGATAAAGTATCCTCATATATCATGATACTAACTAGAGCAAGACTGATTGCCCTTGTTAGGGTATAGCAGCATAAGTAAAATAAACCCATACCTAAACAACCAAATGGGTAACATCACAAGTAAAAGTTTGTAGTATCACCAGAGTATACAAATATGACTTGAGCAAATAAAATATTAAGGAAAGCTACACTATAGTATATAACATTTTATGCATCATCTAACAACTCCTGTAAAAAGAGAGGTTGAAAATAGAGGCCACTGAAATTTGAAGCCAATGAGATGAAGTACATGGAACGGTCAGAATAGAAGTTTTGTTTTCCAAATGTTAAAATCTTAAACCTTTTGGCTTATGAGTTCAAGCCCCGAAGCAAAATTCTCCAGCCGAGCACTCCCATATCTTTCACGTTGTAGATATTCCTGTAATTGGTTATCATTGAACAATTTAAACACTTTAAACTAGAATAAAATTATCTTAAGGGGATTAGAACAAGTCAATCAGTAAGACCTTCTTACCACTAAATCAAACTGAGTGCCTTTTACAAATGCAACAAGCTTGGAGAGCTCTTTCCCTGCCATCAGGTAACTAGCATGGTTTTCTAAGATATTCTTAACTGAGGTAACATGAGCACTTTGTTCCTTGAATGAGGTGCTGCCTCCAAAGAAAATTACTTGTTAGTACGAATGGTAACTTTTATGCTAGGACAACAGAATAAATTCAATCAAGTGTACATGAACCTTTTATCCAATGATTGCTTTCGCTCGCTAGAACGGAAAAGAAAATAGCCTAAAAATCTGGGAGACAGTTTATCTGAATCGGCTGATGCTTGGTCGTATTCCCTACCAGATCTTAACAAGAACCTCACCTGAAGACCCCAAAAAAATAGCATGTAGAAGGTCATGATCTTTTGTACAAGACATATTACTTGACCAGCTAAAATGAATAATCTGATAGTGTTTCAAGACAATACCAGCTCCCCAGCAAGCTCATATAAAGATTCATCAAGTGTTGCCTACATAAGTTTGATAATTCAGATGATCATTGATGTGACTTGAGCTTAAAAAAACAAAATAAAATAAGATGATTGAATCAGTGAAGCCCAAACCTGTAATAACCGTAAGGCACAGTACTGACTCACAGCAGGACCCTCCAGTTTGGCAATCACCTGTTACATTTGAGATGAAATGGACTTGATCACTTAAGTATATATAGAATTAGATTCTCACCACCAGTTTGCATGCAGAAACTAGGGAAACCATTACAACTTGTTAAGCAACCCTAAATTATATATAATGCAACCAAACCTAAAACAAAATGTGTGGATACATAATTTTTTGTCTAACCAAAGAGAAACTCAAAAGCAAATATACTTTTGAATTGTCACCCATTACCCAATGCAACCCTCAAATCATAAACCATCTCAATCAGAAAGTAGAAACCTTGGCTTGAATATAAAACTTTCCAATTATGTTAAATAAAATTGAATCAAACAATCCTTATTTATTTATAGGGTGAGACTGATGAAAGAGAAAATAAATATAAGGCGGCAAGAAATATCAGAGTGATCATGATTCTACAGATAAAGGGACCTATTGAGAAAGGGAAGTGATTCTTACAAGTATATAGCAAGCTGCAGTACGATACCATCTACGTTGAAAACATTCCTCAAACAATCTATATAGAAACCAAAAATTAATTATTCACACATCAAAATACAGCAGTGGAAAAAGCATTATAATTTCTATCAATAAGCCAAAAGGGAAACAAGTTTCAGATGCCTTTCCAAGAGAAAAACAGCATAGCAATCATTTTCACAATAAAAGGTAAAACTATTTATATTGTAAATAATTAGAGTAAATAGTAAATATTTACCTTTTGTACTGTAACCTAGTTTAGTTATTCAGCCCATTGCTCAGGCCCATTAGGTTAAGTCTAGCGTAGTCTATATAATAACATTAGTGTGTGTATTCAAAGTTAAGTCAATAAAATATTATTCAGATATATTTTCTACATGGTATCAGAGCTCTCGTTCTTGAGGGTCTCGCTTCCGCATAAACCCTAGCCGTCACCTTCATTGTGGTGGTTGATTTTTCTTGCTGCCTTCATTGCAGCTTCTGTTTGCAGCCATCGCGCTACTGTTCATCATTCACACCAAAACACCTTCAAGTGTGTTACTGTTTGCATCCAAACACCATCATTTACTGCCGATCTGGTCTCACCACCCACACCATCAGCCTCGCATAGGAATTCCGAGCCAGGCCCCACAAACCGCGTCGCTGTCTGACCGCCCACGCGCCGCCAGCGTCCGTTCACCTCACGGGCGCGTGTGGCTCACGCGCCGCCATCCAGGCCACCGTTCGACGCCGTTTTTCAACAGTAGCTTCCCCGGCACCTCCTCTTTCCGTTTTGGGGGTCCACTCTCCGATCCGAGAACTTTCATTTTTCGTGGGTTATTTGACGTTCATTCGTTCGTTGCCCTGTTTTACTACGTCTGATCTGTTGTTATGGAAGGGGACGGAACTGTTCAGAATCCTCCACCGCCGCCTCCTCCTCCTCCTCCTCTTGTGGACTCGTCAAATTTGATGAATTCTAATGCCCTGCCAACGCTGCATCCCAGTTATCGCCTCAATGGGAAGAACTACTTCAATTGGGCCCAATTTATGCGCACGAATCTGAAGGGTCGTGGCAAATTGAATCATATTGAAGGGACTCCTCTTCCTGCCACTGATCCTGGATTCCCTACTTGGGACAATGAAGACTCTCTCATTATGTCGTGGATGTGGAACAGTATGATTCCAGATATTAGCGGGAATTATATGTTTCTTGCTACTGCCAGGGAAATTTGGGATAGCCTCAGCAAGACTTACTCCAAGAAAAAGGACCTCTCTGCCCGCTTTGATTTGAAGAGCAGGATCTTCAATACTAAACAGGAAAATATGTCTGTCTCTGATTACTTTACCATTATGAAAGGGTTCTGGATTGAGTTGGATCAATATCAGACTCTCAAGATGGAGACTCCCAATGACACGCTTGCTTTGAATACTTGTATTGAAACTGATCGGATTTTTGAGTTCTTGGCTGGGTTGAACAGTAAGTATGACCCTGTTCGACTACAGATTTTGGGCAAGGACAACCTTCCTTCTCTTGATGAAGTGTTCTATATTGTGCGAGGTGAAGACAGTCGTCGAAGTGTCATGCTAGGTCCCAAACCTTCTGAAGAGTCTGCATTAGTTGCCAGCAAGACAGGCAAACAAGGATCATCCAAGCCTGGGAGGGAGGACCACTACTGCGAACACTGTAAGAAGCCAGGGCACACAAAGGACAGATGTTTTAGACTTCATGGGAAAGACAATGTCCTTAACCGTATTGGAGGTCTCAAAGGTACTCAAGCACATGTGGTAGCATCTACTCCCACACTTGCTCCTCTATCCGGTCCAACTGCACCTCCCCCCTTGGGCGCTGAAGACTTGGACCGCTTGCAGAGCCTCCTCGACTCCTTGCGTAAGCCTTCTAGTTCTAGTTCCCTGACAATGACTGGTAAGGTTCTATGTTCTCGATCGTTTACTGCCTCTGGTACTATTCCTAAGGATGCATGGATTCTAGACTCTGGTGCTACTGACCATATGACCTTTAACTCTAAACTGTTTTCCACTTATAGCCCTCATTCAAGCATTCCCTATATTACTGTTGCAGATGGTTCTCACACTCCTGTTGTAGGTTTTGGAGATATTAATCTCCACACCCTTTTCTATTTGAGAAGTGTGCTTTATGCTCCTGGACTCTCTAATAACTTAATTTCTATTCGCAAACTTACGCAGGATCTGAACTGCACAGTAACTTTTTCTCCTACTCATTGTCTTTTTCAGGATCTTACCACGGGGAGGACGATTGGAGTTGCTAAGGAACAGGGAGGGTTATACTTTCTATCTGCTGAAGAGAATGGTATGAAGGTGCTGTCTTCCTCCGTCCAGTCTCACCATACTTCCTCTCAAGTTTGGCTTCAGCATAGGCGTCTAGGACATCCTCCATTTTCCTTACTTAAAACTATGTTTCCAGCTTTGTTTTTACAAGAGTCTGTTGAGTCTTTTAAGTGTGATGTTTGTCAATTTTCCAAACACAAACGTGTGTCTTTTCCTTCTAGTTATAATAGAAGTGCTGAACCTTTTGATCTTATTCATTCTGATGTTTGGGGGCCTGCCCCTGTTTCTAATATTTCGGGTGCGCGATGGTTTGTTACTTTTATTGATGATTGTACTCGCGTTAGTTGGCTATTCTTAATGAAAGATAAATCTGAAGTATCTCAGTTGTTCATTCAATTTTATCACATGATAAAAACTCAATTTGACAAATGCATTAAAAGACTACAGTCAGATAATGGTCGGGAATATGTCAACCAATCTCTTTCTTCATTTATTAGTCAAAATGGTATTCTTCATGAACTAACGTGTGTTGATACTCCACAACAAAATGGAGTTGCAGAAAGAAAAAACCGTCACTTACTTGAGGTTGCTCGTGCCCTTCTCTTCCAAACATCAGTTCCAAACTCGTATTGGGGAGAAGCAGTTTTGACTGCTGCTTATCTCATCAATCGGATTCCATCCCGTGTTCTAGGTAATCTCAGTCCTGTTCAGTCTATGTTATCTTTTTACCCGTCTGCTCCTATCATGCAGAGTCTAGAGTCTCGAATATTCGGCTGTGTTGCATTTGTTCATATCCACAAGCAGCATCGCAATAAGTTGGATTCCCGGGCTGTTCGATGCATCTTCTTGGGCTATGCCCCTAATAAACGGGGATACAAGTGTTACCATCCTTCCAGTCGTAATTACCATCCTTCCAGTCGTAAACACTTTGTCTCTATGGATGTCACTTTCCATGAACATGTTCCGTTCTTCACTCGTCCTCAGCTTCAGGGGGAGAATAGTAGTGATTTGGAATCTGATTCCGAGTTCCTTCTCCTTGGTCCTTGGCACCCTGAGTCACCATCTTTGTCAGTTGATCCTCCCGAGTCTCCTGTTGTTTCTGAGTCTCCTATCCCTCAGTCTCCTGTTGCTGTTCCTAAGTTACTACCTCCTGAGTCTCCAGTTGTTTCTGAGTCACATGTTATTGTTTCTCCTTTACCTTCTATTTTGCAGGAAACAGCACCTTCAGCACCAGTAAAGACAAAGGCTAGTGAGCCAACTTTGACATATCAGGGGAGAGGAAAACCCGACCTAGTCCAGAAACAACCCCAACCGTCTGAGCCGGAGATAAGTACTGAAAGTAACCCTCTTGCTTCTGATTCTTCTATTCCCGATACACTTGATCTTGATTCAGTTGACCTACCTATTGCCTTGAGAAAAGGGAAAAGGTCTTGTGCCAAATACCCTATTTCTCAATTTGTTTCATCTAACCATGTTTCCCCGCAGCATAAGGCTTTTATGACAGCAGTTGACTCTGTAAGAATCCCTGCATCTGTTAAGGAGGCACTTAAAGATGAAAATTGGATCAAAGCCATGAATGAGGAAATGAAAGCTCTTGAAAAGAATAGAACTTGGGAGATAGTTGAGAAGCCAAGAGGCAAGAAGCCATTTGGTTGCAGATGGATTTATACTGTCAAGTACAAATCAAATGGCACTCTTGATCGATATAAGGCCAGATTAGTAGCAAAGAGGTACACCCAAACTTATGGCATTGATTATGAGGAGACATTTGCACCAGTAGCAAAGATGAACACTGTCTGTATCTTACTCTCTCTTGCTGCTCATTCTGGGTGGGAACTTAATCAGTTTGATGTTAAAAATGCATTCTTACATGGAAATTTAGAGGAGGAAGTGTATATGGACATCCCACCGGGATTTGATCCAACCCTTGGGATAAATAAGGTGTGTAGATTGAAAAAGGCCTTGTATGGGCTAAAACAGTCTCCCCGGGCATGGTTTGGAAGATTTACAAAGGCTATGTTGGGTCTTGGTTACAAACAGAGTCAAGAAAATCATACCCTCTTCTTCAAACATTCACAGGGAGGAAAACTAACAGTACTTCTTGTTTATGTTGATGATATTATTGTTACAGGGAATGACTTGGTTGAGAGACAACTCCTCAAGAAGAAATTATCTGCAGAGTTCGAGATGAAAGATCTGGGAACTCTCAAGTATTTCCTTGGGATTGAGGTAGCTTACTCAAAACAAGGAATTTTTATCTCAGAGAAAATATGTTCTTGACCTTCCTGAGAAACCGCAAGCTTGGGTGTAAACCTGCAGGTGTTCCCATAGAGGAAAATCATAAAATGAGCACTGAAGAGGAGAGTGCTAGAGTTGACAAGTCTCAGTATCAGAGATTAGTGGGGAAGCTAATTTACTTGGCACACACTAGACCTGATTTAGCTTATCCAATAAGCGTAGTCAGTCAGTTTATGCATGATCCGAGGATGAGGCACTTGCAGCGATGAAGCGGATTTTGCAATACCTTAAAGCGACTCGTGAAGAGGTCTCTTGTTCCAAAAGAGGCTAAGACTGACGCGTTGGAAGCCTATCTTGATGCAGTTATGCAAGCTCATTGAGTGATAGAAGGTCCACTTACAGCTCGCACATTCTTTTGTGGTAATCTTGTTACATGGAGGAGCAAAAACAAAATGTAGTGGCGGATCAAGTCTTTGAGGCGTAATCTGAGCAATGGCTCATGGAATTTGTGAACTATTGTGGATGAAGATTATACTTGATGATTTGAAGGTGAATTATGAAGGCTCAATGAGGTTGTTTTGTGACAATAAATCAGCAATCAACATTGCTCATAATCCTGTACAACATGACAGGACCAAACGCATTGAGATAAACAGACACTTTATAAAGGAGAAGCTAGATTGTGAACTGATAACAACATCCTACATTCCTACTGGACACCAACTGGCAGATGTGCTTACAAAAGGGCTATCTACAGAACGATTCCGCCAACTTACTTGCAAGCTAGGAATGATTGATATCCACTCACCAGCTTGAGGGGGAGTATTGTAAATAATTAGAGTAAATAGTAAATATTTACCTTTTGTATTGTAACCTAGTTTAGTTATTCGGCCCATTGCTCAGACCCATTAGGTTAAGTCTAGCGTAGTCTATATAATAACATTAGTGTGTGTATTCAAAGTTAAGTCAATAAAATATTATTCAGATATATTTTCTACAATTTATTATATATTATATATAAAGAAAAACATTTAATTGTGTATGATTCTTTTCTTTGATTTTTTAGGCTTGGTCTTAAAATATAAAAATAACAGTGACTTTATGGATGAATATCCATATTTTCTTTCCAAGAAGTTAGTTTTCCTTGGTTTACTTAAAACAGAACTATGAACATTCTCATTGATAATACATATCAAAATTTGTCTTATAGTCCTGTTCACACAAGAAAAATGTTTCACATATCTTTTCTGCCAGTCCATTCATGCTACCTAACATGCAGGAGTATGAAAAAAATGAAGCATTTAATCGCACAAAGGTTGAAATTAAATAACTAAAATGTTACAAAATTATAGTGATATTCTTGAAAAGCCATACAAAAATGGCATCTAGCACAGATGGTTTTACCAAGTTTACCCAGTAAGGATTTTTCCAAGTTAGCTCTCCAAATGCATGCCATGTCAACTTTGTAAAAATTGTGTTTTCATTTTGTTCTACATGATTCCATATTTTGAATGATCTGAGTACATTTCACATAGTAATGAATGTTGAAATCAAAATGAAAAGCATAGATGTTTGAAAGACAAACTCTGTTGATCTTCCAGCAGCAGAGAACAAATCTGCCCAATGACGACCATCAGTTTTTCTTGCAACGCTTACAACAACATCTAGGTACTCTGGAAAATTTCGGATAAGATCACAGGTCTTCTCCAAAAGAGTTCTTTTTCCATGTTTAAGAATTGAGATCTGGTTCTTATTTACATTTGGCCTAGAGTAAATGGCATGAAAATAAACCAGTCAAGATGAAAACCATTTAGCAACTAAGTTTTTATCAAGCAATTTCTACACTCATGCTCGAACAAAGGAAAATAAAATACTAAGAAATTATAGCCAACTACCAGATTGCCTTAGCATCAAAGTAATATTGTGTTTCAGATCACAGCAATAACAGGATTGTGAGATAAGACCGTTCTGATCTTATAAATGTGGGCTTTGACAGCTAATTTTCAATGTTTTTGTGTTTATACCTTTTGGGAAAGTCTTTGTATGAAAAGAAAACTAAAATCCTGATCCAAGCAGGAACTGTGAATAAAACTACATTTTTTACCGAGAGGTGAATGGATCCCTTAAGGTTCTAGATGTGCCAAAAAGTGCACACCTCACTGAAGAAAGGCGCCAACATTAATTGAAATAAAAAAATAAACATGTTAACTCATAAAGCATGACAATAAGTTGATAACAAGCTCTAAAATCAAAGGTTCATAATCAAAATAGACACGTGGCAGCCTAAAAATCAAAATTTCAAAAGGTAAAATCATAGACTAGACAAAACTGCGCATGGCACACACAATGAAAATAGAGCATGCAACAAATGAATAGGAAACAAATAAATAAGGCAGACAAAAGGAAAACAATAGGAAACAAAATAAAAATAAATCCAAAAACAAATCAAATGGCAAGGAAACTGCTGAATTAGGTAAGAATGGAGCAGTATTTAAAGAAAACATGTTAAATAATACAATATATAGAAGAGAGGGGGGGGGGGGGAAAGCACCCTCAAGGCATAAGAGGCGTGTGCCTCACTATAAGAGCAACACCTCATCTAGCTAGAGCATTGGTATTAGGAATGCATAATGGAAATAGAGAAAAGAAAAGAATTATTTATTGCTTGACTGAAAATGAACAGAACAAGGAAAACATATCTCCTTCAAGGGTTTCCCCTTCACAAAGTTTTCTCTTTCCACAACCAAACACTCGCTTGGTTCTATCAAAACACAACTCCCTGAATGATCCCCCTACCCTTACTTCCTCTTATTACTTACTAGTCCCCACTAACAAACCAATGAACTGTTCTGTCTCAACTAACTACTTTGCCTTCTCTTTATTTTTCAAAGTAAATACCCTTTTGTCACCAACTAAGGCAGGCCAATTGGCCCCTTAAACAATACTTTTTTGACTCCTTTTATAGCTGAAGAATTCACCCAATATTTTCTCAAAATGCCCCCATTTTAAGCCATATCAAGGGAGAAGGTCAGAAGGGAACTCAGTTTCCCATGACGACGAGTTAATTTTATAACTGGCCAACTCTTAAGTGCAGCCTACAAACATGTGTTATGTGCTAAGAGTTGGCTAAATTACACAGTAAAAAATAAAGATTCCCCTCATGGTATTTGGCCCCTTAAACAATACTTTTTTTTACTCTTTTTATAGCTGAAGAAGTCACCCAATATTTTCCCAAAATGCCCCCCTTTAAGCCATATCAAGGGAGAAGGTAACTCAGTTTCCCATGACAACGAGTTAATTTAATAACTGGCCAACTCTTAAGTGCAGCCTACAAACATGTGTTATGTGCTAAGAGTTGGCTAAATTACACAGTAAGAACTAAAGATTCCCCTCATAGTATTTGGCAGAAAGGTTGCCTGTAGTAACATGTCCTCATAAGCACAAGCATGGGTTGAATTTCACATATTTGACTGGAAGTCTGAATCTATTAACGTTTCGTACCTGGATATATCTGCTTCAAATACTGTAAAAAGAAGCCACTCTAGACAATGTGAAAAATGAGGCTTCTCTGCTGATAGCTCTGCCAGCCTTAAAGCTTCCTCGATTTTGTCCCTCTACAAACAATAAATAAATAGTAAAGTATTACACAGGTTATCCCTTTTATCTATAGAACAAGACTTCATTAATACATCTGTGATCGAGTGTGCTGCATATATGAAATCTATTGGACCATATAGAGCAAGCATGCCACACTGATAAATATCCTTTTTAAGCATTAAATGCAAAAAGAAAACAAAGAGATCAACAATATCCCCAAAAAAAATATGGATTAAGAGTTCAAGAAATTTTAACCAACTTAAATTTTACTCAATGTAATACCTGAAGAAGATGGCGGAGTAGGCAGTGCAATATTGTTTGCGCTTGAGGAGATGGCTCAAAACATGGGAATTCTGCACTTGCTGAAAATGACATTCTCTGGGAAACACCAACAACTACACCAGCATTTGGAAGAAGTCCCAGAGGGTATACTTCGCGATCAAACTCCAGCTCCGGATCCAACTAAAAATCAATTGAGGAACAAATCAGCAAATTAACTGACTCCAGAATAAAGGAATGAGTGAATTTATTGAAGTTGCATCAAATAGCCTAAATATTATTTTTATTGACAATTTCTCTATATCAATTTCTCTATATCTAGCAGATAAAAGTAAGATGATGATGAAACTATTCAATAAAGGAAACAGAAAAAAGAAGAGAACTAATCAAATGCCTTGTCAAGTGCTTCACTTAGGAGAAACCAGAGTTACAGACAGAATATGAAAGTAATCAACAGCATAAGGACCTACAGTTGCAAGTGATTCTTTATAATAATATTAACAAAATGTGTCGAAGGAATGAATTACAAAATCTAATGTTAAGGAAAGAAAATTTTGAAACAATGAACTAGAAAAAAAGTTATGCCATTCAACAACAAAAAAAAAAAAGAAAAAAAAAATTATGCATTATGTTGAATGCAGGCAACTACATCAAAAAAATCCTTGGCTAAATAATATCCAGACCTGCAAGAAATCCTCCTGCTTAAAAGAATTAGCACCTGGAGATGGATACCAAACCTGCAACAATGAGCTTCCATGTAAAAAAAAGCTATCAAAAAATTAACAAGGAAATACACTAGAGGCCTAGAGGGTGAATCTTCTAAAGTCAAATAAACCTAATAAAATTTAAGGATGTACGTGCAGGGAATAAGAAAGATCTTAACACCTAATTACCTGCATGCCTCGATGACCATAATCTAACCACGAAACTTCCTCGATCAAATTTGTTTTATCCTCAGACTGGCCACAGGTGACCCAAAATAGCTCAACTGAATCGGTAAGATTTCTCTCCCGTCCATCATCCAAATCAAGAAGCGAAAGCTCCCCATTCGATCTCAATATCAAACATCTAGAACAAATCATTTTCATGAGTAACGTGACACAAAGAATACACACCCCACCCAACCCCACCCCCCAAAAAAAAAAAATTGCATCCATCCCAGTATTCTAGCTATATTTTTCTTGGCACAAACTCGCAAAGAAATCAAGTTTCTTGAGGATGAATTATTAATAGAGAAAAAAAAAACCAAGTTTGGGAGGGCTTATGAACTCTTATCTCCACTCAACAAGCCTGGAACTCCAGGAACTCGGATGTTTATCAAACATATGTGAGTCTAAATTAGGTTGACAATAATTATATGGGATACTTAGTTGTAATGCATTCTGACTTTACTGATTGTGACATTTTAACTTGGACTCAATTAGAGAAGTGGCAAAATAAATTGGAGAAAGGGAGTATATGTTGTTAAAAAATACAACACCTTGCTGGCTCTCTTGTTAATGAGTCTGATGAAGATGGAGTGTAATTTTTTGAAATAGGTTCTTTTGGAAGTTGATCAGGAATGAACCGCATTGCTGCAGGATGGCTCTTGGCAGTCATGATTGAAAGTTCCCGTACTGCAGAAAGCTGTTTGTCATGTTATCACTTAAAAACGTATAACAAACAAGGTTTTATAGAAGAAACTTACAACACACACACACACACAGAGCGTATCGAATAAGAGTATTATTTAAAATAAAAAAGGAGGAAAACATATTCAAAAATATGCATTTACCTGTAAATCTGCATTTCCTGAAGGAGTTAATTCACCAAATAATTTCACATGGAATATATGGACATCAAATGGTCTATATGTAACCAGTATATAATCTTGGTACACATCCATCACCATTGGTTTAGCAAGCAATGGTTTTCGACAGAGCAATGAGCTTTGATCAAGGTGATATCTTGGGTAAAAGAGCAATTCATACCTGAGAAAAATAAGGAGACCAAAGAGACCATTGGATGTAGAACAAAATGGTTCCATATGTTGCATAATGCTACCGTTGATGTTACAGAAACTATAGTTTTAATAAGTCCGAGAAATTATTTTTTATTGTTTGGGTTCCATGAGGCCTAGACTTTAAATAGCAAATTAAGTGGGGAAAAAACTTAACATCCTTTAGATTCAGGCTTTTCCAGGCATGTACACTGTTAAAAACACCAATGGACTAAGAAAGATATTTTTCACAAACACTAAAATTTGCAAGTATCAACCACATGAAATTCGTAAGCAAATAAAAGTATCTCACGTGTTGGAAGAATCAATATAGTTGCAGACAACGACAATCTTCCCCAGCCATAACAAACCCTTACACTGAATCTTTTGTTCCTGGGTAACATCTCCAAATACTCTCCATCTTTTCAATCGTATATCATACAATATCAAACCATGAAGTCCAGCAACAGCTAAGTACATTCCATCCTGGCTAGCTGCCACATGTTGAACAGGCCAATTTTGGGAAATATAAGAAACCTGTGCAAATTGTTAAACTTTAGAAGCGATGTTCATTCATTTAAGATTACATTTCAAAGTTTGACAATCGAACACATAACTGGAAGCTTAAGATGCAGCATTTTAAGTTCATCAATCTCTTCTGACTGCACAAGTAGTAACCGGTCCTCCCCATAAATCACTTGCCGGATGTATGTACTGCCGGAAACACCTCTGCTAAGGCAGCATTTTCCAAAAGAGAATGAAAGAATTCTCTCTGAAGATCCCCCCTCAATAGCATAAAGTCTATATCCATGTTCATCCCACTGCATCAGTGAGGTACCACCCATCAATGGTTCGTACTTACAATCATGATTTGGCTTAGCAATTGGAGAAGATACAGAACTTAAACCTATTTGTCTGATTGTTGACATCAAGCGACACCCAGAAACAGACCAAACAGTAAGCCCCCTAAACTTCCACCCAACTGCAAAAGCAGAATTATCAGGTGTCCAAGCAATGCAACTAACGGGGCCAGTGTCATCCATTGAATATCTGCAAAATAGTCATAGTAGCATACTTCATGACATAGAACTAAATTCCATCAAAATGACATTGTACACAAGTCCCCAATACACAGCTAAGATGTAGAAAATTATCACTATTTTCATATTTCTGGTACACTGAAATTTCATGCATCCACTAGACAGGAAGAAATGTAATTTTATTAGGATGCCTGGTGATTGAATAACTTAGACTGTGCAGGTCTTTCCGAAGTAGGTTAGTTGTGATGATAGACTTTAAAAACAAACAAACAAATAAATATAAAGGAGACAGCAATAGGATTGAGGAACAGGTGACACAACATTAAGCCAGAGTATTTACACACAATCTTCTGAAGAATTTGGGCATCAAGCTAGGAGAAGTAAATCAAAAAATGTTCAATTGATACCAACTCCCTATACGCATATTCAATAAAACTTACCCCCAGTCATACAAAGAAACCGCTCGTATAAGCAATATTGATTCAGCCAAATCATACAACTCCACTATTCCTCTTCTGGTACCAACAGCAAGAATTTGCTGCTCAGGAGCTGCTGAAGCACATACAGCATCCCCACAAGGCAACCTCTTTTCTGCTTTAATAGAGTCAACTTGCTTTAAACCTTTCTTACTAATGGAACATGAGACAAGTTGCCCATCAGAATACAAGACAAATAGCAACCTCAATGAAAGGCAAAGTTCCAGCTGATTGATTTCAGAATTTCTGGAAATAATGTGATTGAGCATAGGAACCTTTCGGAGGCCTTTAGGAGAAAGACCATTCTCTAGAGAATGTGGTATTTGAGAATCGTCAAAGCTAGCAGGAGCATGCGGATCAAATTGAAAAGCTCCATAGAACTGTGTAGAAGATCATAAAATGATAGTAAACTCAATTGAATATTGTCTGTATATCAATGACCAATTGACCATAGAAAAGAAGTTAAATTAGGGTGCAATGTCCAAAATTGTTGAGCCTCCTATGTTTAAATTACCTCCCCCTTCCAAGACATACTGTACAAAGTTCCATCAGAAAGTCCAAGCAGCATATGTTTGTTATCACTAACAATATTGCTCCTGGCAAAACAGTAGTATAAAGAGTAGTATCAAGATCACACAGCAAATGGCTTCAACTTTTCATTATTATATACAGCACAACAATTTGACACTTTTCAGTAAGTATTGAGGAATGACAGTATGTTGAATTCAATATACCATATGACTATAGAACATGGGTAATGCCAATGGGTAAAAAAATAATGTAGACACTCAATTGCC
Source organism: Calophaca sinica (assembly GCA_037113605.1). Lineage (NCBI taxonomy): Eukaryota > Viridiplantae > Streptophyta > Magnoliopsida > Fabales > Fabaceae > Calophaca > Calophaca sinica. The sequence goes on along the minus strand of CM073733.1, from coordinate 119,702,385 downwards.
ACAATAATTAATGACCCATAATATGACAGATATATATAATTACTTTGTAAAACATTGGCAGCTTGGCACATAATCAAATGGATGCGGACCTTTCTAAAGAACATAATCTTTGGAGCTTATATAATTTTTTTTTTCTTCTAGTTTTGCTTTATAAAATATCTAACTCCTCTACATCCATTCCCTGCTTATCAGCAAATATGGAAGTCAGTAGCATGGTCTGACCAATTTTTATGATAACTGTAACAGAAATATAATATAATATAATATAATATAATATAATATAATATAATATAATATAAAACCATTTATGTGTTTTCACTCAACAGTTTTAAGTTTTCGGGTAGCTAATTCACAACATTTTATCAAAGCCTCAATGATGAAGTGGCTCGGAGTTCAATCCTTGCCACCGCCGCTCCTCTAATGAATAGTTGAATTTCAGCACAAGGTAGGTGGGTTTGTAAATTGTCCGCTCTTCAAGTTCAAAGGACTCTTGTGTGAGAGGGCATGTTAGAGATATGTAACATAAAATCATTCATATGTCTTCACCTAAAGGCTTTAGGGATGGTTGATTCATGACAACAACCAAGAAATTAACATATGTTTCATCAAATAGAAAATATATTCTATTGTGTATACCATTATTATAAATAAAAAATCTTATTATACCATAAGGACTCCAATTCATATTCCACAATCCATACCAGTAGTAGCTTTGTTCAGTTGCATTAATTCACATACATGAAGAAAGTTATAGATTCAATACTAGCAGGAAACCTACACCGACAAATCCTTTGCTGCAAAAGGAACTTGCTCGGTAAGCAGAAGAGATATAGTAGCTAGGCACAAAGCAGAGGGTTGTTTCCCACCAATGTGTATTTTTTTATCCAAGAACTGGACCTTGAAAATGTGCAGATAGAAAGAAGATGTCTGCAAATAGAAAATACAGATGAATGAGGAACATAAACGGCATCTTATTACTCAAAGGAATAAAACAAGATACTTTAACCACAACATTCATTTCAAGGAATGAGTTATTGGTGGTATGAGCAAAACAAATGCATGAGATAAAATTGAAGGTAGAATATCTTACAAATAACATGAAATAAATAGAATAAACTAATATTACGGTAAAGCTAGAAAATATTCAAGTAACAAGTTTCAACATTCCTGGATAGTGAATATGCACAAACAAGCTGATCTGAATCCAAAAAAAATCTAAATATAATTTAAATGGGGTAAAGCCCATATTTCATTTGACAACATAGCCCACTGCCAATCAGAGAATTTGAATGCCACTTTGCTAACATGAGTGATAGTATTTCATTTACATGCAGCCTCCAAATATCATAACCCAATATTCCATTTTTTACACCAAAAAGCAGGTAATCAAACATGTGTACAAATTACCTGCTAATCAAACGTGTAATCAAACAGTTCACTAAGCATATTAAAGATGCTAATCAAAGAGTTGGAATGCACAGAAGTTGGTTATCCATTTGATAAACCACATTGATAATCACACATCAACACACTTACAAGAATAGCAATCAATTTGGCATCAGAACTCCACACGGCCTGCAAGTTTTCTCCTTCCCTCTGCAATGAATCCGAATCTCTCTTGTACTTCCCCAATCTCACTCTATGCTGAACCAACAAAAAAATCCAAAACACTGTTAAGCACAAACTATAGCCACATTACAGCAATTCGCCCTCATAACCCCATGAAACCACTTCAACTTTTTCCCCAATTTTTGTTTAAAATAAACAATAAAAATCCATTACACACGAATTCAAAAATATTAACTCCAAACACCCACATTACAGAAACTCAACTCTCCATCGAAATCCAGTTCCAATTTTTTTTCAAAAAAAAAAAAAAATTACAGACAAACTCCAACATACAATTGAATATAGATTACAAATTCCCAATGCCCACATCGCAGAAACTCACCTCAATGAAAACCCATTTCAATTTTTACCCAAAATAAACAAAAATTTAACAAGAATTCAGACATGGAGTTGATAAAATGGACGGATCCAAGTACCTGGGAAGAGCTCCAGAGTTCAAAGTGAGTGGGGGAGACAACAAGCAACAAGCGATTGATGATTTTGAGGTACACAATCTTCTGTGCAGAGGGACAGAGTCCCTGCTCCATAGGGATGACCTGAGGCCACCCATATGCCATATACATCTTCTTCTTTTTCTTCTACTTCTACTTCTCTTGTTCTTCTTCCCAGATTCGTTTCAGATTACTGCAATCGAGCATAGATCTAGAATCTGTAGAGGGATATGAGGGAACAAGATTGATGCAAATGTTTCCTCAGCTTTGATCCGCGATTTGGATTTGGGATTGGGAAGAACCAAGTTCCACTACAAGGCCAACCCAACAACATCACACTGAAAAATAAGATAAAATAAAATAAATCGTTTATACAAGACAAATAGTAATATTCTCTTTACATCGTTATATTATACTAATTATAATTATAATTATAATAATTATAAGGTTAAATTTTTTTTAATTATAAGGTTAAATTAATTAGCTAGGCCCAATACTTTCATCAAGTTTTTAATTAAGTCCTTATGGTTTAAAATGATTTTAAAAATATCTTTATAATTTCAAATTTTTATAATTAAGTCTTTATATGTTATAATCGTCGTCTAATGTGATTGGAATTTATTGCAAAAAAAAAAAAAATACTGTGATTAGAATTTGGACTCATGGGGTGTGATAGTTGCCCCGCTTATAATTATTATTAAGGTCATATCACTATCTAATGTGTGACTTCAGCACATCCCCTTGTGCCAAGGGTTATACATCTGAAGCGTGAAATTTGCAGGATTAAACATTTGCGGGTAACCCAATGGATCTAGATAGACTTGGATACCATATTAGATTTTGGGTATAACTCAACCCCAAAAAAATGGCTTGTAAGGTGAGGGTATTTGTAACGCCCCGTTTCCGGAGCGCTACTAATTTAAAAGGTCTCTATATGCAATGAAGTTTCAAAATAATACTCATCTTGTCTTTTGAAAATTACAATAATTTTTTTTTTCAATCGCCGTTTTCAAACATGATCAGAGTATCAATAGTGTTTTTGAAATCATGATGGAGTCCTGTCATGCAAAAGACAAAATATAACTGAATACATACATATATATAATTCTCAAAAGAGTACAGCTGCCAAGTTTTTCTCACACCAAAAGACGATAAAGAAACATACACAAGTAGGAATACACCTAATGCATGAATACCCTATCAAGAGTACTCATACCTTAGAGGTACTCCCGGCAGACACTCATACAGGAGGCTGCTCCAAAAGTAGGTCCTCAAAAATACTACAAACCACTAACCATATAACTACGGACTGACCACCACAACAGTATGCATATATACATATATCACAAAGATCACATCCAAACAACTACTAATCGCTACCGAAGTACTCCGAAGGGTCCTCCTCCGCCATCTCCTCATCCTCAAAATCATCATCATCATCGCCTGTCAGATCAATCACTGGGACTGGAGTGGGTACCACCCGAGGCCTCACCTCATACACATCACCAATCCCGCCTGTGCCCCTGCAACCTGTCGCACCACAACTAGGGCAAACTGGATGTGAGTCTGCTAGAGGAGTAGATACCCTAGGAGGTATGGGAAGAGTCAGAAATCTTCGAGCCGGGTAGGGTCTGTTGTGGGTGTACGTGCATCAACCACTGTGCGCGAGGTGGATGCTCCTACATTCCAACCTCGAGATCCGATACCCATATGAACGGTCCTACCAACTCCAAGATCCAAAGAAATTGATGCCTCTCGTAGGGTGGTCTGCTGTGGAATCCCAGAAGGCTCAACTGGAGGAATAGTAGCCGCTGTAGGAACGACACGTCTGGTCTTTGTGGACGCTAGCCATCCCTCGACGATCTGCATCATCTTTGGGCAGGAAAGCTTACCGTCCTGCAATCTATCTCTCCGGGTGTGGCCAATCCTGCGACCGTAGTAACTTCTACAATATCCCCATTTGTACTCTGGCAAGTGGGGTGGGGTCAAATCTCTATCCCGGGTGTCTCGTCGAAACTCAAACGTCACTGCCGACGACGTCCTCATCGCCGGTATCACATATGTCTTCTCCATCAGCTGGGTTACAATCATTGATTGAAAGAATCACGGGCAAGGGTCAACTTCTTAAAATAAAACAGATAACACAAATAGTAGATACAACAGCCAATTATATTATATAGACATCGTATAATATGAAACCACATACTCCAGCACAAATACGTAATCATGACAACAACAGTCAGCACAAATCAATAAGGATGCACCCAATATCCTATTGACGCAACTATATGCCAGTGCAGTTTTAATTCCGGAATCCATACGCTAAGGTCATATCGGGCTGTATGTACCAGACCGACACTTTTCCCTGCGATGGTAAAATTTTAACGACGAAACATCCCGAATTCCTTTGGCCATGGGCAATCCATCGCCCAGGATATTCAGGTCGATGCTACCAACAAGACACGACAATGCCTTCCACCAACCCCAACGAACATATCAAGCATATGAGATTATAACAAGGCATAAGACAATAAATATTTAACTATCCAACATTAAATACAATTGAATTATCCAACAACACCAATAATGTACTTCCACATAAATCAACATATATCCACATCAAATAAATGTTCAGTTAACAATGTTACCAACCATACATCTCAAGCCAACAAAACAGTCAGACAAATCCAATCATCACATAGTCACCACAATTCACCTCATAAGAAATAAATACATTTCTCCTCTTTGAAGCTCGATGGAACTAATAAAGAGGTAACAAACAAGTGTGGGGGGTTGGGGACAGCTGCCAACCACTTGCAGACAGGCCCACTAAATAATCAGTATATCAAAAGCAGTAAGACGAAGGGGTACAAGACCCTCACTTTGAACCCTGAGGTTCTCAGACTTCTTCGCATCAATTCTTGAATTTAAATTCCTATCAATATCTAAAGTTGCCCTTACACAAGGACATACAAAAATAAAAGCCTACAAATATCTAGAAGTGCCCTTACCACAGTAACAAGTTCACGCGTCTAGGCACAACGCAACCAATTTAGCACGAACGACTCTCAGGAATTCTACAAACACATCAAAGCTTAGTGCAAGTTCTAGTTAACCCAAAAATACTTCCTAAATTGTGGTTCACTCCCAAACCCCTAAGTTGCTCAACCAAAATTTCTTTTTAACAAATACGTGCATTTAACGTAATAAACAAAATTAAAACTATTTATTTTCAAATACCAAGAATTCATTTTCTTCCATTCTTGAAACTTGAAATCAATACAAAAAGAAATAAAAATAAAAATAACAATTATTTAACACACTTAATATGAGATAAAACAACAAATTTTTTCTTTCTTTTTTTCTCAATAGCTCTCAGCCTCCCTCTCACATAACCAAGTGAATTTTTTTTTTTATTCAAATCCACCAAAACTCAGCATACTCCTACTAATTCCTCTCCTATAAACTTTCAATTCTTCAAAACCAAGTCTTAAATAAAAAACATATACCAAATCTTCATACACTTCCAGAACATAAAGTTTTCAAGGTTTCCATTTCCTTGGTTAGAACAAGAGTGTGTTTAGGGCTGAAAATAAAAGGAAAGGTGGTGTTAAAAGAAAAAAAACACTTACGTCCAGGAGGCAAGGAAGGAAAGAAAACAAATCTTGGTTTTTATTCCACTCCACTTCTTGCAAGATGAGAGGAAACAAAAAAAAAAGAAAGGTAAAAGAACAGAAGTGTCGCTGGAGAGGTTATAAAAGAGGGAAGGAATTTGTTTATAAAATAATTTTTTTTAAACCTTTTTACTTGGCTGGAAACAATTCTTAGAAGATTTTTTTTTTAACCATAGGTTAATGACACCTATCAATCCTAATTGGATATTTAAGCTGATCCAAAAAAAAAAAAAAAAACTTAACACCTAATCCTTCTACTCAAGAATAATTACTAATCTTAAAGTTTTTGTGTCCTAAAAATTACGGTGTCGAGTAATTGTGTTCACAATAATTTGCTCGCTGGCAAATCGCGTAATTAATTTACTTAGAAATTAATTTACCACATGATAATAATTAATCCATAAATAATAAAAAAATAATTGAACACACTCAAACATTGTCATAACAAGTTACGATTCGATTTTCATCGAAATCGGAATTCGTTTCAAATCTTATTGCGGATAAAAAAAATTACCCGGCAATCCAGAATACGGCGAATATTCATAAGAATTATTCGACAAATTTTGAAATATGAATATAAATTCTTAAATTAAATTTTATCTTGATTTAATTCACTCACTTACTTATCAAACAAGACACTGCTTATAATAACATAATTAACACAATTTATAATATAATATCGTTAAATAACGTATCGCAAGAATATGGGTGTTACAGTATTCCTATGTGTCATTTGTACCTATTCCATTATTTTTTTCTCCCCCTCTCTCCCACACTCTCTTCCCCTCTATAACCTTTCTGGTTCGTTGTTGATGCTTTGCCAACTACATCTCTAACTCTAGAGTATTCCACAAATAAAAAAAAATCTTGCTAATGAGTGCCCTCAGGGCACTTGTTAAAAAATACAAAAATAGAAGTTTTGTATTGGAAATGATAATTTTTAAACTTTCAAGGAACTTAATACACAATTTCCAACAAAATATTTATATATTTGTTTCCTTAACCAGTGTCCTTAGGGCACTCGTTAGCATTTTCCATAAAGAAATGTTCTCGCCAAATCCATCATCTTCTTTGAGGGTCAAATGGCTTAGTGATGACAACATCGGAAGCACTTCTAGTAGCATCTGTAACATCAACAACAACAATTCCAATATTTGCTTTCTTTAACGTATGGCCATCATTTACGCACCAATTCCTATCATTCCACACTATGCTTCTTCTCTTACAGCCTCTTATCGACTTCATATTTGTGTTCTACCATATCATACGGGGAGAAAAGGAATTAAAATGTTAGAACTTCGAAGTGTTGGCCAATTTGAAACGTAATTACACTGTTATAACTTGAAGCGCAAATATGAAGTCGACAAATATCATACAATGAGAAGCGCATTAAACATGTGTATCCTTCAAAATGCACTGTCGCAGGTGCCAGGATTGCTAAAGGAACGATCTATTCAACCGGGGTTGCACACAAATCATGGTGAAGGTGACACTAGGATTGGATGTACTTGGAGGGTCTGAGCAAGAAGGGATTGTCAAAGATATAGGTTATTGAATGTATACGGGAACTTATATGTGCCCAAGAGATGGAATTATGTGGTAAGTGTTAAATGTAGGCATGTGTCAATCATGGGTAGTCCCTTCCATGTGTTCTTCGGTGCAGGTATTTGTCATTACCCGCACAATGAAACCCTTTGCTTTATTCATTCATGAATATGCATGTCTATTGTGTGGATGTATGTCTATTGTGTGGTTCTTTTGAGTTGTTCCTAGTTAGCAGTAATACTAGATCTCACTTTATACGTATCATTTGGTCATGTGGTTTATAGTTATGAATAAGAACACAAGGGTCTAAATATAATGAAATAGATTGTGTCCCTACTAGAAGTCGGCTTCAGAATAAAGGGGCGCAGTGTCCTAATTCTTCTGCAGCGTGTGACAATTTTTTTTTGAAAATAATTGGCATCTTTTCATTACATGCCAAAAAGTGTGGAGTGTTGGAAATCAGGGGATCTTTGGGCTGATATTGAGCCATGGTTGTAAATTTGTAATAGTTTCGTAGAGTTGATTTTTAGTGTTTGTCATACGCTTACCGAGGATAAAAGAGCTCAGTTGTTATGTTATGGAGCTTGCAAAAGAGTATGAATCTGAAGTTATGGGAGACGGTATCTGAGACATCAAGTCAAATTGTGATGCGAGCTAAGGCGCTATTGGAGGAATGGAGGGAGGCACCATGTTTCATTCAGAAGTCAATCACTTTAACAAAGTAACATGGTCAGATGGAAGAAGCCTGCACAAGGAAGGTTGAAGTGTAATGTTGATGCATCTTTTGTGCATCACCAAAATCGCACGGGAATATGTATGTGTCTTCGTGATGACAATGGATTTTTTGTTTTAGCGAAGACTTTGCGGATTTCACATATGTGTTCGGTGGATGAAGGAGAAACCCTTGGACTATTGAATGTTATCCAATGGGTTCGCGATCTCCAATTGGAGAATGTTGACTTTGCTATGGATTCTAAAAGAGTGATGGATAGCTTTAATTCCTTGCAAGATGATGTCTCTAGTTTTGGTGCAATAATTTCTGATTGTAAACACATCTTGTACTCTTCTTTAACAAACTCTCGTGTTGAGTTTTTTTACGAGGCAAGCAAATAAGATTGCCCATTCTTTAGCGAGGGTAGCCACATCTTTAAATAGCTCTCATTTATTTATTGGCATTCCAACATGTATTCAGTCCAATATATTATTAATGAAATGGTTCGGCCTTGCTTTTGTCAAAAAAAAATTGAAATAGAGAAAACATACCAAGTTAAAAATAAAATTTCATTTATTTAGGATATCAGGATTTGTTACTAAACTCACAAATATCAAAATTATAGTTTTGCAAGTTTGTACTCAAAATCATACCATAATATCTATATTCATATTTCATAAGACTGTACCTTAATACCAAACATATATCATGTCCTGCTCAAAAAAGAAACATGTATTATCACTTTTAGTTTTAGGTTCGTCAAATATATGTCAATCATTATTTGCTAAATATATAGACTATCAGGCTTTATATTTAATAGAAATAATTTAATATTTTAGTTTTTAAATTTTTCTCCATTCTACACTCGTAAACACTATACGGTGGCAAATAATATTTTGAAAGAAAATACTAATGAGTACCCTAAAAATATTGTTTAAGAAGTCTAAAAAAGTAAGTTTTTATAGGAAGTTGTGTATTTAATACATTAGAAAGAAATTAACTTAACTTTTACATGAGTATTTACCTTATTTTGAATCCTTAAACAATGTCCTTAGGACACTTGTTAATATGACCCTATTTTAAATGCAATCATGTCACAATGTCACATTCACTTGGTTATTATTATTATATACATTTTTTTCCTTTTTTTGTTTGAAGCAGTATACATTTTTCCTTAAAACTTATTGATTTGTTTTAAATGAAAACTATTATCAAGTAATGATTTAAAAGAAGAAATATTTATTATTTTAAGGGAAAAACGGATGGAGAGTGGAGACATTATTGCACACATGAAGCTAATAATTTTTATGACGATGTCTATTGAAGTTAGCATGTGGAGGAAAAGGGTTGGTGGCGACACTTGTGCAATGTAACTATGTAGCCAAGTCTAGTATCATGATAACTTACAAGTGAGCAAAATTTTATTAGGTAACTGGGGGTATTTTTGGAATTGTAGGGTGCCCCTAGCAAAATGTTGGGTGCCCTTGGCAATTCCCAAGATAAACTGAAGTTTCACTAGAATGAGCCCAACTCCAAACCCAATAATATGGGCTGATTATGTTCATGGATCCAATATTACCTGTTTTATTTTTTAAAAAAAAAGTACACAAAAATTTACACGTATTTATAACTCTAAACTAAATAATTGAATTACAAGGCCGTTACTTTCACTTTAAAGTCTTTGTATTTCATGCACTAATTTTTTTTTTTTCATAAAACAAGTCAAGCGGACAATTTTTTCCCTAACTTCTCTAGATCAATAAATAACTAATGTTTCTATATCATGGATTTTTTTTTGCGCGAACCCACCTCAATTAGACATTTCAACTGAGTGAGTCTGTTATGAGACTAATATCTGGTTCGGCTGACTGAGCATAGTTTTACCCATTGATTCTCAACCTCCTAATGAATGTGATTCCACAAGGAATCGAACTTGGGTTCCCCATATTCTCCTCCTTATGGGGCAAAGTTACTTCCACTCGACCAACACCCCATTTGGTTCTATATCATGGATTTTTATTCTTCACTTTGTGGAAAAAAAATAGGGTGTCAAGGTTTCCTAAGTCATGGAGAAAGAATATTTTGAGAACAATTACAAAACAAACTAATTTTCTCTTAAATAATGTTTTAGTCCAGGTAGTGGTGGCTGTGAGCATGGGAGGGATGGGCGACTGCCCACTGCCCCATTTCTGGGGGGCACCAAAAAAAATTTACTTAGTAGTATATACAAATATTTAAATAAAAAATTTTATATTATTAAAATTACACACACACACATGTACTATTGTAAAACAATGTTTTAAAAACCGAATCGGAGATCGAACCGGCGAGACTTCCAGATCATGGTTTAATTAGTTCATCCGATTGAACCGGATGATAAATAAATAAATAAATAAATTTCATAGATAATTCAAGTCATAATTTATAAATATATAAAAATATCCATAACAAATACATAAAAATATACTATAGCTTTCCTTAATTAGCACTCTCAGATATGCACTTCAGACAAAAAAAAACATAGCATTAGAAAAAGGAAGGGAGATACAACCAAATTGAACAGACAACACAACCAAAAAAAGAAGAAGGAAGGAAGCGATTACCAAAAAAGAAAAAGGAAGGAGCGAGTACCCAAAAATAAGAAAAGGAAGGGAGTCACGTGGCTCCAGAGACTTCACACTGTTGGGTTCAAAATCCCTTTTGATATGTGGTTTTAATGACAACAAACTTTATGAACTAAATCTTAAGTATTATGAATGGTGATCTACTGATGTTCGCACTTGAGAATGTTTAAAAGCAGGAAGTTACTCAAACCATCAAGTGTGTATAATCTACTCAACAACTGAAGAATCAGAGTAGCATCAGAAGGTTACAACAGTAGTATTACAAGCTTCATGAAGACATCATAAGGTTACTACTAAGTCACGAGTGATTTGCACAAGTGAGAAGAAGAGAGAAGACTTGTAACAGAAAAGAGAAAGTTCAAGAACATTCAGGAAAGTTCATCAGAGCAGAATTCGAATCAAGAAAAAGTTCAAGAACATTCAGGAAAGTTAATCAAGATATTCGAGAGGAGGTTCGCAAGAAAGTTTGCAAGGTTTTGCTAAGAAAGTTCAAATCGACTGTTGGAAAAAGCTAACACATGGAGACAGCACCTAAACTGTCTGACACAAACACAGAACTTTCTGCAGAAGAGAGATAAAGCTCCCAACGGTCACAAAACCTTCCCCAACGGTCATAAATGAAGGGAAGCCTTTAAATAGCCTTCAAGAAACATCATTTGAATGCGTGAGAGTGGGATTATACTGAGCCTTAACTGATTTGCATCATCCCCACCTTTTCTCCACCATGCCTCAAACTTTCTATTCACGAATAGGAAGTTTGCAGGAAGTTTACTGCAAGTGTTCTACAATAGAAAGATCATTGCAGAAGCATTTTTCAGCTTAATTCCTTCAAAGCACATCCACTTCATAAGAGTTCTTCAGCTGAAATGCATCATCATCAAAGAGGAAGAGAGATAAACACAAGCTTTACCAAGATTCACTTTCTCTCCTTTATTCCCCTTTTTCACACCCTTATGTATTTGTGCTATACAACATAGGGATTATCTTTAAGAGTGTTGTAACTTGTATTTACATTTTTGTGTAATCTTCCTTTCAAGTTACCTTTATCCCACAAACCAAACCTTTGTAAAAGTACCTTGTTCTTTCTTCTTCCAAGCTACCAAGGTGGTGAGTGTTGGTTAGAAGGTTCAACAAGGGGTTGAGACAGTTGATAGGGCTGTAGAAGAAACTATCAAGAGATAGTTGATAGGGCTGTATAAGAAACTATCGTGAGACAGTTGATAGGGCTGTATAAGAAACTATCATGTAGAGCCTGAAGAGGCTTGAAGAAAGAATACTAGCTTCTTGACTTAGTTGTTGCGGCAGCGCTAGTGGGAAGACAGCTTGGAGAAGCTGTGGAAAGAATACTCAGCTTGTACTATTTTGTGGAGATAGTGGAAAATCTCACCGTGGGTGAGGAGTGGATGTAGCCCATGGTTTCTGGGTGAACCACTATAAAAACATGCTGTGCAATATTCTTCTTTCTTATCTCTGCATGCTTTACTTTCTGTTTATACTGCATCTTTCTATAATAAGCAATCAACTGTCTGATGTTTAAAACAGAACTTTTTAACAACTGCACAATACTTTCTCTTACACGCCATTTTCTCAATAAGAGAAAGTTAAATAAAATTGTATTGTGCTCATATAACTTGTGTTCTGTTTTAAAACTATTTCATGTCAACATGAGTATATTTATTGGAGGAGGTTCATGTGATACTTCACTGCACAAATCATTTTGTATTGAATCCTCACATCTAAAAGGACATTCATTTAAAGTGTTCTATGAAACATGTGCATATAATAGAACGTTCTGAAACATTGCTTTATACTAATCAACTCATCTCCAAGTATCAACTTGAGAGAACGTTCTAAAAGTTTTCAGGCTAAAATGATTAAAGGTAAGAAATTTTCAAAAGGTCACAATCCAACCCCCCCTTGTTGTGACTCTCTGTGTTGCCTTCACACACACTCCTATTTTTTTTTCTTCTTCTGATTTTTCAGTTTTTCTCTACCCACCCAAGCTACCTCCATGACAGCCAACCCTCCTCCATCGATCTCCACCGTCTTTCATTTTCTTCCAACGCCACACTCAAACGTCATCCTTCTTCCAACCGCTACTCCTTATCTCTTTCCCTCTCATTTTGGCATTTTTATTCCCCTACTTACATCAACCATAGTTAGTTTGTGAGAATCACCTTTCTCTCTCTAAAAATTGTCACTTCTCTCTAGCTTTCCGACCGCCACAAGCGACGGTTACACGATCGGAGACTGGATCCGAGTCCTCCTCTGCAAGCTTTTCGATTTCCATAGTTCTGTTTCGTGTTACGTTTGGTCCGACGACGGACCCCGTCACCTTCGTCTTCTTCAGTTCTTCTGAGTTTTTTGTATTTTTTTGGGCCGGCCGGTTATGGGAAACCGGGCCCGGTTCCCTGGTTATTCCGATTCCTCCCGGTTTGAGGCGGGCCAACCAGTTTTTTTTCTTGTTTCTTCAGACCACCGGGTTCATTAGGCTGACCGAACCGTTAACACTACCGGGTCCCGGCCGGACCGGTCGGATAGTCCAGTCCGGTCCGGTTTTAACAACATTGTTGTAAAGTTAGTAAAAATTTGTAAAAAAAAGACACGCGTATTGACTTGGCTATAGTAGAAGGTTTGATTAACTACTTGGAAAAATAAAGAGAAGCTGGATTCGCAAATGTTATTGTTAATGCTGAAAATATTGCAAATGAAATGGACATTAAATGTGTGTTTGTTCAAAATGTCAAATATTCGTAGAAAAAAAAAACACTATGATGAAAATTTCTCAGAATGCACACAACCTAATCTTGAATCTACAGAGGAATTTTTTTTAGGATTCATTACTTTTTATATGATGTAGTTCAAGCAATTGGCTTATTTACTAAAAGATTTGAGCAGTATAGCACGTATGAGGAGATTTTCGACTTTTTGTTTAGTATTGAAAGTCTTGGATCATTCTGTGATAAGGACTTGAAATCATGTTGCAAACATCTTGAAATTTACATAAAACATGATAATTCTTATGATCTTGATGGTAAAATTTCATTTGAAGAATTGAAAGTCATTAGAGATGTTTTAACAGTTGAGTCAAAATCAAGCTATATGATATTGAATTCTTTTTTTTTTTGACAAATGATATTAAATTCTTTGAAGACATTTAATTGTGTTCATAATGCATACACGACTTATAAAATAATATTAATTATCTCTGTTATTGTTGCATCTGCTGAAAGATATTTTTCTAAATTGAAATTATTAAAATATTATTTGTGATATACTATTAAATAGTCTTGCCTTAGTTCAGGGGGAATGGATGAAAAATTGGAGATTAGAGGTTCCTCATAAGATTAAATTGCTTCTTTGGAGAATTGCCACGGATTGCTTGCCAACTAGGGAGCGCATTGCTTCCAAAGGAGTTGATTGCTCCATTCTTTGCCCGTTTTGTTCCATGGTCTCAGAAAATTCATGGCACTGCTTTATAGGATGTACCCATGCTACTAAAATTTGGGAAGCTGCTGACCTTTGGATACCTATTCAGCCAATCATTGAAGCCGCAGAAGGCATGCAGGACTTCATCTTTCAGTTTCTATCTTGCCTCCCATCGCAGCAGTGTAAATCAGTTGCCTTGATCTTGAGTTGCTTGTGGAGGAGGCGTAACGAGAAGGTGTGGGATGATGTGGAGAAACCGGCCCAGCTCTTAGTGCAGCTGACCAGCGAGTATCTAAGGGATTGGGAGAGCATAAGACAGCGGCCAGGATCGATTATGAGAGAGCAAAGGCGAGTGCATGTAAGCAGGTGGGAAAAGCTAGCCCATGGGGAACTCAAGTGCAACGTTGATGCCGCTATTTTTGATAGTCAAGACTGTTTTGGTGTTGGTGTGTGCTTGAGGAATGATAAGGGGAGTTCGTCAAAGCAATGACCAAGTGGTTTAGAGGGGTACCCCCACCCAAGGAAGTAGAAGCAAGAGGTTTATTAGAAGCCATATCCTAGTTACGTACGCTGGGAGATCACAAAGTGACCATCGGAATGGATTGTTTGCTAGTGGTAGATAACCTCTTAGAGGTTCACCCTTGCGATACTGAGTTAGGACATACTTTATCTTTATGTAGGGCTAGTTTGAATTCTTGCAACAACTTGAAGGTTAAATTTATCCTGCGACAAGTAAATTTTGTAGCTCATACCTTAGCTAGGGCGGCAAAATTGTTTGCTAGTCACCATATTTTTGATGTAGTTCCAACCTGTATTGCTGGACTTATTTTGAATGAAATGAATTAAGTGTGTTTCCGTCAAAAAAAAAATAGTCTTGTTTTGATTTCTATTGAAAACGACTTTTCAAAAAACTGATTATGAACAGGTTATTAATGATTTTTCAACAAAAATTCAAGGAGAATAATATTGAAATAATTACAATGACACCATTTTTTTTGGTTCGCCTTGGACAATTAAAATCTAAAGACCGACCCTGAATCCGAGTCTTGTAAATAGAGGGGAAAAAAAACTGATGTTTTTGCCTTAGACCCATTTGACTCTACTCAAATTAGAGATTTGGATTCATTGAATTCAAAATCTCTACTATCCCAGTATTTAAAGGATCTTTAATTTTAGTTTTTACAACACCCAAGATATTTCCATCCAATCTCTCTTTTGTCATGATTTACACTAAATATAGAACCCTGCAGCTGAATTCAACTGCAACCGCAGGGAATCGTTATCCCTCAAATGAGTTGAAATTTAATATAACTTTTGAATGCCAAAAGTCTCATGCCAAACAATATAAACAGTTTTAAGACTTCAATATTACGATTTTGAAAGTTTAGATAGAAAAATATCTTATATCGATAAGTTTACAAGTCTATATAGTGTAATTTTTTTAGAAAAACAAGACAGGTATATATTTCTTAACATACTATATTATTAAGCCAAACTCAAAATTAGACCAACGAACCTAACAATACCAGAACCAGCATTAGTGTTCAATCCACAAGATTCCAACTCCTCATACAATTAAGCAATAGCATGTGCCAACTAATTTTTTGGACTTTGCAATCTAAGAGAGGAAATGACAGAGGAAAGGTATGAGTTTTAGGGACAATCATTAACGTGGTAAAAATAACTTAATAAAATGAAATGGAGGTTAATCAGAACTGTCCACATCATAATGATACTGAAAAACAAAATAGTCACGGAAAAAAAAAAGGAAGAAAATGATGGAGTTAAGACAAGGACTAAGCAGGTCATGAGGACCGCCAAATGAATCGCTTTTAGAAGATCCAAATCAGGAGTCAAAGAACAAGCAGCCCAGGTTACTAAAAGAGATAAGGAAATAGATGAGGTGGAGCACGTGGGTGTGAAATAAGATTAAACATATTGGTTTCATGCTTTGGGTCCCTTGACAATTATGTGTGTATTGTCACCAACCCGTTAGTCCCATATTAAATGAATTACGTATGATATAAATTAAAAAAAAACTTCAAACACTGACTTTTATGATATAGAGGTAGTAAAATGGAACTAACATAGTACTATAATTATAAAGTTGGGTACGAGTCGGGTACTATCTCGGTTGTAATGATCGTCAACAAAGGTTGGTTCGTTTTTAAGGATACAACTCATTAGGGCTGGACATCGGTCCGGGTCAATCGGATTCGATCCAATAATCGTCCATCCGAGGCCGTAGATCATAAACTTGCATCCATTTCCGTCCATTTGAGCAACAGTTCCAGCGGGTGGCGGTTCCGGTGGGTTGGCAGTTCTGGCGGGCGGGCTCGTCCGGTTTGCACCTCCATCAACTGCAGTCGTGCGGTGCTCCGTTTAGCCCCTCCATTGTGTAGTTGATGCACTTTTTCCCCGTATTGCAGCACCTCCACCAAGTTGCTTCTGCGTTTTTTTTTCCCCCGTATTGCTGTCTAGGATCAAAGACAAAGAGGAAAAAAGTATTTAAGATTAAAATTATTATAAATTTATTGTTAATTGTTTATAGCAGGCAACTGTGTCTCGAATGCCTCGCCTAATCAATGCATGTGCAGCACCTATCATCTATTGCCTGGCCTATGGTTACTTGTTCACTGACTCACTCTTCTTTTTTATCAAAAATCTAATCTAATGGTGGATGTCACAGCAAGTAAAAGTTCCCATTCTCATCCTTCGGTCCACGTCGTCCCACTTGTCAAACAACTTTCTGCTCCCTAGTCCTTTTCTACCGGATAACCCGCTGCTTTTTGTTACTACATGCCTCTCTATCTTCATTTATTTATTAATTTATATGCTTTTCATTTTATTATTTTGATGAAATTCTTCTCCTTCCCACATGTTCTCTCTGCAACTTTTGTTCGGAGACACCGCATCTAACTTCATCTCCATCGCAGAACTCTCCAGTTTGGTTCGGATCGGTCGCCGACGAAAAAAATTTGCAACACCCTAATCCGCCCGTCACAACCCACACCAGGGTGTTTCACACACCCAACAACCCGCCTACCCGATTCCACCACCAAGCTCTTACCGTCGCCGTCGGATTCTGCGGGTTTCGGTCGTGGCGAATTTTTGTCCACCCCTACAACCCATTAGGGATGACAATTTGTACACTGCTCACTAGATACCCGCAAAACTTACCCCTAATGGGTACGGTAATTATCCGCACAATAGGTATGAGTGCTGGTATAGGTAATTACTTGTAAGTTTGAATAAGTATGGGTGCATGTACGAGTATTATGGTGCCCACCTCGCACCGCACCCGCATATATACATATATAATTATTTATTTATATTACTAATATATATAATTTTAACTATGATACAAGTTTTTAAATACAAAATTAATCTAATTATTCTAAACTTTCTAAACCTAACGACATCTATACTTTCTTTATTGTGATATTTACTCGTTTTTTTATGTTTTAAATGTCCTTAAATGTTGTTATTTAGTCAAATACTATGATTTGTAATATTTTATGAATATATTTAAAAGATCTTTTGATCATTTTTTAATTGTTATATTGTTCATTTTGTTATTTATTACATTTTCATAGTTAAAGTGAGGGTAATGGGTGCATGTACGGATACTTATGTACCTAGAGGGTACACGTAAGGATATTAAAGTTGCTACCCATACGGGTACAGACTCAAGTACAAATAATTTTTTCGAGCGCGAGGATGGGGATGAATACTGTAGTACCCTATCCAGAGGGTACCCATTGCCACCCCGACAAGGCTACGACACATGTCCTTTAAGGATATGAGTTTGAATCTTGTTGCTGATGTGAGGACCTCGTTGGTGGGTAATTTGTAAGTATTCATGTAAGCGCTCTTTAAGCCTTAAAGTTTTCTCTGACTTTGATGAGCCCTCAGGATCCAACTCATCTAGACTTTTTATTCAAAAAAAGTGGGATGGCTATTTTTTTTTTTCAACACAGTTCAAACTTGGCCAATCCACATCGTCCCATGGATTGATGACGAGATATAGGGATAGAAATGGATCATACCAATCATCGAAGGCTATATTAGGCATAAATTAGGCCAGACTAAACTTATTTACTAAATAAACTAGCTAGGTCAATATTTTAAAAAACTTAAAATTGCGAAACTTTAGACTATTCCAAAAGTATTCTAAAACCTAACAGACCAACCTCTATATATACATGCACACTAATATTTTATTATTAGTATTATTTTATATTAGGTTTTATAATCATATACTAATTAATCTATTTGAAAATTTAATTAGCATGTTAGCTTATATATTTAGTTGAGTCTATACGCTTAATTAAGCATAATGTTGTGACCTTTTTAAACACCTTATATATGTTACAAAATATGTTTTTAAATAGTTTTTAAGATTCAACTAGCAAGTATTTTTAAAATGTTAGGTCAGGACTCAAAATAGAGCCCATATTAGATAAACAAGTCAAGTTGATACTTTACATTTGTGACACAAGCCATTCTTAGACCTTAGAAGCTCAACCCAACTAAATCCTTTTTCACCCTTAGCTAGCAAGGCAGGGTGCTGCAGTGACCAAGTTTGCCATCGCTACTTTTATCTGAATAGCTTCTTAATTATCTCTGTGCTTATATGGGCATATGTTCAATTACTCTTAATGTTCTTTTGATGACTAATCATTGACATTAGTCTTTCTAGGATTCTTTGATTTATTTATTTTTTTAAATGTTACACGGGTAATTTTATAAGTGTGTGTATATATGTTTGGGAAATACTTGGTAAAAACATGGTTGAGAGACCAATGAGGGTTGGGTGAAAGAGGTTAGTCTCCCACAAGGTGGCAAATTACAGTTCGAATTTTTGCTAGGAGAAATGCCCACATTTAGTATCAGATTATGTCTCGAACATAATTGTCTCTGGTAGAAGATATATGTGAGAACAAAAAAAATTGGATGGCACAGTTAATTTCAGTTATACAATTGTATTATATAAAGGATGGTTAATAATGTTTTATTTAAATTTGATCTTAACTGACCAGAAAAAATTAAATTAGCAATCAAAATTAGAGAAAAAAATGAAATTAATCTTTAATTTTCTCATTAGTAATGAAATCTGAGACAAATTTCATATTTTTTATTCTTTAATTTTTGTCGCGAATTTAATTTTTTTTTGTAGTTTGAGTATGTTTGTGTAAAATGTTGCGCTAATTTTTACAATGTTTTTAGATATATTTTCAACAGGTAAATCTATAATAAATTTTTTTAAGGGTTACGCGTTGAACTCTTTTCAGATATAGACTTTGTACTTCTAGCATATCAACAAATTTCCCCCTTTGTCTTTGTTCAAATCACCCTAAAATAATCGTTCTTCCTCCCTCCCATGTTTTTTTTCTTACAATTCTTTTTCTTTGAGTGAACTCAGGGTATCTCTCGGCCGAAAGTCAATGACTAATCCCTCGTAGTTCTGAGATCTATTTAAAGAGTTGACATATCTCAACAGATGCCCTTTCATATACATAAGACAGTATTCTCGGACATCTGATCACATACTTAAAGAACTCGATTATCTACTAACTTCGCCACACCATGTTGGTTTTGTACTCGCAATTCTTTTATTGCTGAATACATCGACAAAAGTTGTGTAGCCTAGCAGTAATTAAAGCTGCTTCAAATCCTATCATGTTTTTCATTAGTTATCAAATGGAGTTGTGGTATATATTAATGAAACTTATACACATTAATGTTGTGTCAAGGTGTTTAATTAATTGGTTTATGTTAACTTGGTAATTGTAGTATACTCTCTCTGCCCCAAAATAAGTGTCGAGTTAGAAGAAATTTTTTTCAAAATGTAACATTAATTATTATTTTTTACAGTTTTACCCTCAAATTAATATGGTGTGCACCACTTCTAAATTATATACTCTACTCTAAATTAGTTTATAGTTTTTCTTAATCTGTATAAAAAAACCTAGAACGATATTTATTATGGGACAGAGAAGGTAATAGTAAAAAGTTCAAATTGTTTATACTCCCTTCAAACTCAAATATAAACAAAAAAATATTCATGTTTTGTGGTCTAAAATATAAGCAAATCCTAACCAACTCCACCCTACTTAATGATATGATTCCTAAAATACCCTTCAATTAAATTGAATTTTATTTTTCCAATAACCCCTTTTATTCTCTTGAAACAAATTCCCATACAAATTAAATGAAAGAAAATGGTGCTTTAGATAATGCAATTATTTTTTTATTAATAAAAAAAATTAAATGAAATTAACTAATATTCTTAATTAGTGTGAATTTTATTGGCAGCTAAATTTTGTAGCAAACTTTAAAAATTCTTGTAGTGTTCGAAGGGAGTAGGCAGGTTTTGCAAGCAGGTGTTATATGACCATGATTTAATAAATTGTGGTTGTGTTTGCATCACAATTAGTAGTATTTAAAAAAAAATTTTGAGACTATTTCTCTTTTAGTTAGCATCCTAATTAATTACTTCTAGAAAGAAAATATTAAATATATTTTAGATTTTTCAAATATTAAACATTATATTTTATTTAATAATTTTTTTTTCTTCTTGGAATGTGATGAAAAGGGCTCACGTTACCCAAAGTTTAGGAAAATATATCAATTATTATTCCTTATGGCCTCTAAATGATAGCCTCACCAAACTTATATTATTGATTCATGAAAACTGATAACTTGCTCTTTGAGGCAAATTTCGTCATATAATTGATAATCATGTCTCACCTATAATCTATATTTATTTTTCTGTTCAATTTCATGTCAATATATGTAATGTAACAATTGGGACCATTGAAAAAGTTCGAGGGAAACCTTAGCCTTGTAATATGGTGCCTACCGTTGGGCCATTAGTGTCTTGGCATGGCAATAAGAAGCCAAAACTTTGTATTCCAATCAAACCTACTTGATCTTAAGCCACTTTCATTTTCAACAGTGTGATGTCTTCCTAAACCACCCATATGCTATGCTGGAGGAATTTTGTTTTGTATTATCCTTTAATATATATTCCTCGGATTACACAATTAATGTTTTTAATTTGAATTTTTTCTTTAATTAGTCTATAAGAAATTAAAATAAAACAAATAATATTAATATTGTGTGTTATGATTTTAGGTATTTGGATCCCTCTCCGTGTGGAACAAAATTCGCCCCCCCGTTAGATACAAATACCTAAATGTTATTGAAAAAAAAAAGCATAATAAAAACACATTCGCATCACGAATGGTCCATAGTTTCTTCTGCCTTCCGATTCCTTTGTCGTTTCGAAGTACATGCTCAACACTATTTACCTGGTCCCCTCTTTTCCTATATGTGTGATCCTAAGGTTAATCCCCCTTTATCTATATCTTTCTTTTCATATTATGGTCAACAGTGTTGAACACATGAACCCATTATAAAAGGACATTCCACAAAGTAGGTCAGGTTTCAAAATCAGAACTACATGTACATGCAAAATCATGTCCCCTTTTTCTTTTGGCTAAATTATAAAATTGGTCATCTATGTTTATTTTATGTTTTAATTTAGTCCTCTATGTTTTATTTGTTACGTTTTGATCCCTTACGTTTTAAAAATTACAACAGGTTGATCATTTCTGCCACTAAAAGTCAATTGTCCGTAGCTAAAAGCCAAATAACATTTTGGAAAATAGACTTCTAGCTACGGACAATTGATTTTTAGTGACGGAAATGACTAAATTGAAAACTAAAATAAAACGTAAAGGACCAAAACGAAACAAATAAAACGTAAAGGACCAAATTAAAACCTAAAATAAACTTAAAGGAACAATTCTGTAATTTAGCCTTTTGTTTTCTTGATAGAGACATCAATGTTACGCAAGAGTCAAGGGTGGGATTTGAACCCGCTCTTTCTTTCTTCATATTAAACTAAGTTTATTAGGACTGAATTACAGTTTGGTGAATGAAATGACAAGTTGATGTTAATGCCTGTAGAAACTTCGTTTACTTAGACCTTTTTCTAACAAATTCTTGTAATTTAAACTATTGATCAATAATTAACTATGTTAGTAAGCTCCACGTGCTTGCTTGGTTTTTCTAGAAGTAACACGACGTGTTTGATTTCATGAGTTTGATTCTCTCTTCCATTCACTCATTTTTTGTGTGGTCTCGTATTTAACCAAGACACGAATTCATAGAAAATAAAGAGTTGTTCATGGTCTGTTTGGTCTTTTTCTTGAAATAAAAAAAATCTGTTTTTCTTATTTTATTTACTTTCAATCATAAAATTAGAAAATAAAAAGTTCAAAACAGAACAGTTTCTCAAAGCAAATGGTCCTTTAGTTTAAAAAATATTTTCTATTTTTATCAATATTTACGAGAGCACCAATTTTTTGTGTCCTGTTTTGAAAGATTTATATAAAAAATAAAAAAAAATTATTTTTATTATTTTCAAACAAATATTTTAAAAGTAAAACTAATGTGATATTTATATATATAATTATTAATACAAAGGTGAACAAAAATAAAAATCATGAATAAAAACAAAAAATATATTTTTAAAACCAAATGTTAATTAAAAGCTAAATATTACATCAAACATCTGCATATGTAGTCAATGCCTAATAGAAATAAATAATACAACTTTTTTTTACAAAGAAATAAAATAATACGGCTGGTTAATTAATTGAGTTATTGAATTGTATGTGAATTTAATTTATAAAAAAAAATATTGATGTAATCTTACATATATACGTGTAGAAATAGATCAATTTGTTTGTGTACATGTGTGGGTGATTAACACAGAAAGAGAGAGAGAAAGAAAATAGTTTGTGAAATGTAGATAGAAAAATACTTAATTGTATTTTTAGTTCTTCTGGTTTGGTGTTTGTGCAAATTTAGTCATCATATTTTTAATTGTTTGATTTTATTCTCATATTTAAAATTGTACGAGTTTGATTTATCTGTTACTACTTTAGACTTTATTATAAACAAAAAAGTATATATATCTAGTCCAAATTTAGACTAGATACATATATTTTTTTGCTTATAATAAATTCGGGCGAGTACCTTCCTTTATAATATTATGGTGATGTTGACATGACTAGTTAAGTGGATGTGATATTGGCATGAGAATTGACGGGAATTGTCAACATGTAAAGGATGTTGATGTTGCTAATAGTATGGCTTGATAAGGTGACTGCTTATATGAATATGATCGCTGACATGGTTGAATGAAGTGAATGGGGGCACGGCAATGAAAAAATGAAGCTATGATTTTAATACAAGTGGGATAAATATATTTTTTTAACCCTGAAATATTGATCATTCATTATTCCAATGTTGGATCCCACCAAAATACCATTATGAATTATTTTTTTTAAAGGAATACCATTATGAATTATTTTTAAATATTAAAAATGAATATAAAAATTGTAAACATACTTTATTTTAAATGTGTCAATGCTTTCAAATATTTATTCATTTCTTATTTCAAAACCACAATTTTTATAATAAAGCATTACATTTAATTCTATACTAGCCTCAGCAGCTCAGTAAGGAAAAAAAAATCTAAATGGCCTGACCCACTAATAAGACTGTACGCCTCTATCACTCCCTGGAGACCAATCAAGATCGTTGGATGCACATCTAACGGCTCCCCACATGATGCAGAAGAGATACATGGGTGGTTACCCCTTGAGCAACCCTTCCTGTCAAAGATTCAAACCAGGATGTGTGTGTGTATATATATATATATATACTAGTAACAGACCCGTGCATACTGATACGATCGCAAGATGCAAGAAACATCCAGAACTTGGACCCAACATTGAAGAGAGTAATGGGCCAGATCCTGCCCATATTCGAAGGTCCAATAGAGAGAAGAAAAGGCCCAATTGGTTGGATGGATACATATAAATTCTGGGAAGCAATCAAATGCAATTAGATCCTGCTCTATTCTATTTTATTTCTAATATCTATTTTGATATTCTATTTTTGTAATAGATTTATTTTTAGATCTGTTTTTAGATCTGATTTGTTTTTTTAGATCCAGGTAATGAATTTGACCTGGCCGTAGCTTTATTTTAGGACCCTAGCAACTACTATAAGTATTACAAGTTGATTTAATATATTTAGGCAATATTGAAAACCCAAAATCCTGTGTCTTTTCTCAATTCTCTTGGAGTTTTTCCAGTACTCGAAACTGGAAGTCTATCTCTTCACCACCAGAATTTCCTTCTTCTATATTTGACTTGCAACATTTGGTGCTTTCATTCTCCTCATCATGCCTCCCAAACCTGATAAATCTGAAAAAAGTGCAGAGGAAATTATTAGTATGTGTCTTTCACGCATGGAAGAATTGCTTGACTCTAAACTTGATTCTAAACTTGCAACATTACAACAATCCCCACTATCTACCCCAGCCTCTCACTCAGGACCCTCACCTTCCCATACCCTCGGTTTCAAACCACCCAAACCAAAACTCCTACCCTTTGATGGCACTAACCCACTCGACTGGCTCTTTCAAGCAGAGCAATTCTTTGAATTGTCTCAGATAACCCCACCTCAACGCCTCACCTACGGGCCATTTTACATGCAAGGACAGGCATTGGCTTGGTTTAAATGGGCCCATTCCAATAATCAATTTGTTTCTTGGGTCAGCTTTAAAGAAGCCTTGGAGTCCCGATTTGGACCCTCCGCCTATGAGAATCATCAAGTAGCGCTTTTCAAACTTAAACAAACCGGTTCTGTGACAGATTACCAGACTCAGTTTGAAAGTTTATCCAATAGAGTTTTTGGCCTCAATCCTGATGCCTTACTTAATTGCTTTCTATCTGGGTTACGACAAGACATATACCGTGAACTTACCATTAGGCGACCGTACAATTTGCATGAGGCAATCAGCCTTGCTAAACTAGTTGAAGCGAAGATTACTGATTCCAAAACAGTTTTCCCACGCTTTTCTAAGGCTAACCCGACCCCTGCCCCACCTACTACCCCATCGGTCTTAGGACCTGCTCCTACACCACCCACACCTACCATACCATTACGCAAGTTCAGCCCAAGTGATATGCAAGACAGACGTGCTCGTGGGCTCTGTTTTCATTGTGATGACAAGTGGAGCCGCGGTCATCAATGCAAGGTCAAACAATTCATGATTCTTATGACCAATGACTCGGTCTATGACACTGAGACTAACCCCACACCTGATTCTGAACCCGAGGACCCTGGTGAATCTACTCCTACAGCCCCGGACATCAACACCAACTCCGGTGATCATTTTCACCTCTCTAGTGCTGCCTTAGGGGGATCTCTCTCCCCTAGGACCCTACGGCTACAAGGCCACATACAACAACTGGAAGTTACCATTCTCATTGACTCAGGCAGCTCACACAACATTCTCCAGCCCCGCATTGCTGAATTTCTTCAGCTTCCTATTGTGGCTATTCAACCGTTTTCAGTTTTAGTGGGCAATGGTGAGTCCATCCAATGCACAGGAAGCTGTCCTAAGGTTCCTATTACCTTCTCAGGTGCGCTTTTTCATGTTCCCTTCTATGTGTTGCCTATTCATGGTGCTGAGGTTGTTTTGGGTGTGCAATGGTTACAAACCTTAGGCTGTTTCATGTCCGATTACACTGTTCCACTTATAGAATTCACTCATAATGGCAAACCTATCACTGTTACGGGCAATAACCCCAATTCCCCAACTATAGCCTCGTTTGCCCAATTTTCTCGTTTTGTTTTCACCAACTCTATTGAGTCCTTGCACACCATATCACTCCATAGCATTGATACCCCTAACCAAAAAGAAACTGAACCTCTTAGCCCCATTTTACCTACCTTACATCCGGACCTACAAGCCGTCCTATCCCAATTCCCTCCAGTTTTTGACACGCCCCAAGGCCTTCCCCCACCTAGAACTCAAGACCACCATATTCACCTATTGCCCTCCTCTAAACCAGTTAATGTGCGCCCTTACCGCTACCCTCAATGCCAAAAGGCCATTATGACTTCCATGATTCAAGATATGTTGAAGGAAGGATTAATTAAGCCAAGTACTAGCCCCTTCTCATCCCCGGTTCTACTTGTTAAAAAGAAGGATGGGTCTTGGCGTTTCTGTGTGGACTATCGAGCTTTGAATGCTATCACGGTCAAGGACCGTTTCCCTATTCCTACTGTGGATGAATTGCTAGATGAATTACACGGTTCTACTGTTTTTTCCAAGCTGGACCTCCGGTCGGGATACCACCAAATTCTGCTACACCCTAATGACACTCACAAGACAGCTTTTCGGACGGTTGATGGACATTTTGAGTTCTTAGTAATGCCCTTTGGGCTGTCCAATGCACCATCTACCTTCCAAGCCACTATGAATGACGTCTTTCGAGCCTATCTACGCAAATTTGTGTTGGTTTTCTTCGATGACATCCTCATTTACAGCAAAGATTGGACTTCCCATCTCAACCACTTGTCTGAAGTCCTGCAGCTATTAACTTCCCATCAGCTCTATGCCAAATTATCCAAATGTCATTTTGGGGTAACTCAAGTGGATTATTTGGGACATATCATCTCCTCTAATGGGGTGGCAGCAGACCCCGCTAAGTTACAAGCCATTAAGGATTGGGCAGCACCTCACAACCTCTCAACTCTAAGGGGATTTTTGGGTCTTACAGGCTATTACCGCCGATTTGTCAAGCATTATGCTACTATTGTTGCCCCTTTATCAGATCTGTTGCGCAAAGATTCTTTCATTTGGACACCGGCGACACAAACAGCTTTTGACAACCTCAAGCAAGCTATGGTTACCCTCCCTGTCCTAGCGCTCCCTGATTTCTCTTTGGGCTTTGATGTAACAACTGATGCCTCTGCCACGGTGATTGGGGCTGTTCTGTCCCAACAGAAACATCCTATTGCTTTTTTTAGCAAAAAGATGTGCCCTCGAATGCAATGTGCCTCGACCTATGACCGCGAGATGTTCGCCATCACTGAGTCTGTTAAAAAGTGGCGCCATTACTTGTTAGGCCACCATTTTCGCATTTTTACAGACCAAAAGAGTTTGCGAAACTTAGTGACCCAGACACTACAAACTCCAACTCAGCAAAAATGGCTTACTAAACTACTTGGTTTTGATTTTGAGATAGTTTACACACCTGGGCGCGATAATGTTGTCGCAGATGCCTTGTCACGGGTGCCTGAATCTCCTGAAGTGCTCTTCTCAGCCTTAACAGTCAGCAAACCATCCTTATTAGACACTCTGCAATCCTTCTATGCCACCCACCAGGTTGGTCAAGCTCTTCTTACCAAGTATCACTCGGCTCCTGCTTCCATGAACAACTTTAGCTTGCAGCAGGGCATTCTCCACTACAAGGGTCGCATTTTTGTTCCCCTAGAAGCTGATCTCCGCCAACAACTGCTACTGGAGTTTCATAACTCTCCAATTGGGGGACATTTCGGAGTTAAAGGCACTATGTCACGGTTGGCTGCTTCTTTTTCTTGGCCCCACATGCTTCAGGATGTGAAATTATTCATTCAACAATGTATCACCTGCCAATCAGTCAAATCCGTAAATCAGAAACAATCCGGACTTCTTCAGCCTCTTCCCATTCCTAATCAGCCATGGGAGGCCATTTCTATGGATTTCATCACTCACTTACCAGCTGTTTCAGGAAAAACAGTCATTTGGGTGATTATCGACCGCCTATCAAAGTCCGCTCACTTCGTGCCGCTGCCTACAAGCTTCTCCGCTTCTTCCATCGCACCCATCTTCCTCTCTGAGATATATCGCCTGCATGGTATGCCCAAATCAATTGTTAGTGATCGTGACCGTGTGTTTATCAGTAAGTTTTGGCGAGAACTTTTTAAACTCAATGGCACTACGCTATCATTTAGCAGCTCCTACCATCCTGAAACAGATGGACAAACAGAGGTGACCAATAGAATTTTAGAGAACTACCTGAGATGCTTTGTCAGTGACTCTCCTAAGCTGTGGCTGCGATACCTCCATCTTGCTGAATTTTGGTATAACTCTACATACCAATCTTCTATTCGCATGACCCCTTTTGAGGCTTTATACGGCAGGCCACCACCAACCATCAAGTCCTATGTGACGGGCTCCACGGCCATTGCAGGTTTGGATGAATTTTTTACACATCGGCACCACCAGCTTCAAGTAATTCGTGAGAATCTCGCAAAAGCTCAACAAAGAATGCGTTCCCAAACCGCTGTTCACCGCCAAGATCGCAACTTCACTGTTGGTGACTGGGTTCTTCTTCGACTCCAACCATACCGTCAGATCTCGGTGCAGAGGCGTGGCTCACCCAAGTTGGCTAAGCGCTTCGTGGGTCCTTTTCAGATTTCCCAACGAATCGGCCCTGTTGCCTACGAACTTCGCCTACCATCAGAAGCCCGTATCCACCCTGTGTTCCACGTTTCGAAGCTCAAGCCATTTCATGGTCCTCCTCCGACACAACCGCCACCGTTGCCTGAGACTCTCACTGGGACGCGTCCGCCGCTGTCGCCGTTGCGCGTTTTAGGGTTGCGCACTCTGCAAACCTCCACGGGCCGCCGCCGTCAACTACTGCTTCAGTGGGAGGGGCTCTCGGAGGACGAAGCAACCTGGGAGGATACCACCGCATTGCAGGGAACAGATCTCGCTGAGCAACTTGAGGACAAGTTTGATTTCGTAGGGGTGGGAAATGATACGATCGCAAGATGCAAGAAACATCCAGAACTTGGACCCAACATTGAAGAGAGTAATGGGCCAGATCCTGCCCATATTCGAAGGTCCAATAGAGAGAAGAAAAGGCCCAATTGGTTGGATGGATACATATAAATTCTGGGAAGCAATCAAATGCAATTAGATCTTGCTCTATTCTATTTTATTTCTAATATCTATTTTGATATTCTATTTTTGTAATAGATTTATTTTTAGATCTGATTTGTTTTTTTAGATCCAGGTAATGAATTTGACCTGGCCGTAGCTTTATTTTAGGACCCTAGCAACTACTATAAGTATTACAAGTTGATTTAATATATTTAGGCAATATTGAAAACCCAAAATCCTGTGTCTTTTCTCAATTCTCTTGGAGTTTTTCCAGTACTCGAAACTGGAAGTCTATCTCTTCACCACCAGAATTTCCTTCTTCTATATTTGACTTGCAACACATACGCACGGGTGAGTAACACATTGTATTCGTTTGGTTCCAAGTCGAAGTTTTCTTCCCAATTGTCGAATCATCTTTTTTTTTATATTCGACGTCACCTTGTATTCCTACAGAGGCAAGTCAACGCCGGTTAATACTATTGAGCTCGTTAAATAAATGAACTGAACTTAGCTAAGCACGTCTCCTTGTATTCCTCATTGAGCTCGATAAATAAATGAACTGAGCTCGACTCGTTTGGTTTATGAGCTAGCTCGTTTGGTTCCAAGTCGAACTGAACTTGAGCTCAGCATAAAGTCGAAGTCGACATCACTTTTTTTATATTCGACGTTAGTGTTCTTCCCAATTGTCGACATCACTTTTTTTATATTCGACGTCACCTTGTATTCCTCATTGAGCTCGTTAAATAAATGAACTGAACTTGAGCTAAGCATAAAGTCGAAGTGTTCTTCCTAATTGTCGAAGTGTTCTTCCCAACTGAACTTTTTTTATATTCGACATTTAAGCATACTCGACTCGTTTGGTTCATGAGCTAGCTCGTTTGGTTCCAAGTCGAAGTGTTCTTCCCAATTGTCGACATCACTTTTTTTATATTCGACGTCACCTTGTTCTCCTCATTGAGCTCGTTAAATAAATGAACTGAACTTGAGCTCAGCATAAAGTCGAAGTCGACATCACTTTTTTTACTTTTTTTATATTCGACTTCACCTTGTATTCCTCATTGAGCTCGTTAAATAAATGAACTGAACTTGAGCTCAGCATAAAGTCGAACACGATGTCACCTCGACATCACTTTTTTTATATTATTGAGCTCGTTAAATAAATGAACTGAGCTCGACTCGTTTGGTTCATGAGCTAGCTCGTTTGGTTCCAAGTCGAACTGAACTTGAGCTCAGCATAAAGTCGAAGTCGACATCACTTTTTTTATATTCGACGTAAGTGTTCTTCCCAATTGTCGACATCACTTTTTTTATATTCGACGTCACCTTGTTTGAGCTCGTTAAATAAATGAGCTGAACTTGAGCTAAGCACGTCTCCTTGTATTCCTCATTGAGCTCGTTAAATTAATGAACTGAACTTGAGCTAAGCACGTCTCCTTGTATTCCTCATTGAGCTCGTTAAATAAATGAACTGAGCTCGACTCGTTTGGTTCATGAGCTAGCTCGTTTGGTTCCAAGTCGAAGTGTTCTTCCCAATTGTCGACATCACTTTTTTTATAGTTAAATAAATGAACTGACCTCGACTCGTTTGGTTCCAAGTCGAAGTGTTCTTCCCAATTGTCGTTCACTTTTTTTATATTCGACGTCACATTGTAGTCCTCATTGAGCTCGTTAAATAAATGAACTGAACTTGAGCTCAGCATAAAGTCGAACACAACGTCACCTCGACATCACTTTTTTTATATTCGACGTCACCTTGTTCTCCTCATTGTGCTCGTTAAATAAATGAACTGAACTTGAGCTAAGCACGTCTCCTTGTATTCCTTATTGAGCTCGTTAAATAAATAGTGTTCTTCCCAATTGTCGACATCACTTTTTTTATACTCGTTAAATAAATGAACTGACCTCGACTCGTTTGGCTCCAAGTCGAAGTGTTCTTCCTTATTGTCGTTCACTTTTTTTATATTCGACGTCACATTGTATTCCTCATTGAGCTCGTTAAATAAATGAACTGAAAGTCGAAGTGTTCTTCCTAATTGTCGAAGTGTTCTTCCCAACTGAACTTTTTTTATATTCGACATTTAACCATAGCTCGACTCGTTTGGTTCATGAGCTAGCTCGTTTGGTTCCAAGTCGAAGTGTTCTTCCCAATTGTCGACATCACTTTTTTTATAGTCGTTAAATAAATGAACTGACCTCGACTCGTTTGGTTCCAAGTCGAAGTGTTCTTCCCAATTGTCGTTCACTTTTTTTATATTCGACGTCACCTTGTATTCCTCATTGAGCTCGTTAAATAAATGAACTGAACTTGACGTCACATTGTATTCGAAGTGTTCTTCCCAACTGAACTTTTTTTATATTCGACATTTAAGCATAGCTCGACTCGTTTGGTTCATGAGCTAGCTCGTTTGGTTCCAAGTCGAAGTGTTCTTCCCAATTGTCGACATCACTTTTTTTATACTCGTTAAATAAATGAACTGACCTCGACTCGTTTGGTTCCAAGTCGAAGTGTTCTTCCCAATTGTCGTTCACTTTTTTTATATTCGACGTCACATTGTATTCCTCATTGAGCTCGTTAAATAAATGAACTGAACTTGAGCTCAGCATAAAGTCGAACACGACGTCACCTCGACATCACTTTTTTTATATTCGACGTCACCTTGTTCTCCTCATTGTGCTCGTTAAATAAATGAACTGAACTTGAGCTAAGCACGTCTCCTTGTATTCCTCATTGAGCTCGTTAAATAAATGAACTGAGCTCGACTCGTTTGGTTCATGAGCTAGCTCGTTTGGTTCCAAGTCGAACTGAATTTGAGCTCAGCATAAAGTCGAAGTCGACATCACTTTTTTTATATTCTTCGTAAGTGTTCTGTAAGTGTTCTTCCCAATTGTCGACATCACTTTTTTTATATTCGACGTCACCTTGTATTCCTCATTGAGCTCGTTAAATAAATGAACTGAACTTGAGCTAAGCATAAAGTCGAAGTGTTCTTCCTAATTGTCGAAGTGTTCTTCCCAACTGAACTTTTTTTATATTCGACATTTAAGCATAGCTCGACTCGTTTGGTTCATGAGCTAGCTCGTTTGGTTCCAAGTCGAAGTGTTCTTCCCAATTGTCGACATCACTTTTTTTATATTCGACGTCACCTTGTTCTCCTCATTGAGCTCGTTAAATAAATGAACTGAACTTGAGCTCAGCATAAAGTCGAAGTCGACATCACTTTTTTTATATTCGACGTCACCTTGTATTCCTGATTGAGCTCGTTAAATAAATGAACTGAACTTGAGCTCAGCATAAAGTCGAACACGACGTCACCTCGACATCACTTTTTTTTATATTATTGAGCTCGTTAAATAAATGAACTGAGCTCGACTCGTTTGGTTCATGAGCTAGCTCGTTTGGTTCCAAGTCGAAGTGTTCTTCCCAATTGTCGACATCACTTTTTTTATAGTTAAATAAATGAACTGACCTCGACTCGTTTGGTTCCAAGTCGAAGTGTTCTTCCCATTGAGCTCGTTAAGGACGTCAATGGGAAGTCACCTTGAGCTAAGGACGTCACCTTGTATTCCTCATTGAGCTCGTTAAATAAATGAACTGAAAGTCGAAGTGTTCTTCCTAATTGTCGAAGTGTTCTTCCCAACTGAACTTTTTTTATATTCGACATTTAAGCATAGCTCGACTCGTTTGGTTCATGAGCTAGCTCGTTTGGTTCCAAGTCGAAGTGTTCTTCCCAATTGTCGACATCACTTTTTTATACTCGTTAAATAAATGAACTGACCTCGACTCGTTTGGTTCCAAGTCGAAGTGTTCTTCCCAATTGTCGTTCACTTTTTTTATATTCGACGTCACCTTGTATTCCTCATTGAGCTCGTTAAATAAATGAACTGAACTTGAGCTCAGCATAAAGTCGAAGTGTTCTTCCCAATTGTCGACATCACTTTTTTTATATTCGACGTCACCTTGTATTCCTCATTGAGCTCGTTAAATAAATGAACTGAACTTGAGCTAAGCATAGCTCGACTCGTTTGGTTCATGAGCTAGCTCGTTTCTCGTTAAATAAATGAACTGAACTTGAGCTAAGCACGTCACCTTGTATTCCTCTTTGAGCTCGTTAAATAAATGAACTGAACTTGAGCTAAGCATAGCTCGACTCGTTTGGGTCATGAGCTAGCTCGTTTGGTTCCAAGTCGAAGTTGTCGACTCATCACTTTTTTATAGAGATCAGCAAAGGCTTGAAATAGAGACATAAATTTTGGCTTTTCAGCAGCTTAGACGTTGATTTCACCATTGTGGAAAAAATGGGGAGAAGATTGGGTTATAGATGTTGGGTAGATTCAGCTGAGACAGGTTGTCACGGGTCTGTGCTTTTTTGTAGAGTTTGATTTAGGTTATTAATGGGGAAAGGGATGGACGAAAGATGGTGATCGATCCGTTACCGTGATGCGATGTAAGGCGAATCGGCAAGCGGTGGTTGACTATAGTTACTGGAGTGATCTGGTTTTGTGGAGAAAAAGATGGCGGTGTCACGTTACGTGCACCACGGTGTTACGTGCAAAGCGTGCTCGGCGAGTGTTCGTGCACCTTTGTTTATTTGTCTGACTTTTTTGCTTTGTGAACACGGTAAGAGAGGCTTTTCATTTCATTAAAAAAATAAAAATTAAATAAAAGAGGTGAGGTGGTTCCACCTATTGTTGACCTGCAACCGTGACATTTGTGGCAAATTTTTTTGTGTTTGTGAAGTGTGTTGTGGAAGGGAATGGTTAGTTGATTGACACCTTTGTTGACTTGTGTGATAGCCTGGTATTAGTTGCACGGATTCCAGTGTGGCAGTTTACATCTCTCCTTAGGTATGCTGAGATAATTGCCCTTTTCATGTAACAAATTGTGTTGCAGGATTTAAAGCCAAAGAACATATTCTGCTGGTTTTTGACCAGTGAAGAACACTATTTTATTGTTTATCCATTAGACAATTATCCTATTATACCTCATGTCAAGGTCAGAGACACCCTAAGGCTACTATAAAACTGATTTTCTATTAGACTTAGCAGCTTGCAGCCGTATGTTTCTCCCCTTTTACAGTTTATGCTTTATGGTGTAATTCCCAAGCAAAGTCAATTGTTCGACCCTTTTCCCCACCTCATTTTTCTATTTCGTTTTTAGCAATCTGCGGATATTTAGTTTACTGACTTTGACATATGGCATGTGAGCCAAACAAAAATGAAACACTTTATCCCTGTCGAAGTTGGTATGTCGAACTGGTCAGATTGGTCTGTCGAACTGTCGAAGTTGGTCTGTCGAAGTTGGTCTGTGAGAGAGTGAAAGTTGAGATTTACATTTCCCTCTCTGAAATTTGGGTTTGGCTTGAGGTCGAGAGGTGAAGGCGTGTTTTGGGTGTAGCTTGGGAGATCACCCTTTGTCCGCTACCTCATCCTATCTTGCATTTCTTGGCTCCAGATCGAGCATGGAAAAGGGAAGGTTGGGGGTTGGGACGATGCATGTGCGGATAAATCCGTAAGAGAAAGTTATTTCGACAACGTTTTGTTGTCGGACAATCGTATTAACATACGGTTTTATTTGTTTTTAAAATTTTTTCTCGGTTTGGCGCTATTCTCGACATGGACTCTCTCTTGGTTCCATACGGTGTTGGAGTCTGTTGTCGAATTTTGTCATGTCGGAATAACCCTAATAAAAAAGCGATTATTGAGATTGATTTGTGAAATTTTATGGAAATGGGTTTCGTATGCTTCGATGCTTGATCTTCTCATTTGGTCCGTTTGGATATGTTCTTAATTATTTTAAAAAACAAATAAAAAAACTATCAAATGAATTGGATGGTAGAATTCAATTAGTGAACCCAAATGAACTTCACAAATAGAAATAAAAACTTACGAAATACAAAATGAGCTAGCTTTGCACCTTCAAGATTTGATTGTTGAACAATGAAGAAAAATACAATGCAAGAATTATTATATCAACCCTTGATAGTTTTTAAAGTTAAAATACACTCCAAGAAAATTGTTAGGAAGATCAACTCGACTATACTGATTATTAAGTATGCTAACATTCCCAAATTACTGATTATCGACTCGACTACACCTCGAGTCATCAACTCGAATCGCCGGGTTGGTCCGTCGAATCGCCGAAGTTGGTCCTTTCAGGCATAACCCAACCTCCAATGCTCTCCCAGGATTCGAGAGAAGCGCGTGCGGTCGGGGTGACCGTGAAACCGGAGTGGAGGATCCCATTGTCGAGGCGGTTACTGGGGAGTGGAGGCCTTGAAACGATGTCGTCAAAGTTAGTCTGTCGAACTGTCGAAGTTGGTCTGTCGAACTGTCGAAAGTGTGGAGAAAAATCAGCATCTAAAACACAACATTCATGTTAAAAAACAAACTAAAATATACATAAATCATGCGATGCAAAAGTGTGGGTTGAAATAATTACCTGTGACAATGCTCCTCAGTTATCAGATGCAAAAGTGTGAGTTGCTTCTTCTATTACTTGCAAACACAGAGAAAATATAAATAAGCATCAGAAAGAAAAGAAGAAGATTAATAGGAACCGAAGAAGAAGAAGAAACAAAGATGAAGAAAAACATTGAAACCCAAAATAGAGACCTCGTTAACCGAATTAAGAGACCTCGTTAACCGAATTTGTTTCTTACGAAATACAAAATGAGCTAGCTTTGCACCTTCAAGCTTTGATTGTTGAACAATGAAGAAAAATACAATGCAAGAATTTTATATCAACCCTTGATAGTTTTTAAAGTTAAAATACACTCCAAGAAAATTGTTAGGAAGATCAACTCGACTATACTGATTATTAAGTATGCTAACATTCCCAAATTACTGATTATCAACTCGACTACACCTCAAGTCATCAACTCGAATCGCCGAAGTTGGTGCAGCCGAATCGTCGAAGTTGGTCCTTTCAGGCATAACCCAACCTCAATGCTCTCCCGAGGATTCGAGAGAAAGCGCGTGCGGTCGGGGTGACCGTGAAACCGGAGTGGAGGATCCCATTGTCGAGGCGATTCTTTGGGGAGTGGAGGCCTTGAAGCGATGTCGTCAAAGTTGAGTCAGCCGAGCTGCCGAAGTTGGTGCATCGAGCTGTCGAAAGTGTGGAGAAAAATCAGCATCTAAAACACAACATTCATGTTAAAAAACAAACTAAAATATACATAAATCATGCGATGCAAAAGTGTGGGTTGAAATAATTACCTGTGACAATGCTCCTCAGTTATCAGATGCAAAAGTGTGAGTTGCTTCTTCTATTACTTGCAAACACAGAGAAAATATAAATAAGCATCAGAAAGAAAAGAAGAAGATTAATAGGAACCGAAGAAGAAGAAGAAACAAAGATGAAGAAAAACATTGAAACCCAAAATAGAGACCTCGTTAACCAAATTAAGAGACCTCGTTAACCGAATTTGTTTCTTCGATGGTGGTTCACCGTCAACAGCTTCTTCCTCTTCCTCCTTCAAACTCCAACAAAAGCCCAGGCACCGCTGACAGATCCACCAACGACCACGAATCGCGCCTGTCGCGAGATGCCGATCCGTCGCCGATTCTATAGGAAGGAGGAGGAGAGGATCGATGAGATGGAGGGAGATGGAGGGAGCAAATACAGAGGGGAGTGAGAGAGACTTCCTCGTTGAGGTGAGAGAGAGATGGTTGTGGCTAGGAAAACGTGTTTTTGAATTTGAAATTTGAAGTCGGATGGCAGGTGCGTTTTGTCGTGACGCATTTGTACGTTGTGTGTTTGGTGGTGACATTTGTGGCAAATTTTTTTGTGTTTGTGAAGTGTGTTGTGGAAGGGAATGGTTAGTTGATTGACACCTGTCAAAAAATTACTCAAACAATGACTTGTATATGTATTGTTTATATATATATATATCATAATCACGTTGACCATTGAAATCACCACTTTCAACTCTAAACTGGGGTTTAATTGATTACCTACTATAAGTTAATTGGCTAACACAATCATTTTTTACTTCCTGGTTTTTCTAAGTCATTGTAATGGGTTACACTAAGGGCCTTAATCGATTACCACAAACGAAACAGCAGCAATGGCAGAAACGAAAACCAGATTTTCCAGATCAATTCCTAATGGTTTTTAACCTCAAAGAATTAATGTTTCCTAGCCCATCACTAACCCAGAAAACATCACATAATAGGCCTTAATCGATTATCACAAACAAAACAGCAACAATGGCATAAACGAAACCCAGATTTTCCAGATCAGTTCCTAATGGTTTTTAACCTCAAAGAATGTTTCCTAGCCCATCACTAACCCAGAAAACATCACATAATATTCACACAATTCCATAATGCAAGATCGTAACACATAATGATAACACGTAGGGAACATGCTTTTTCACCATTTACATTCACAGTTCACAAACCATGGTTGTGCTCCTACACAACCAGCAATTACATAAATCATATCATTTAAACAACGAGTTTAATACAAGAACTAATAATTCAATTAGGTGTTGCTCCTACAAGAGTTTCATAGAATAATAACAATAAACACAAACTGGGACCAAGGGAGTCCCTCTATCTCTCATCCTCGTCGAATACCTACATGTTAGAGGTCATCTCTCCCCCATATCTGGAATATGGTCCACGAAAATAGCAAGAGGAAGAAGAATAGTCGTCCGCAAAGTTGCTTTGGGGTCCTTCCATGGAAAAATCACAGAAAGCATGAAAGAAAATGGTTTCAGAATAGATCTGGAATTAAAAGAATAAGGAAAAATTAAGAGAATCTATCCCACGAAATTCACCTAGATTAATTTCTGGAACCAGAACCAAAGAGTGCTGGAAAATCAAATTGGAATAATGGGTCTCTGTTTAAAGTTTGTTCCTTTGAAATAGATTACAAAGGTTTGATTTTTAGGTTAATCAGCAAGGGTGAAATGAACAAAACCTGACCTACATTTAAATAAGTTTTCCAAGGGATTAGGATTTGATCAATTCGAATTCGAAAATGATTATCTGTTTCTAAAAAGATTTAGATAAGATAAGTTGATTTCAAACATATCGGATTAGATTTGTGATTTAGTAGACTTCTTGGGCTGTAATCGATTACGCGATGCTATAATCGATTAACACGAAGAAAAAGGTCTTAATTGATTAAACCTGAAGTTGTAATCGATTAACCAATGTAGAAATGCATAGAAACAAGTTTTCTATAAACCTAACTATCTAGCCGCATCCTAAACACAATCATAAGCACACAAAATCATAGATATGGAAAAATAGGTGTCACACATACTGCTGAAGTGATTCAAGGAACTGGAATATGGTTTGGAAGCTCAATGTGCCACTAAAAGCGAAGTCCTTCATATGTAGGGCCTGTTGTTAATGTCTTCCGACTCTTATTGGCCTTAGAAGTTGCAATATTTCATGGTGGTTCGGAGCCTAAGGAAGAATATAAATGATAAAATATGTGATGGAAAGATTAGTGACGCCAAGAGAATTATTCGAGCAAAAGAAGCCTTGGGAGAATGGAAATGGTGCAAACAGAAGCAAAATTCACTTACCTTCGAAGAGAGAAATCCTCAGAAATAATCCTTTCTAGTTGAAACCTCCACCAGACATGCTCAAGTTGTAATGTCGATTCGACTTTCCTCAATAACTGCACTCAAGCTGGGTTTGGAATGTGCGTATGTGATCAAGAAGGTTCTTTCATTGGACATTCCTGAGGGTGAGGCTTTGAGCATCCTACAAGCGATGCAATGGGTTTATGATTTAGGCTTTAATCGAGTCGTCTATGAATTAGACTACAAGCTATCAGTGAAAGACTTCAATCACACCAGGATCACGTTGAGATTGGTTCTATACTAGCCAAGTGTAGAGAAATTTCTAAGCTTCACTTTCATTATAGAGTTTTTTTTGGGTAAGAAGCGAGTTGTTAACACACCAATTTGTCTACTTTTATAGGGCAATTTTACTATTTAATTATATCATTTTGCACTGATTAAAGCACAAAGGTACTCATTTATGTTTTATTATGTAGAAATATCATGAAGACACCACTGGGAGCAAAAGATGCGAAAAATGACAAAAAAATGGCTAGTTTTGGAGAGTTTTAGCACTATTGGACAAGCGGTACGACCTGACCTATATCTGGTACGGTTGTACCTAGAGCAGAACTTCAGTAACGGCGTACCCCTTCAGTCTTACCACCTGGCACCGATAAAATAGTCCAGTACGGCCGTGTTAAAGGCAGTACGGTCGTACACAAGTGATGTCAGGGCTGCAGCACGTATGAGTACGGTCCAGCGTCATTAACAAAACTCGGTACTGCCGTGTATGTATGCGGTACGGCCGTACCCCGTCTCAGAAAAGTGCAGATTTGAAGCCAGATGACCTAGTTCACAGAGTAATCTATAAATAGGGTCTCTTAACTTTTTCTAAAGACTTTTCGACGAATTCCCAAGTCAAGAGCCCCCGATTGAGAGTTCATATCAATTCACTGCCTCTTTTCATTGATTTGTGTGTTTCCTTGGAGCTTGGTGCCATCCCGAATCGCTACCAGAGCTCGTGAGGACGCGAAGAACATGCTTAAGGACCGTCGTCATACCGAAAGGGTGTCCCGGTTTAGATTTATTCTCTTGTTATGGATTATTCTGATTTTATATCTAAGTTTATGTTATTATCATTGATAATGAGTAGCTAAATCCATCACTAGGGGTGATGGGGGATCCTTTACAATATTCTTGATGCTTTGTCTATTTAATTATATGAGTTTCTATTGAATGTTTGAGTGTTTTATTCCTATTGTGATTAATCCTATAAGGCCTGATCAACCTTTACTTAGTTGGCTTAATTGTGGTAACATGATCATGATTAGTTAAACGGAACCATAGGATAAAAGAACTCGCTTTATACGCCGGATAGGTTATAGCTTGTTTCTAATTAGTTATTAGATTAACAAACCCACATGTACTTAATGCTCTTTCCTTTAATTACTTTCTAGGACCAAAAAAAGTAATTAGTTAGGAAGAAGACTATTGCAAGCTAGGTAGCCCTTAATAATTTAGAGTGGGTGATTAGTTCTCTTACATAATAGTTAACTCATATCAATTGTTTAAAAAACTCAAGAGTAGAGTATTGGTAAACCCGGTTTCCCTAGGCTTCCCATAACATAGTCAAACCGTTCTCGCATTCATTTTGTTTATTGCTTTGATACCGACAACTTTCATTACTTGCGTACTTACAACTTTTGCTCGTCTAATAGAATAGAATCTTATTAAGTCATTGGTACTTGCTCATTTCCCGTGGGTTCAACATTCGGAGTCCTAATTATACTCCATTTTTATTACGAGTCACGATTAGGTGCACTTGCCTGAGCTGTAATAAGTTTTTGGCGCCGTTGCCGGGGTGTGGTTGCGATATTAATTGAATTAGAGGTTTTATCTGCATTACGCATAATTTTATTTAGTATTTATTTTCTGTTATTTTTATTTAGTACTAAGACATTCTAATTTGGTTTCCTTTGGTGTATGCAGACAACGTCTCAACATCCTGAACTGATTTTTGATCCTAAAATTGAAAGAACACTTAGATTGTTGAGAAGACAGTGCCTAGCAATGGCTGACGAACTGACGTTGGACGAGTACTTCACACAACTACGGATATGGCGGACAGTGTCAACTATCCGGCAATTGAGGCCACTAACTTTGAATTAAAGCCAACACTGATCTCTATGGTATCTACAGTACAATTCTTGGCTTATCATCTGAAAACCCAATTGCTCATCTTAAGAGGTTTCAGAAAGTTGCTAATACTGTTAAGTGTCAAGGTGTGACACCGGAGGCCATTAAATTAAGACTGTTTTCTTTCTCACTGCAAGGGAAAGCATAATTATGGTTGGATTCACTTCCACCTAATTCTATTACTACATGGGAGGACTTGAAGACTAAGTTCTTGAACAAGTACTTTCCTCCCGCAAAATTTGTAAGGTTGAGAGCTGACATGTCTTGATTCACCCAGAATGAAGGAGAATCAATGCAAGAGGCTTGGGAAAGATTCCAAGATTTAATTAGAAGCTGCCCTCATCATGGTTTCACCAAATGGCAGTTAGTTCAGATTTTGTACAATGATTTCACCATGCAAACTAGATGAGCTGTTGACGCTGCTTGTGGAGGATCTTTCGGAAAGTAGACACCCACTGAGGCTTTTGAAATTATGACTGAGATGGCTCAGAACAATGCTCAGTGGTCAGCTAGTGATAGACAAACCGGAAGAAAGAACCAGCAGACAGGGATTTGTAAAGTGGGAGCCAACACAGCTCTAGAAGCAAAATTGGAGGTAATGACTAAAAAATTAGATACTTTGATGGCAACGCAAACTCAATCCAATGCTAATAATGATTGGGGATGTATGGCAATCGAAGGCCAATTAGAAGAAGTCAACGCTATAGGCCAGAAAGATTTTGATCCAAAAATAGGGATGCAAGAGGCTATGTTGAAATATATGCAAAGACACGGACATCCGTGTATGGGAGTTCTAGCCGGTTTCATGGAGAAAACTGAAGAAAGACTAAAGGCTATAGAAACCAAGGCAGTTAAAGCATCTTGCAATTTCTGTGGAGTAACCAGTCATGACTCAAAGGACTGCACTGAGGAGGTGAATTTTGTTGGGAAAAAGCAACAGAATGACCCATACTCAAGCACTTACAACCCGGGATGGAGGAACCACCCAAATTTCTCATGGAGAGGTCAACAGAGATCCCGGGGTCAAAATCAAAATACTTATAAGCCCCCACATTTGAAAAATCGTGCTCAGAATGATAGAAGTCCCGGAGAAAATGAGATTAACAACCTTATGGGACAAATGAATGAAAGGTGTAACAACTTGGAAAAGTTAGTTACTGCGAACGCAGAAGGACAGAAAGTATTGAGAGAACAAATGGCAACTATGTTGAATGCGGTGACTCAAAGAGAAAAATGAGCACTTCCAAGTCAAGTAGAACCAAATCCCAATGAGAAGTGCAATGCATTCTTCATGGAGAAGGAGGAACCAAAATAGGAGAAGGCTCAAACCGAGTCTCAGCTGGTAAGTATCTCTCTCCAAGGTTCTAAATTTTTTTGCAAGGATAGACAAACTAAGAGATTATTAGTAAAACTTAGAAAGTTGCATGTCATTATTCTTTTTGCTGAAATTGTCTCTGAAGTGCCTAAATATGTTAAATTTTTGAAAGAAATAATTTTTAACAAAAACAAGATAAAAGATGAGACTGTTAAATTAAATGAGAATTGCTCTGCTATGTTATTAAAAAATTATCACCTAAGCTTAAAGATCCAGACACTTTTGTTGTTTCTTGTTCAATTGATAATAATACATTTAAGGCACTATGTGATTTAGGTTCAAGTATCAATTTAATGCCTCTGTCTGTTTGGAGAAAATTGAATTTGCAGGAACCACAACCTAGTAAAATGTGTTTGCAGTTAGCTGACAAAACTCTTGTTTACCCAAGAGGAATAATAGAGGATATGCTGGTCAAGGTGGAAAAAATTATTTTCCCAGTGGATTTTGTAGTTCTGGATATGGAGGAAGACATGGATGTTCCTATTATTTTAGAAAGACCATTCTTGGCAACTGGAGATGCTACTATTCAAGTGAAGAAGAGAACCAAGACTCTAAGAATTGAGGATGAAGAAGAAATATTTAATATTTATAATTCTAACAAAAATTCTCCCTCTAGTGCTTCTTGTTGTTTCTTGCAGGATGTCAAAGTTAAGTTAAAAAGGAAAAAGAAAAAGAGGAGCAAGTTGAAGAACAAGATAACAACTCTTTGGAGCAGGATAAGGACATAACCCATTCCTTGATATTGGAGGCATTTTGTTTGCCTAAATTTAAAGGACTCTGTGGAGAGGATCTTATTCCTCATATTTTAAATTTTTATGACTTAGTCAAGACTAACAATTTTGCAGGAACCACCACAGGAAGGATAAGACTTAAGTTATTTCCTCTTTCCCTAGGAGGATTAGTTAAGCAATGGTTCTCAATATACCCCAAGTTTCACTTTTCCAGTTGGGAGGAATTAATGGAGGAATTTGTAAGAAGTTTTCATATTACACAAGAAGAAAAAATAGACAAAATCCAAGGTTTCCAAGGACTAAAGGAAGACACCCCAAAGGAATTTACAAGTTTTGAATTAAACCCATCCATCATCCTAGAGGTTTCAAAATTACAATTCAAGGGAACAACAGGCCAAGATCCTATTGAGCACGTGAGACAGTTCTGTAAAAAGATGAGAAAGGTTAAGTATGAAGGCTTGTCTCCAGATGGGGCAAAACTAATGATCTTCCCATTCTCATTAGATGAGGAAGTCAAACTATGGCTCTATCTTCCACTAATTGAAGAAGTAAAAACATGGAATGACTTAGTGAATAAATTCATTAGGACTTTTTCATATAACTTTGAGGAGCAAATCTACGTCTGTGAAGACTGTGGGTACACAATGAACCCACCAAAAAAGTGCTCAGGTCCTGCTTGGATGGACCACTCAGAAAAAGGTGACTACTTTGTTGTGTT
This sequence comes from Calophaca sinica, assembly GCA_037113605.1. NCBI lineage: Eukaryota > Viridiplantae > Streptophyta > Magnoliopsida > Fabales > Fabaceae > Calophaca > Calophaca sinica. The sequence goes on along the minus strand of CM073733.1, from coordinate 119,658,991 downwards.
CCCAAATGGTGAAAAGACAAAAGGTAATGTCAAGGACGGGCCATTGCCCGCTGAGGACTAATTTCTAAGTCCTCCGAACCGTCAAGCTCGGAACGTTAAACAAACGTTTTCCAGGAGGTAACCTGTGATTACTAACATTTTTTATCTCTTATCTGTTTGTTTTATTTTTATTTTTATTCATTTTTATGATTATTGAAAATACAAAAAAATAAATAAAAAATTTTGAAAAATAAAAAATTTTCTGGAAAACCAGTAGGTACGGGCGTACCTTGCATTAGGAACGGTCGTACCACACGGCTTTATCTACAAAAATGCAGAGAATAGACAGGTACGGTCGGACATAAAACCAGGTACGGCCGTACCCCGTGTCCAGAGACAGAATATAAGGTAAACAATGAGAGGTAAGGGCGTACCTCACTCTCGTACGCCCAAAACCTCTCCATTTGAGCACCATCTTCTCTCAATTTCTTCGCATTTCCATCCACAAGATCATTCAAGTACTGATTCTAAACTCAATTTGTGGATTAATTGCTTGATTTACTGGTTGTTTCAAGTTTTTAGTTAGTTTAGCTTTTTAGTTTTGTTTAACTCTAATTTTAGGTATTTAGGGGTAGTTTTAGCTCGGTTTTGTATGCTTAGAGACCCTAGGAATGATTAGAGACTTATAATCTCGGCTAAAAATTGAGAAAATCTGATCATAAGGTAGAATTTTCACAAAACCGTAGCGCAGTACGGCCGTACCTACCAAGAACAGGCCGTACTGGCGGCCTTAGGTTTTAAGCTGACCATATGTACGGGCGTACCTATGGCAAAGTACGGCCGTACAAATACCTTAAGTCAGGCTGTACTGACCCATTGAATCAGGGCGTGCTTAGAGATACAGTACGGCTGTACCACACGAAGCATGACCGTACCTAATATAGTTTCTGCTTAAATTTAATTTTTTTTCTATTTATTTTGCAGGAAAAATGCCTAAACGCCAAAAGACCGAAGGTTCCTTATCTTCTGCTACAGCAGCACGTGGCTCTAGGGTCGTGCCTAACTATATTCCCGAGCAGTTCAGGGACAGATACATGCAGCTGCGGGACTTCCACACACATACTCAGAGATACTTGGACTTTGATGCCCTCCAGCAGGTTGGCCTGCGGGAGGAGGTGGAGACTTTGCTGCGGAGGATAGGGTGGCTCCAGGCAGCCTATGTCAGACAACCATTCTATGTGGAGGCAGTTTTGGATTTCTTGGCCACTTGTGGCTATCACACGAGTGACAGAGAGCCCAGTACCCAGACTTGGAGGATGAGCCGGAGCAGGAGATGGTAGTTACTTTTTGGATACGTGGGACCCACCACGAGATCACCCTGGCCGAGTTTAACATCGGGCTAGGATTTGAGATGGTGCAGTCAGTTCAGATGCTGAAGTATATGGAGGCCCTTTTGGAGATCCCAGAAGGATGGCAGGATTCTGAGAGTTGGAGAGCTCTCACTGGGGATGACCACTACATTCCCAGTCGTGCCAAGGCCAGCAAGATTAGAGACCCACTGTGCGGATAGTGCATAGATGGATTGCCCGTTCCATGAACGGGAGAGCCTTGAGTGACGGCACGGTCACGAGACCATACCTTTTTCTGCTATAGGCTATGACACAGGGACGCCGCTACGACGCCGGGATGTTTTTCTTGCGGACGTGCACCCAGTTGGGCGTTCATCTCCAGATTCAGAACACCGGGCACATTGTCTTGGGTTCTTTCATCTCTCGTTTGGCAACCACCTTGGAGTTCACACCAGAGCCGGAGCCACGACCATTGAGATGGAGCCCATTGGACTTCAGATCCTCACTAACATTGGTGTTCTGCAAAAATTGGGGTACGAGGACTATGAGGTCATCAGACTGGAGGAGCAACAGTAGGACGAGGCTGCAGATTTTGTCCCACTAGTAGAGGATCATCCACCACCATCACCGCCACAGCCTCAGCCTCAGCCAGCAGCACAGGGCCACTCTTATGAGGATGTCATGATGCGTCTCGACGAGATGCAGTCTAGCTTTGTGGAGCATAGGACCCATGTGGACTAGCAGCTGGCACTTATTTTGGAGCATTTACAGCACATCCAGCCTTTTCCTCCTGCAGAGTGATGCGAGATTGCATCTTATTCTTCTCTTTTAGTACTTAGGCTTTGCTTTTGTATTAAAAAGAGATGTACATATTTCTGGACACACTCGCATGATACATTTTATTTTATTACTTTTACATTTCTATTTTGTTATTATATTTTACTGTTATTTCTTTTTATTTTTGTTTCTAAATTTTTGAGTTTTGTGTTGCACAGTTCTTCCGCCGCTTACCAGCTCCATCGGTATTGCGACAAGGAAACAACATATTTTGCCAATATCCTCATTCAATTTGCTCGTGGTATTTTTCAGAGGAGAGTCTCTTTCCACATTCTTTTATAACACTTATTTTCTTTTATTTTATCTTTTTGTGCTTGCTTTGATTTAGTCGCAGTGGGGACACTGCTAGAAATAAGTGTGGGGAGGGAATTTTATTATACTTATTACTTGGTTGTGCTTATAACTACTTACAATTATAGAAGAACTTTAATTTTTTGCTGATTTAGGGGCCACAATTTTTTTCCCCTTTAGGACAACATATGATTGAATCTAATTGTTGTTAGTAATTGGAATTTGCTGAAAATTAGCATTGAAGTTTTGTGAGTTTTGACTTTCTGTGTAAGCTATTAAATGTTAGTTTTGAGCCTGAAATAAGAGACATCATCATGCTTTTGCCTCTTTTCTTTGTTGAGTGATATTTTTCTATGAATGTACATTCTAGAAGTTGTGCTGAGACCATTACGAAGCGAATATGAATTTATTTTCATGTGAATTTGGAAAGGGCAATTTTTAGGAATTCTTTAGGCCACTACCAATTTGAATACATTATATCACTAGTTATCCATTTTTGTGCCTAAAAGTATTTTATTTAATTTATTTGGTATCCTTCTTGTTACTATTGATTATTTTCTGTGAAGACAACCTTAGAAAATATCTTTATATGAGAGCAATTAGAGGCAAAATCAAAAGAATAATGTTCTGAATCCCTCCTATATGTTTACAAAAAGAAGGCTTAGAAAATTATTTCCCCTCCTAGTTCTTCAAAAATGATTGATTGTTGTATAAATGCATGAAGGGAGGAAAGAAAAAGAAAAGAAAGAGCATTAGAAAAGAAAAATTAGTCATCATGCTCATGCCTTCATGAATTGCAAAAAAAAAAATGAAAAAAGTGGGAATTCTTGCATGCTCTTTAAAGTGAAAAAGAATTAGGTTGCTTGTTTTGGTTGATTTATTTCTGACCCTTTGCATGACCTTTTCTTTCTTTTATCATACCAAACATTATTACCTTGGCCCCATTACAACCAAAGAAAGACTCGCATTCCTCTTTTGCATGATATATAGATTCTAATAGTAGAGTTTTTGGTCAATGTACAAGCCTATGGTAATGTCACTTCATTTGAAAAATCTGAGTGATAATGACTATACCTACAAACACTTTGAGATTGGTGAGAGTGTGACTAGAAAATCATAGGCTGTTGGCTTACTTGAACTTACACCTCTAATTGGGCATTCTATTTATTGACATATTTTGTGATTTCATGTTGTTGTCAAACTTATATTTTTGCCCCTATTCAATGAAAATAGTTTTTCTTACTATAATTATTCAAGTAGTTTGCTTAAGGGTAAACAAAGCTCAAGTGTGGGGATGTGTTAACACACCAATTTGACTATTTTTATAGGGCATTTTTAGTATCTAATTATACCATTTTGCACTGATTAAAGCATAAAGGTACTCATTTATGTCTTATTATGCAGAAATATCATGAAGACACCACTCGGAGCAAAAGAAGCGAAAAAGGACAAAAAATTGGCTAGTTTTGGAGAGTTTTAGCACTGCTGGACAAGCGGTACGACCTGACCTATATCCGGTACGACTGTACCTAGAGCAGAACTTCAGTAAGGGCGTACCCCTTCAGTCTGTACCACCTGGAGCCGATAAAATAATCCAGTACGGCCGTGCTAAAGGCAGTACGGCCGTACACAAGTGATGCCAGGGCTGCAGCACGTATGGGTACAGTCCAGCGTCATTAACAAAACTCAGTACGGCCGTGTATGTATGCGGTACGGCCGTATCCCGTCTCAGAAAAGTACAGATTTGAAGCCAGATGACCTAGTTCGCAGCCTAATCTATAAATAAGGGCTCTTAACATTTTCTAAAGACTTTTCGACGAATTCCCAAGTCAAGAGCCCCCGATTGAGAGTTCATATCAATTCACTGCCTCTTTTCATTGATTTGTGTGTTTCCTTGGAGCTTGGTGCCATCCCGAATCGCTATCAGAGCTCGTGAGGACGCGAAGAACATGCTTAAGGACCGTCGTCATACCGAAAGGGTGTCCCGGTTTAGATTTATTCTCTTGTTATGGATTATTCTGATTTTATATCTAAGTTTATGTTATTATCATTGATAATGAGTAGCTAAATCCATCACTAGGGGTGATGGGGGATCCTTTACAATATTCTTGATGCTTTGTCTATTTAATTATATGAGTTTCTATTGAATGTTTGAGTGTTTTATTCCTATTGTGCTTAATCCTATAAGGCCTGATCAACCTTTACTTAGTTGGCTTAATTGTGGTAACATGATCATGATTAGTTAAACGGAACCATAGGATAAAAGAACTCGCTTTATACGCCGGATAGGTTATAGCTTGTTTCTAATCAGTTATTAGATTAACAAACCCACATGTACTTAATGCTCTTTCCTTTAATTACTTTCTAGGACCAAAAAAAGTAATTAGTTAGGAAGAAGACTATTGCAAGCTAGGTAGCCCTTAATAATTTAGAGTGGGTGATTAGTTCTCTTACATAATAGTTAACTCATATCAATTGTTTAAAAAACTCAAGAGTAGAGTATTGGTAAACCCGGTTCCCCTAGGCTTCCCATAACATAGTCAAACCGTTCTCGCATTCATTTTGTTTATTGCTTTGATACCGACAACTTTCATTACTTGCGTACTTACAACTTTTGCTCGTCTAATAGAATAGAATCTTATTAAGTCATTGGTACTCGCTCATTCCCTGTGGGTTCGACATTCGGAGTCCTAATTATACTCCACTTTTATTACGAGTTACGATCAGGTGCACTTGTCTGACCGCAACACGAGTCAATATATGGTTGCTCACAACTTAGCTAAAGCATCCATATTTGAATCTAGCCCCATTATCACCATGTTATGCCTTCTTTTCTTGTTAATTTGATATATGATGAAATGAAATAAATTTACTTTCTTTAAACAAAAATGATCAAATTATATAAATGTGAATGCTCATTAAATTCTTTTCATCATAAGCATCCATGGTTAAAAAAAGGGAAATGGTAAATATAGATCGAAAATGTTAGAAATTAAAATTGATGGTAAGCATGGTTACTTATATTATTTCAATGATATATAAAAATAAGCTGTGTTTCGAACAGAAGCTTACTTGTCAAAAAAAAAAAAACAAAAGCTTAGAGTTGGTACCTATATACATGTTGGTCTCGAACTATATTCTCTTTTTAATTAGTAGTATGAGATGAGATGATTAAATAAATATATTATATTAGATGTGGGACGTGAATCGTTTATGTTCTTCACAATCATCGTTCGTTCGTGCTCATTATTATATAAATAAATAAATTATGATCAATTCATCTATGAACATTTGGAAGATGATAACGATGATTAGGTGCCCACTTCCCCCTTTTCTGATAAAAAAAAAAAAAAGATGATTAGGTACCCACTATCCGTTCCACACTCTTTCCCTATTGAAGCACGTGGGACTTGTGCAATATTTTAGTAACCCACAAATTTTGTGAAAGAAGCCACGGCACTTTCCTAAAGCTGAAACGTACCGGAATCAAAATTAACTAATCTAGCTCTCGTCCTCACCCATCGGTAATGTTAATTACTACGTAGTACTATAAAATATTCATTTAGATTGTTGAAACCGAAATATATAAGAGTTATTTAATTGAAGAGGAATGCTAGGGTCACACTCTCTAACACACTCTTTTGAATACACTCTCAACTATTGGGTCACGTCACACTTTTTTCTTTCAAAATCAACTATTGGATTGAAATTACTATCATATAGATCATATTTATAAATTTTAACATTAATCTGTAATCATTTGCTATGTCATCAAGATACGTATAGATTAACGTCAACAGTGTAATTACAAATTACGTTAATCTTGACGCATCTTAATGACATAGCAAATGATTGCAGATTAATGTTAAAATTTACAGATATGATCTATATGATAGTAACTTTCAATTTAATGATTGATTTTGGAAAAAAAAAGTGTGACGTGGCCCAATAATTGAGAGTATGTTCAAAGGAGTGTGCCAGAGGGTTTGAAACTAGCATTCCTCTTGATTGAATGTGATCTTCTAGCCAACATGACTAGATTTTTTTTGGGTGAAAAAACGTAGTTAGGAGTATTATAATGTCCAATGCATGGTCTACAAATTTATTATTTTGAGCTTGATCGTTTTTTCCCCCCCATAATTTTGAGCTTCATAGTTCTTCATCACAAAATGTGTACTCTTTTTTTTTTTTTGGGTACATAATGTGTACTCTCTTCTTGGCTTATTAAATTACTCTTGTGTAAGAATATCTATAAAAAGAAATGAATAAAACATCACTTAAGTATATCTTCCAATGCCCACTTGATTACTAATCTTATTTTAATGGCCTAGTTGGTCTTGTTGGTTTCTAAATCAAGTCAAAACTTCAAAAAAAAAATTCACTCGTATAGTCTGAAAAATTATTTTCTCGCTTAGGCACTAATGATGAGATGACACTCCGTAGGCACTAATGATGAGATGACACTCCGAAAAAGAGTTAATGACCAATTTTGTCCTTAAAATTTGAAAAAAAAATAGTTTAGTCTCTTATTTTATCAATATTCTAAATTAGTCCTTATATTTTGAAAACATGTATCAGTTATGTCCCTTTGTCAGTTTTGCAAGGACCAAATTGACATTAAATTAAAAATTACAAGGACATATTTGCTAATAAGTGACTAAATTGAAGAACTATTTTGGAACTCTATTAACAGACAGAATTGACGGATGAATATAATTGATACACTTTTTCAAAATATAAAGACTAATTTAAAATATTAATAAAATAAGATACTAAACTAATTCTTTTTTCCAAATTTTAGGGATAAAATTGGTCATCAAATCTTCCGGAAAAAAAAGGGTGAGTAGTAGTATAAGTGCCTGTTTGTTTTGTCAACAAAACGTAGTTTGGCCTCACATTTTTCCGGTGGAAAAAGCAAACCGAGTTTGCTTTTATATTTACCCGTTTGGTAACTTTTGTTTTTAGCTTTTCTGTTTGCGAAACGTCGTTTTGTTGAAGGTAGTCTGAGTATGCTTTTCCGTTTGCAAAACTCCGTTTGGGTATTTTAACACTTCAAAAGTGGTTATACTTTGTCAACCAAACACAAATCAATTCTTCTAAACTCAGTTTTAAAATATTTTTACCAAACACAAATCATTTTTTTAAACTCCATTTTTTAAAACTCGGTTTTTTAAATAAGATTCTACACAATCTCTTCTACCACAATCTAAATTTTTTATTTTTCTTCCCGGTTACACCGGCCGCTTAATCCACGTCATCTCCCATTTGTCTTTCTTCGTTTCCCACATCACAGGCAGTGACTTTATCACCTCATATCGTCACCGATATATATTCCCCCCACACCCCTCCTTATTTCTCGAATACACCTTTCTTCCTTCGTTCCTCTCCTCCTCTTTTCTACTCTCTCTCTAATTCAAATCAAAGCAATTGTATCGATCGAATCTATGGGATTCCCCGTAGGGTACCCTGAGGTATTGGTCCCTAATTTCTTCCTTTACTTCCTCTCTCTCCTCGCCTTTCTAAGATCCCTAATTCTCTCCCTCTTTTCCCTTCTCCACCTCACCGACCTCCTCGACACCGATTTCTCCGCCGTCACCACCGCGGCGCCGGAATCCCACTCTCACCCAACCGTCTCGGCGCTACTCATCCGGGAATTTCTCCCGGTAGTCAGGTTCCGCGACCTCGCCGACGAGTCTCCGGCGGCGGGGTGCGCGGTGTGTCTAAGCGAGTTCTCCGTGGAGGAAGAGATCAGGTGCATGGCGAACTGCAGGCACATTTTCCATCGGGCGTGTGTGGACCGTTGGATCGATCAGGATCAGAAGACGTGTCCTCTTTGTAGGACGCACTTCGTGCCTTATCATAAAATGGAAGACTATAATCAGCGCCTTTGGTCTGCTGCTTCTGAATCTGAAGATGTCTCTCTTTTTTCTCAACATGATGATGACTACTACTTCTACACTGCTACTGTTTCCATTTGAGTTTTTCTTCTTTTCCTTTTTTCTCCTTATATAGTTTTTTTTGGGGTTTTTTCCTCCTTATATTATATCAGTCTTTTTTTGAGGTAGAATTTGTGGTGGGGAGCTGGTGAATTGTATATAATAAAACCAAAAAAATAAAAATGTATTGATAGAAAGAGAGAAACTGGAGTTTTGGAATCTGGATTAATGTGTGCACTTTTATTTTAGTAGCAGGAAATGAAAATGAAATGATGAGTGAGGATGTGGATGAATTGTGAACTAACTATCGCTTGATTAATGCCTTGACGACAGATGGCAATAAATTTCAGTGGTGATGAAGCTCGTGGATGGGGAATTCAATTAATTTCATGTGTCTTGCTAGCAATTAAGAAAATTGATTAAAGATTTTAAACAAGTTAATTATTTATTAAAAAATTAGGTAAAGTAAATTTCTTCCCAATATAATTGAATAAGAAATTAAAAAAGATAAATTTGTATAAAAAAATAATATATTTATTATATCAAAAAATATTTAATTTATATTTTTAAGATAAATTTTTTTTTTATAAATTTTTTAACCAATATTTTTACGACACTGGTTAACAAGCTATATGTATTAAAAATTTAAACATAACTTCTCATAAAAACATAAACAATACCGTTAGGACAAACACTCATTAGCATTTGCCTAATTTTATTGCCTTGCCTAAATCTGTTTTGTGGTTGTTAATGAATATGAAAGCTGCTTTCTTGGTAGTAAAAATTAATGTTCTCTGATCTTTAATGATTGTTTAACGCGGGTTTTGAGGGGCCTCTTTTTAAAACTTTTTTCACGTATAAACTTTTATTATTCATAGTAAGTTACTAAGTTGTAAATATCTTTTTTTTTCCCGACAAAAAGTCACTATTTCATGTGTCAAATAAATTATACACTTAAATTTATAATTGGAATGAATTTCTATTTTCTTTCTTTTATGTTTTGGGTTGGTCATATGATTTGAAAATTGTTCTGCCCAAAGTAGAAAAATTAAGAGTTTGTTTAATTATAGTATTAAAAAACTTTTTTGATATAAATAATTAATAAAAAAATTATCTGAGTAGTTGTTCTGTAATTATTTTTTTGACTGAGATCTTCTGTAATTATTTGATCTTAAAATTTGTTTTTGTAAAAAGAAAAATTATTTGAGTACACAAATTTAGTATTTTTATGAAAAGAAAAATGAAAAGAGAGAATATGTAAAAGCGATGGTAAAATGGAAGAGAAAATAAGCGTGAAAAAAATATATTTTAAAAAACATACATGATTAATAAAAAATTATTATTTTCCTTTATTGTAATTGAAAATATAGAAGATATATTTTTCTTTATTAAATTAATTAATTTATAAAAGATATATATTTTTTGACAGAATATATAAAGGATACATGTTCAATAGATAGATTCACATTTTGAACTCTAGCGGCACACTATAAGTATTTATAGAAAAAAAATTCATAAAAATTTATCATAAAGTAGCGAGGGTAGTAGTTACTTTTTTGTTATTTTTTTTTTTTACACAAAACATCTAATGCATTTCATTAAGAATCAAAAAATCAATACATGTTGAAATATCAGAGTAAAATTAAGGGCTAGTTGAGCCTATAATCGTCTTAATAAAGCAATGAGCAACTATATTAGTCTGTCTTCTAGAAAACTCTACATAAGAGTTGTTACAAAAAGATAAAAGGACCTCGCGACACTCTTCGATAACGGACCCAATAATATATATCTGTTAACAATACTTCGTAAAAAAATGTTAATAATAGTTTGCCAAAAAAAATGTTAATAATATATTTTTTATCATTATTTTTCTAAAAATAATTCATAAATCAATTAATTTTATTTTGGGTATAAAGTCGTGACCGTATTCTGGAAGGTAGGTAGCAAGTATGCATCATCGTCCCCAATAACGGTGACTCAATATGCCTGCAGGCTGCAGGCCCTGGCCTTTTAGTCAACTAGACAGCTCCGTTTCCACTTGTCCACTCTATACGTTTATTTTATTATTGAAAAATCATTTGCTTTCACATATTACCAACTCAACAAGTTAATATTTTGGCTATTAATTAATTATTAATTAATACACTTAAGAGTTGTACACTTGCACTATATTTTCAGGATAATATAGACGTTACTAGAGAGTTATTTTAAGCTGACTTATGAAGTGTATTTTTGTAGTTAGGGATCAATCAAAATCGCTTGGATACTGACCCCGCTTATTTTAATACTAGTATTTCGATTTCGAAGAGACTAGCTGCAGTGACCAACTCAGGACCAAAAGCCTATCGTAGATTTGTATATTACGATACGTAAGCTCGGTGAAGATTGGTGTAAGTAGAACCGTAGAACTAGTTATATATATATATATATATATATATATATATATATATATATAATCCTTATTAGCCGAGACGGACCTACATTGTTCTAGTTAGATTTCATCTTTGTTCAGGCGAGGCGATGCTAAAATCCACCATCCAGACTCCGTCAAGTTACGTCCATGTCGCTCCACCTTCCTCGAGAGTCGGCCGACCAGATTATCGGCATTAAAAGAATTAAGCTTCTCCGGGTTTCATGGAGCAGTTCTTCATCGATGATTCAGAACTCGTATTTAAAGAGAGCTGCGTCAACGATCGAGGTAATGATTATTTTTCCACCTCTTCACTCACCTCTTACACACATCGACTTGAGCCGTCGGGTGTTTGCGAGTACACCACCACCACACGCCGTCATCATCCGTCAGCGTGAATCAGAGTATTGCTTCCTCCCATTATCCTTCAAGTTACATTGTAACAATCTTAAACCCAATTAGTATTAAGTGGAGTTCTTCAACATATATATACACCACACCCTAGGATTTTATGCAGGTGACGTGAGACTTCCAACAATCCTCAGTGCTGCCGAATGCACCACTAGTTTTAGAAATTTTACAAGTGGATTTAGAAAATATACAAGTAACATATTAAATTTTTATATTTTACCAATCTATTTTTAGACATTGAACCAACTGACCCCAATTTTTTAATGTATTTTTCTCCACTGACCCGATGTCCTGGATCCGCCACTGTTTATTAGCCGTATTTTTAGATTTTGTTTGATTAATGAAAGAGAGTAAGAGGAAAGAAAGATAACAAAATATTATAATTATAGGAGAGGGTAAAATAGTATTCGTACAAACTCATCCCCCCATTTTATTCGTCTAAAATGGGGGAATGAGTTTTTGTGACCCCAGGCTATTTTTCTTTCTTTCTCACATTATCTCCTTCGCTAAGGAGGAAAATTAAGCGTGTTTTACAATCTTTCTTTTCTTTTTCACTTTGTTAATGTTCATCCAAACCATTGATCCACATTTAGAGCATGTTTTATTAGATTTTGAGTGCCCAAAATCGATTCTACTAGAAGCAAGCAAAAGAGAGCTTTCAAAAAATTGCCTAGTATCGCACTATTTTGGCATTGTTTAGAACTATTATGATGGGGAAAAAATCTAAGTCAAACAAGGTTTTAATGAGCCTAAATTATATGAGTAGAGATCCTCTCTATTTCTCAAAAAAATGGAGATCTCTATTACTAAAGTTTTTGGTGTATAAATGCACATAAATGCATAATTTATATCACAATTTTAAAAATATGTGCATCTATACACCCAAAACTTTAGTAATAAAAATCTCCATTTCTTTTAAGAAATGGAGAGGATATTTACTCATTATATTTGGGGTGCCTAGTGTAACATCCTATTTTTCAAATAATATCAAATAATATTTAAAGTATAATTAGATTGGTAATTAGGTGATGAACAGGCATTAAAAAACCTTGATTTAGGATAAAATGGGCTTAAAATGGACTCATGAACCTTAGAAAGTTCTAGAAACACTTAATAGGACAAAAATGCCCCTAGGAAGGATGTGGGACCCTTAGAAACGTCCAGAAGAAACAAAACTAGAGAGTTCCATTTTCAGCTGGCTCGCGACGCGATGTACATGGTCGCGACGCGACCGTATTAAAATCAGACCGTTTGATTCACGCCACATGTGCGTCTAGAAGGGACCAGAAGCTTCCATCACGACGCGATGGAGGCGACGCTCCCCTATAAATGCCCCTCACCCCTTCATTTCTCCTCGCCCCAAATCCTCTTCTCTCTCTAACTTTCTCTAGGAACTTCTTCTAAGAAGCAAGTATGCTCTGCACTTGCCTCAAGTGAGGATCATGTGCATCAGAAAGCTCTAAGTAGGAAATCCCAGGGGGAAGGGGAAAGAGTGAAGGGCGGCGTAACAGGCTAGGTGGAGTGTGAGTAAGGCAAGATAGAAGGGTGAGTAGCAGGCATAGAAGCAGAACGGGAGGTGCAGATAGTGACAGTAGTGACATCAATCTTCTAACCTGGTGGGAGCAAGAAACCTTACACTCTAGGGATATTAGGATAGGGTAGTGTATATAAATGTGCGTAGGGTGACCCAAACTGTGACGCTTAAGGCTGATAAGGGCGGGGAGTGATCGCCAGTGCATTGAGCACGGACAAAGAAGCAGCTCCTGGCATGCTTCTATGTTAGGGGACACGTGAATGAACGAATTTACACCGGAATGAGAGGGACCCTGACGCTGTGCAGGTATGGGACTGCATGGTTGAAGGATGACTTAAAAGAATTGATTGGTACTACCTATACCAACAAGATGCATCTTCTTTTCGGGGGCCCAGAACATAAGAACTCCATAGTTAAGCGTGCTTGGCTTGGAGCACTCTTGGGATGGGTGACCTTTTGGGAAGTTTTCCAGAAAGTGTGTGAGTGAGGACAAAGCACGCTGAAAAGACCCGTGTTGGTTTGTGGGGACAGTCGGCAATCCTGAAAGTAGTATGGGCTGTTACACAAGCCCTACTAGCGGTTGATAACAGCAGAACCTCAAGAGACGGAATGTGACCTATGACAGCTGGGGACAGTTATCAGAGGTCTGTCAACCATAGGGATAATCTATTGATGGATGTGGTGCTGATTTCCTAGTATAGATGACTATTATTGATTTATGTGATGCTGATTACATATGATTGATTGTGATTGTGTGATTATGCTGTTGATGATTGTTGGTACCTGTATGACTGTGCTGCTGAATATTATGTTAGTTCATGGTCGCCCATAGCGATATTATGATTTATCCATATGTTGTCTGTGCTGGTCTGATACTTGAGGTATGTTTTGTTTGTGCCTATTGACTCTGCCTGTGGTTGAGATAAACTATTAGTGTGATAGGATTATCGAGAGAAAACCTTTAGGCCTGAGATGGTAGGTTATATCTTGATAGATGGTATGGACAATCGAAATAGTTGACTAGAAGCTAGGAGAGAGACAGAAACACAGAGCTAACAGTTTGGCTAATGATAGTGCAGTATGATAAGTAGAGGGCTATAGGATGAGTGAGGGAAGTGGGTTGAGCTAGGTTTAGAGATAGTGGTACGGACCTAAGGGATAGTAAGTGTAATTTAGGTGAATGCGAGGATGCATTGTACTTGCTTGCGTGTGTGTGTGTCATTTGTATATGTTTTCTATCCCTGCTTTCCCAACTTTTATAGTGTGTAATGTGTTTTTTAGCTCCTTCTACTTTTCTTGTGTTGTATGTTTTCTTTCATATAAAACAGATAACTTGGACTTGATGGAAGGAATGCCAACATCGTGGAGTGTATAGAGAATACTCAGTAAGAGTAACTCTCTCTTCAGTCATGTGTAAACAGCTAATGAGTCAGAGTTTGTATATGTGTCGGTGGTGGGCCATAGACACGTGTTTCGTGAGTATATAATCCTATGTATTTATGTGTCCGTACATTTGAAAAAATTATTATTTTCAGTATATCTATATCGTCTAATTACTCGTTTAGGGCTTTTAATTATTACACAGTAGCGCTTCGGAAACGGGGTGTTACATTAGTGGTATCATAGCAGTTCGGTCCTAACTGGACTGTGGAGACATTAGGATGTTGTCACTGGCTGTGTCTAGTCGGGTCCCCACCGGACACTGACTTTGTCTAGATTGGGATAGAAAGTCCACTAAGTAAGTTATCTTTGTTTAGGTCAACAAATATGACTACTTTTGAGGACTCACGAGGTATTGGGCACATATGTTCCCTCATTATGTCGATTCCTTAGCAGAAACCTAGGATTTTCCTCAGAAACGTGAGTTAAGGATGTTGTGATCACCTTCTAGGAGAAGTCAGAGAATTGAGGTATTTCGGCAAGACTGGAGGTAACAATGAGGAGTAGAGGGCTACATTGAGAAGAGAAAATCATTACGCGAGCAAGAGCCGTCGTTCAATCCTTATATACGTATCATATAAACATATTTTTGGTATATGAAACTATTTTAGATATAAATATATTTTTGGTATATAAAACTATTTTAGATTTCGTCGTATAGTACAATCTTAGATCGTTAATCTTCCCAACCAGGCAATTGTGACTAGAGTGGATCGAATTTAAGAGGAGGACACTAGAGCCGTCCCTGGGGATAATAGTAATCTGATTGGTGATAGTACTGAAACATAGACTCCTCATACAGAAGGTCATAGAGAGAAATCTGTGGATTAGAGGTCTTTAAGGGATTTGGCTACTGCTGTTCTGCAGCAGGCACATCAGAACGCAGAGTTGATAAAGATGCTTAGGGAGGAACGTGAAGCTATGACACAACAATGGGAGGCTAAAATTGAGGATACTGGATTAGCAGATTTTCTGAAGGGAAAACCACCTCAGTTCAAGGGTGAATTTGACCCTGAAGGAGCCGAGCACTGGATTCAAGAGATTGAGAAGATATTGACAGCAATGCATTGTCATGAGCATATGCTGCATTTATGATGGTGGGAGAAGCTGAGGGTTGGTGTAAGAATAAGAGGAGAGTTTTGGAGGCTGAGTGTCGAACTATTACTTGGGGATTGTTCCGGGAAAGCTTTCTAGAGAAGTATTTTCCTAGGACAATCAGACAACAGAAAGCCAGGGAGTTCAACGCATTGACTCAGGGTAGGATGATCGTGGGAGAGTATGCCTCTTAATTCGAAACTCTAGTGAGATATTCTGTGTACTTCCAGCTTAACCCTTGTGAGGAGTGGATGTGCCGACGATTTCAAAATGGACTTCGACATGAACTTCGTTGATTAGTGGTACCGTTACGGCTAACTTGTTTCCCTGATCTAGTGGAGCGTTGCATGGAGTTAGAGGACATGGATCGTCAGAAGGATTGATGTTGTAATAAGGGAGTTATAAGGAGTCGAGGGCAAGGAAATAGAGATAAAGAATGGGACAGTAAAAATCGATTTGAGAAAGTTTGTAGAAGGAATGTTGGCCAATAACTGCAGGGAGTTATCCAAGGAGGGCCTCAGAATTCGAGAAAATGTTTTAAATGCAAGGGGGCACATCTAGCGAAGGACTGCCAATTTAAGGACCGTATCTGCTTTAAGTGTGGTAAACCGGGACATATATCTTGGAAGTGCTGGCAGGAAGCAATACCCATAGGACATGGGTCAGATATGGGGATAAGCGGAGGATCGAGAAGGGATACCCTGATAAATTCGAAAAGATCACCAGAGGAGGCTCTGCAAGTCAATAAGTCATTTCCACGAGACGCATGAGGAACCGAATCCTCCCGATCTCAACTAGTGGAATCGGTTTTGAGAAAGTCATCTTTCTCATGCCGTATTCTAGGAACTAAAAACTCTAAATATATAAAACACTACTGTTTTTCGTTAAAACTAATATATGTGTGTATATCACTTGCTTATATAAATTTGTGCTTGTTTATATTCCGGTTTGCCTTCTAACTTGCTTATATAAATTTGTGTTTGTTTGCCTTATAATTCTTCTTTGATGGTAACATTTAATGTTTGCTAACACATGTGCTTATATAAATTTTGTGTTTGTGTGTACTCTTGCTTGGCTTCTAATTCTTATACTTTCTGCTTATATAGATTTATGTTTATATTCATGTTTGCTCTTTACTTCTTCTTGAATATTGTTAATAAATATGCTAATTGTATGCGTATATCTTCTGCTTACAATGCTCCTGTTTAATTGCAAATTCTTCTTAATGGCATTTAATGTTTGATGATATAAATATTGCTGGTATGATTAAATAACATTCCATGTTGACTATCAAAGGAGAAAATGGTTTGGCAGGGTAGTGTGAGTAGTAGAGCTGTTAGGTCCCTAATGAACTGAGCTGATAAAATTGCTACAAATAAAACAAGCTGGTAAGATAGGGTGTAAGAAATGAAAATATAACAATAAATTAGGATGTGCTGTGGGGAATACTCATAAGAGTAATGATACGCATAAGTAAATATAGGGAGTTGCGCCTTAATAGCCGATCAACAATTGCACATGAGCATATACGTGGATTATGAGCAGTAGTTGTATCAATATTAGCTGTATAAATATTAGATGTATATTAGCTGCACTCCCATGTTGTGATCGACAGTTGCATACATGGTGAGTATTAGCTGTATATTAGCTGCACTCCCATGTTGTGATCGACAGTTGCATACATGATGGGTATTAGTTGTATAAATATTAGTTGTATGTATATATTAGCTGTATTATCTCCTATGTTGTGAGCGGCAGTTGCACACATGGTGAGTATTAGCTTTATAAATATTAGCTATATGTATATATTAGCTGTATTATCTCCCATGTTGTGAGCGGCAGTTGCACACATGGTGAGCATTAGCTGTTACGGTTTATACCAACATTGTGGTTTCACATTGTTAACAAATTACGAGACTGACCACCTCAGTAATTTAGTTGACAATAGTAAAAATTCCAATGATTGGAATAAACCAATGATTGAGAGAGGATGAATAGATAAGATAATTAAGAGCTGAGAATGGATAGATAAGATGATTAAAAGATAAGAATGTTAAATGAACATGAAAAATTAGTAACATTCCTAAAGTAGTAACAACCGCTGAATTTTCGAGGACAAAAATTACTTAAGGGGGTAGTAATGTAACATCCTGTTTTTCAAATAATCTCGAATAATATTTAAAGTATAATTAGATTGGTAATTAGGTGATGAACAACCATTAAAAACCTTAATTTGGGATAAAATGGGCTTAAAATGAACCATGAACCATAGAAAGTTCTAGAAACACTTAATAGGACAAAAATGCCCCTAGGAAGGGTGTGGGACCCCTAGAAACTTCCAGAAGAAACGAAACTAGAGAGTTCCATTTTCGACTGGCTTGCGACACGATGGAGGGCGAGGCTCGCCTATAAATACCCCCTCACCCCTTCATTTCTTCTCGTCCCATATCCTCTTCTCTCTAGCTTTCTCTAGGAACTTCTTCTAAGAAGCAAGTATGCTCTGCACTTGCCTCAAGTGAGGATCCTGAGCATCAAAAAGCTCTTAGTAGGAAATCCTAGGGGGAAGGGGAAAGAGTGAAGGGCGGACTAACAGGCCATGTGGAGTGTGAGTAAGGCAAGATAGGAGCGTGAGCAGCAATCATAGAGGTAGGAGTGCGAGTAGCGAGTACCAGGGAGGTGCAGATAGTGACAGTAGCGACAACAATCTTCTAACCAGTTGGGTGTAAGAAACCTTACACTCTAGGGATAATAGGATATAGTAGTGTATATAAATGTGCGTAGGGTGACCCAATCCCTACTAACAGTTAATAACAACAGCACTTCAGGAGAGAGGTTGTGACCTCTGACAGCTGATGACAGTTGTCAGAGGTCTGTTAGGATAATCTATTGATGGATGTGGTGCTGATTTCCTAATATAGATGACTACTATTGATTTATGTGATGCTGATTACATATGATTGATTGTGATTATGTGATTATGTTGTTGATGATTGTTGGTACCTGTATGACTGTGCTGCTGAATATTATGTTAGTTCATGGTTGCCCATAGCGACGTTAGGATTTATCCATATGCTGTCTGTGCTGGTGTGATACTTGAGATATGTTTTGTTTGTGCCTGTTGACTCTGCCTGTGATTTAGATAAACTATTAATGTGATAGGATTATCGAGAGAATACCTGTAGGCCTGAGATGGTAGGTTAGATCTTGATAGATGGTAGGGACAATCGAAATAGTTGACTAGGAGCTAAAAGAGAGACAGAAACACAGAGCTGACAGTTTAGCTAGTGATAGTGCAGTAGGATAAGTAGAGGGCCATAGGATGAGCGAGGGAAGTGGGTGGAGCTAGGTTTAGAGATAGTGGTACGGACCTAAGGGATAGTAAGTGTAATTTAGGTGGATGCGAGGATGCATTGTACTTGCTTGCGTGTGTGTGCCATTTGTATATGCTTTCTATCCCTGCTTTCCCTACTTTTATAGTGTGTAATGTGTTTCTTAGCTCCTTCTACTTTTCTTGTGTTGTATGTTTTCTTTCATATAAAACAGATAACATGGACTTGATGGAAGGAACGCCAGCATCGTGGAGGGTATAGAGTGTGCTCAGTAAGAGTAACTCTCTCTTCAGTCACGTGTCAATAGCTAGTGAGTCAGATTCTGTATAAGTGTCGATCGTGGGCCCTAGACACGGGTTCCGTGAGTATATAATCCTATGTACTTATGTGTCCATACATTTGAATAAACTATTATTTTCAGTATATCTATATCGTCTAATTACTCGTTTAGGGCTTTTAATTATTACACAGTAGCGTTTCGGAAACGGGGTGTTACACCTAGTGCCCACTTAGCATGTGTTTGGTTATTGTTTTCACCGCAAAAACATGCTTTTTGAGGTAGTGCAAGTGAACGAAACAAATGAGACAAGTTGTCCTGTCTGTGTTCCATCGCCTCAAAACATGTTTCTACGGTGAAATGCAGCGCCAAACACACTATTAGTCGACATGTTAACAAACTGGTTTGCGAACCAATTAAAAAATTTAGAAAAAAATGGGGAAAAAGAAAATTTGGTTGAAATTAATATATATAGTTCAAACCTATTTAAATCAAGAGTTAAAAAGATCGAGCTAAAAAACATGCATTTAAATGAGTTTATATGTTATCTGCCCCTAACCAACACAGATAAAATAAGGGTCGAACATAACCCGTCCTTACCCATCCTACGAACACTCTTAGCCCTGCCCCATTGCCGTGTCTACCTATGAGTTAAATAATAAATAATACAAAGAATTCAAAAAGTTTTAAAAAAATCTGGAAAAACAGTAAAGTTAATTGAAAATACAAAATATATGTATTGACTGTTCAAATAATAAAATGTAGAAAAGAATTTATTTACATAATTAAATATCAAATAAAGCATTTAAAAGTATTCTATTAAAAAATTTACCAAAATTAGAACTGTTGGTCCACACATTGACCTTTTAATCCAAGATTCATGAACCACAGTCGATGTAAACTGTAAGTTAAACTAGCCACAAAAACTCACATTTAAATGTGTCCACATTCTAACCCACACATATCACGGGTTAAACGTACCATAGATCTAAGTCCATATTCCCACCTCAATCAGCCCTTAGTTCCTTGGATCAGACTCCATAATAAAGTAGAACACTACCTCTTTTGACTTCATAATAAACACCACATGCATACCTATTTGACATAAATACCATTATTTACCTTGAAAATTCCAAGTTCTAACAGTTAGTCTTCAAGAATTAAGGACATTGTGAAGCCTAATGTTGGTAAACCAAAAATACCCTCTTCTCTTTCACAGATTCAACTTCTTTTTCAAGTTTGAGCTCACTACCTTTGCTTGATTCTTAAGTTACTCTTCTCAATTAATGATCTTGAACATTGTATCACAGAAGAAAAAGAAAAAAGAAAAAAAAGTGAAGGAAATCTCTCACTCACTTTCCCTCCCTCAAACAGCTAGCACACCTCAAAAAGAGAATCTTGAAATGTCAATTACAACTGGAATATGTCAAATATTTACATTTTTATTGCTTTTGGGATCAATAAAGGTGTATTCCTTCGAATGTGAAGATGATCGCTGCAAAACTGGGTTGTGCAACAGCAGTACTGGTGCTTGCATTTGCAACCTCCCTGATCCTTCCACCATCTTAGATGGTGATCGATCTTTTCTCGGGTAAACAACACAAATCAAATCACAAATTTAATTCTTTTGCTCAATTGATATACATATTTCTTATTCCTAGCTAGCATTCACACTGATTGGTTTCTTGAAGCAATAAACGTCATTTACCATCATTTTCAGCATTAATACACTAAAGTGTTGGAAAGGAAAACTATGTCATCTATTAGGCCTATCAAAGTAAAAGAGTCCTGCTTTTATGTAAATTAAATGAAAATAATTCCAAATATTGCTTTCCTTGGTCATGTTTAATATCCTGATCAAGGTTTTAAATCGCGGTCGCATCGCGATCCTTCGTATTGCGGAGAATAGCAGTC
The DNA here is from genome assembly GCA_037113605.1 of Calophaca sinica. NCBI lineage: Eukaryota > Viridiplantae > Streptophyta > Magnoliopsida > Fabales > Fabaceae > Calophaca > Calophaca sinica. The sequence goes on along the minus strand of CM073733.1, from coordinate 119,638,189 downwards.
AAATGTGGCTGATGCGGCCTCAATCATAGTCGTGGAGACGAAAAAAACCACGATGTGGCGACCCATATCAGACATATTTTTAAAACCTCGATCCCGATCATCCTGTTAATTAGTATTGGTCTTTTTGATTCAATATGGCTTCTGTGAACTTTTTCTGAATGAGATTTTTGTATTGGGGGGTTTGAGGCAATAGGGGTAAGTTTTGTGATGAAGAAATGACAATGTGTGATGGGACAAACTCCTTCTGGTGTGAGCATGGGGGAACTTGTGAGGAGATTGTTCAAGGAGAGCAATACTCTTGCAAATGTCCCAATGGATTTGCTGGGGAGCATTGTGAGCAACTTGGGGTACCATGTGGTCAGAATTTCTGTTTCCATCATGCTGAATGCTTGGCTGAAGCAGGTGATGTTTGTCACTGCCTACCTGATTGGAAAGGCAGTTCTGATTGCTCTCTTCCAACCACATCAACAGGTTCCTATTTATCCTTCCTCTCACAAATCACACAACCTAGTTTGGATGCCATTGAAATGAGAATTATGTTATAAGATAATATGCCTGTTTTAGAGACATTTTAGATAGACTTCTTAAAAAAACACACTTTATAAAAAATGTAATACTAAAAGAATCTTGCACTAACTATAATTTTTTTTTTTTTTAAATAATAACTAGTTAGGTAATCAACTTAGAGGCTCACACAATAGATTTTTTTCTACTGCAGATTTTTACTCAAATTCAACTGCCAATGAATTGCCTAGAGTAAGCAGCAGCAGTGATACCAATGTGAGTATAACAAAACAAATATTTTTATTAGATGAAATTGTTCTTTTTATTCCATTTTATTTTACAATTTGATGACCATGTGCTATTGCCAAGTACAGAGAACACTGGCTGTCTTGGCAGTTTCTTCAATGGGAGCAGTTGCTGCTGGTGCCATTTATGGCAAGAAACTGTTCAGCAAGAAAAAGAGAGATGCAGTCAAGTTCCAGCAATTATCTCAAATGCATCAAGTGGTACTTGATGATGATGATGATGATGAAGGTGATGATCAAAATCACAGCATTATGGTATCTGAAAGGGTTCATGGTGATATCTCACACATTTAGTGGACATATACTCTTTTGCGTAAGAGCATTTTAGGATAAGTTTTCACAAGGTCTCATTACCACCAGAATTTTCTTTTGTAATATTGGGACTGGGTACTAAATTTTATATGACTGTGCTTAATAAAATGGTGGCACCGTGGCATGTAAGCACATTGTTTTTTAGCTATAATAGTGGATTTTAGAGCAAAAAATGCAGGGTTTAAGTTGCAATCTCTGGGGAGAAAAAAGGAATTGACATTGGAAAATGAAAAATACAGGGGGTGATTGGTATGTTTTTGGTATTAATCTGATAATCTCCATTGATATATTAACTATTAAATGACATTTTCAAACTTTTGAGAAGAAAATAGTGAAAATAAAAAGGTATATTTTTTTATTCATTCACAAAAATACAAAACAGGAAATAAAATAAAAATAATGTGATATTTTTATAAGAACTTAATTATCATGTACTGACAGTATAAACAAGTTTTGCACAAATGTCTAGACATATCTCACCATATAGATATTTGCACATATATTTTAGGAAATAATATTACAACATGACGTGGTATCATAGTGAGATACAATTGTACGTATGTGTTAAAACTTTTTAAATTGTTGTTGCATAGATAAACTCTTTTTATAATCATTAGAAGAAATCCATCAATTAAAAAAAACTACCTAAATTTAATTGCAAGTAAATATAAAGCTAAAGGAAAGAATGAACCACGCTGTTAATTGAACACAGCGTGCGACACACCAGCGACACACATCTGGCGTCCGTCTTTGTCGGACACGTGTCTGATCTGGATCCCACTTTTTTTTTCAATTTTTTTTTTCAAATTTTTCTTTTTTATCTGGTTAACAAAGTTCACTTATCTGGTTAATGGTTCACATTATCTGGTGAATACCAACCCTGAAACTTAACACATTCCATTTATTTATCTGGTTAACAAAGTTCACTTATCTGGTTAATAGTTCTTATTATCTGGTGAATGCCAACCCTGAAACTTAACACATTCCATTTATTTATCTGGTTAATGAAGTTCACTTATCTGGTTAATGGTTCACATTATCTGGTGAATGTCAAACTCACGTTCCATTTATTTATCTGGTTAACGAAGTTCACTTATCTGGTTAATGGTTCACATTATCTGGTTAATGACAAAAAAAATTTTAACCAGTTAAAAAAAATCTAAAAAATATAAAAAGTTGTCCGTACAGTACGAACCGTATGTCCGTACAGTACGGACCGTATATTATACGTGTTTGTGTCAAAAAAAATGTGTTCAAAAAATATTTTTCAAGAATGAAATAAGAATGAAATAGGTGCATATAAGGAATTCCAACTATAAAGCTGACGGAAAGAATGAAAGAGGAAAATGAGATAGAAATAATCTATCCGGAAGTGATCTTATAAAAAATTGCAAGTAAATAACTCAATTTAATTGACATTTCATACTAAAAATAAAATAAAATATAATTATTTTACTGGAATCTCTAAATTAATCAAGTCATTATTTAGATAACGAGTTTTCTAACGTGTATAACTTTGCACACGATAAGAATAATTAATTGTTCGCTTTTTTTCCTTACTAATTATTTACTTTCCTTTTTATTCTATAGATTCACATTTATGTAATCTCTCTCCACCCACAAAATAAGAAACTAGATAATTAATAAGAAAAAAATGAGTAATTAATTATCTTTATTATGTACAAGGTTGCACACGTTAGAAAAACCCTTTAAATAATAGAGACTCATATTGATATTGATACTGTGATATAAAAGTAATAATAAATAACAATTTGACGGAGAATAAAATAAATGTAAAAGTTTTAATTAATTATTATCAAATATGTGCATTACACAAAGCAATTAGTTCAAGAGTTAGGTAACATAAAAAAATTAGATTTTAATTGAATACAAGTTCCTTGATAGTTTTTTTTAAAGCAAGGTTGCTTAATTTCAATAACCTGCAATAAAAAAAGTACCGATAAAGGTATGAGGACTAGATAAATATGTGGCCACTCTTGCTAACTTATAAGCAGTCATATTTACTTGTTTTTGAGTAAATTGAACTCTGTAGTTAATCATTCTAGAGTCTATACAATAAATCTCGGCAATGAGAAAATGATGACTCCGTATTATCCTCTGAGGTATTGAATGCTCTCTACTACCGCTTTGTAGCCCAACTCAAACATCACACCTTCAAGCCTAGGTTACACAACCCACTGAAGAGCATGTTTCAAGCCCATTGCCTCACCTTCCTAGATTGGGGCTTTGATTTTACCACTTTCCACCATTAATTTCCACACCTCCCATATTTTTAAAAATATAATTTTACCCTTGATTTTACTCTCTTTCTTTCTCATCTCCCTTTTCTTCCACAGTATCGTTCTTCTCATCTTGGGGCCATTTTCCACCCCAACAGCTATGCATTACTAGCTGCTCATTTTCCAGTGAGACCCATTGCTGGCCACCACCACAGGCGCCTCTAGAAACCCCTAGCGAGCACAAATGTTGCTGGAATTTTTTTTTTTGGCAAAGACCCTGTCTCCTTGTGCAGAAATCTGCATGCATCAGTAGCTTTCCCTTAAAGCATGCACCATCATATTAAATAAATGAATAAGTAATTAATTAAAAGTTTAAAAAGAGGTGATGGGTAGACTATGGCTGCAGTGCAGTACGCAGAGGAGGTGATTAATTTCAACCAGAAAAAAAAGCCAACTATGGCTGCAGTACGTAGAGGAGGTGATGGGTTGCGGTACGCAGAGAAAACACCAGCTACCGGCGGATTCTTATTTCCGATAAATTTCAGAATTTAGAATCCAAAAAATTTAAATCTAGCAAAAAAAAAGAGGAGAAACACTATCGGATTCTTATTGCCGGAATATTCTGGAATTTAGAATCCGAGAAATTCAAATCTAGTAAAAAAAAGGAAGGCGAAACAACGTTAAATTGTTCAAAATACTCCCAGATTCTTATTGCCGGGACATTCCGGATTTTAGAATCAGAGAAATTCAAATCTAGCAAAAAATGGGAGGCGAAAAACAACGTTAAATTGTTCAAAACACTCACAGATTCTTATTGTCGGAATATTCCAGAATTTAGAATCCGGAATATTCAAATCTGGCAAAAAAAAAGGGATGCGAAACATCGCATATGGGAAAAGTGAAAGGGTATTTTAGACTTTTTAAGGGGGAAGGGAGGTGGTAAAATTAAGTGGGGGAGGTGCTAAAATCATGGGCCCTAGAATGGGAGCATTAGATCCATCCACACAGTTTGGGCTAGAATGAGGTCTCCATGGTCATCTCTTAAACATCTCCCAAATCCTGTTAGGTTCTATTCTATAAAGAACGTTGCATCTAAGGAAATGAAACACGACGAAGAGTGCATCAATGCAAATGGAAGCATATTTCTCTAGGGTTTCTCTGCTAGGGTTTGGCCTTCAGTGAATACTGAGGCAGGGTTACCTTGTTGTTGCTGAGTTTGACACCCTAGTTGTGGGTTGTGTGGGATTGCCCTCTCCATAGTTTTTGTTTTTTCCCCCTCTCATTTCCTTATGGTGTAGTTTGACCTATCTTATGATGAAAGCCGCCATGAGTGGAACAAAATACCTCGTGTGTAGTGTCTCTCAAATTTTTATATAAAATACAGCTCGTGACTCAGATAAAGTTCAAGCCATTGTATAATTAGCTATTTAGTAATTGGTGGATGTATGAGTAGAGTCAAGATGTAAAATATGAACAAATTTTTGGTCCTCCGTAGTATTACAGATTTTGGTGGCTTCTAGGGTGGAGATGTGTGTCAAATGGTTCATGGGTGAACCATAATTAAAAACTGTTGGATTAATCAGCTCACCAAATCTTATGATACACCTCTTACACCAAATATTTTCTCAAAAATATTCCTCCCCTTTTTTCCATTCCAGACAAAACCCTCACCACACTTGCACCTCCACACTCCGCTGCAAGGCATCCACCTCCCTCCCGTCAACAAACATCGCGGCGGCACCGATCTGAGAGGAGGGAGAGAGTGAGTTGTGAAGGGGAGATAGAAAGAGAGAGAACAGAGAAGGAAAGGGTGAGAGATGAGAGAGAAACTGGGGAGAAACAAAGAAAACAATAGGGGAGAGAGATCTGAAGGGGCGATCTATGGCGACTGGTGGGCGCCGGTTTGCGGCACCTGTCTGAGGTGAGTCCCTAAGAGCAAGCGGTGACAGTCACAATTAGAGCGAATCGATTTGTGCTTGTATTGCAGTGAGATCTGGAAAATGTGAGTTTGGAAATGAAATTTTGATCGTTGTTTGATGCTTGTTGACGAAAAGAGGCAGGGCCGTCTTAAACATTTTGGAGACCCTGTTCTAATATTAAAAATTGGGCACCTAAAAATCGGGGATCAATATATATATATTAGTATTTCACAAATATTACAGGAACTCCAAGGTGGTGCAGTGGCTTGGGTGCCTAGTTTTATTCGCAGGAGCGGGGTTCGAATCTCGCTCAGGCATTATTTTCATCGATTTTTGGCGCAAAAATATATTTTCCACGTGAAAACGTCATGCGCTAGACTCGAGGACGAGTCGCAGGGGTTGCTAAAAACAAAACTACCGTTGCGCCGCATAATGATTCATGATATATATCACGCAATATTGTATATATAGCAAAAAATTTGGGACCCTCAAATTTGGGCCAAAATTTGGGGCCCTGTGCTATTGCACTGCTTGTACGGCCTATTAGCCGGTCCTGAAAAGAGGCTTAGAAATTGGCCGGATTCAGGAAGATTTGTTCCAATACATACATATACTGATTGTGGATTAATCAAAAGAATTTAAAAAAAAATAATAAAAGAAAAGACATTGGGATTTTCACGGAACAAACACGATTTTGTTATCTAAGTTGGTATTGTTTTTTGATCTGGGAATTGTGTTTTTAATTCTCAGAATTCAATAATTCTTATTCGTCTTAGAGAATGAATCAAGTAATAAGGGAAATAATTGATTTTCTCCCAGTTCGACCAACATGCTGTTGCAGTTCCAGGCAGTTAGTGTTGGTTGGAGAATGAGGGGGAGAGAGGAATTGAAGAGAGATAGAAGAAAATATTATTTCGCGGGGGTGGTGTATCATAAGATCGGGTAGACCCATTCATCCAACGGCTCATAATTATAGTTTATCATGAACCACTTAACAACGGGTTCACCCTATTATTCTTTTTATCGCATGCAACCAATTAATTAACTCTTTAAATATTTACATTTTTTAAATTAACTTTTTAATATGTTATTTGTAGGTAATATAAATAATTAAATGTGTAATGCTTAATAACAAGTAAAAAAACAAATTCGAATTTTTTAAAAAAAGTCATTCAAACCAAATCAAAGCATGTGTTATTTTTATATTTAGATGGAATAACTCTTTACTTCAAAACCTAGCCTTCAATCCACAATCTTTTTTTGGTTACTTCTTCAGAATTCTTTCGGGTCACTTTCAATCCACAATCTGATGATGTGGGTAGAAGTCTTCAAGGACTCTACCACATGAGGGCCAAGTCAACCCAAAAGGTATCAACAGAGTGCTAAACAGTAAACACAGAGCATCATCGTATCTCGCGTAAATAGATTTCGTCGGTTTTGCTCTTTTTTTTTTTATTATTTATTTACCTAATACCAGTATTCACCTAATGACTCATAATTCTCATTCTCCACATTCTCACTGACAAAGATTGTTTTCATTATTATTTAATTAATCCACTAATACCTATTTGCGACACTCACTCCCTCCCCGGCATCGCTATGATCTGAGAAGTGAGAACTGACTCAAAATTGCCACAAAAATAGTAATAAAAAAAAATGACATTTTTCAATTTGGTTCTCAGTGTTGCGGTGCTCTTTTCCTGTTCCTTTGGCCTAGTCTCTGCAAGTGGTGATCCTCCAGCCATAGGTGAAACCTTTACTGTTTCAAGCTTCAGCTACCCGCAGACTAGGCTCAGGCCCTTTGATTTGCGCTATATCAGAGGTAGGTGTGTGAGCCAATTGGCAGTGACCCCTTTTCTTTTTAGTGATTACAATTTGCTTTCTTCATCTTGTTATGGTTGAATTTTAATGTACAGGTGAATTTATGGGAGAACACTCTCTCTCGTCTTGTCTTTCTTTGATCTTACTTCGTCTGTTGAGTCTATGAGGATGACACAAATGGTCTGTTTTTTAATATTAGGGGAAATCTAAGAGAGTGGCAACAATATAATGGTGTTGTTTTTGATCTTGTTATTATTATTTGGCTGTATGTGTTTTATGTTAATTATTCTGATAGAAATTTCTGAGATGGATAACCAGGTTATGTGGCAATAGTTTATCAGTGTAGCCTTATAATGATAACATTGGAAGAACCATAAATCGACTTGAAACATAGGTTGTAATATTATTTGATTTGGTGTTTGATATCTGTTCTCTAATTTGTGATGCATTGAATTTGTTACATTTTACTACGATGATTAGAATCCCTACACGAGCAAAAAAAATGGATAATAATCAGCTTTGGTTAATGAATTTCAGAAGAAGATAACTTTTTGCTAACCCTTTTTTTCCTTCTGCTTTGGTGATTCGATTGGTTGTATGATTGTGAATTCTGTTATTTTAAAATACTGTTAATTTTTTTTTTTGGCAGACTAATACTGTTAAAGATTTGTTTTCACAAAAAACCTCAATTTCAGATATATGTGGACTTTTGTAGATGTGGATGATCTTACTTGTTTCTTGATGTTTTCTATTGCTTCAGTTGACTTGCCACCATGGTTTTCTGCAATGTCTATAGCACTGAAATCAGATGTAGACCTTGTAAGTATGTCCATTCTTCTTTGTAAATATGGTCACCTTTAAAAAAAGCATCCAAATGATGGCTGTCGCCTTTGGATTAAATATATTTCATATTCTTCTATTTTGATATCTCTTGTTTTGTGATGCCTCATATTGCACGAGGTAAAAATGCAAATGATGTAGCTCTCTTACTCTACTTCTCCGAGAAAAAAAAAACTTATTTATATGTTCTTTTAAAATTTTCTTCTTTTATGTAACTATTATAATTGTCATTACTGATTATGCTGCTTAAAAATTCCATTGAGTGCCATTAGGATATTATATTTCTGTTTAATTGGCTCGGATTTATTTGCCTCCTTCTTTTGTTCATACTTCATATATACATTGTTTTCAGGATTTCTCTAGAATTGAGAGGGTTCCAATGAGCACAATGCCAATAATATGCTTTAGAGATGGAAGTCCTCCACTGCCAGATGCCTTAAACACGTCTCTGACAGATTTCGCCGTCTCAGGTAGGAGACCAAGGAAGCACAAACACTAAGAAATAGTAGCCATGTCGTGTTATATCTGTGTTGGACATGTATTTGTGTTGGATACTACACTGACACATTTTTTTTCTTTTGATTTTTAAACATTTATGCCAATACGTACGGGAATACCACAATAATTAGATAAATAATAGCATTTTATAATGTCCAATGCCTCATTCTAAGTTCTAACCTTTCTACTCTCTTTTAATTTAGTATTTGTGTTTTTATATCAGCTAGGATGTATTGTATTAAAGTTGTATCATGTCCTATAATTCTAAAAATTGCCGTGTCCACATATATGTGTCCTTTGTATGTATTTTCTATTAATCTAACCTATTAAGGTTACTTTTTGTTCCCCATTTTCTTCAGGGATAAATGGTCTAGATGTGGAGCAGTGCTTTCCTATGCAGAAAAATATCACTATGAAACTGACAAACGATCAGGTATTGTTTTAGTTTTTTTTACTTGAAGCGTTATCTTTTATTTGTTTATATTGGCATTATATCTTCTAGCTCAGTGTCTCCTTATGCTTAGAATGACATAGAAACGCTTGCCTTAAAATTAAAATTCCTATTGATAAGGGTCAGCTCCATTAAAAGTTAAGCTATTAGGTGAAGGTACAAGATGAGTTTTATATCTTTAAGCCTATTAGACTTGAAGCATAAACAAAGCGACGGTCCACTTTACGATGTGCCAAAATTCAACTATAGTTATAGAGTATGGGGACAGAAAGATTCAAACTCCTAACCACTTAGTTCTAGAGGCTCTGATTTGTGATATGTTGTCAAGGACCAACCCACCAAGAAGCTTAAGCTGTTAGGTCACTAGATTAGTTTTATATCCCTAACACCTATATTACTGGTGGAAAGGTTAGTTGACAAGTGATTTTTCTTTTGTTCTTCTATAATATCATAGACAGTAAAAGTAACAAATTATTGTTCAGATATCTTCAGGTGTTTGGTACATTGGTCTTTTCAATGGCGTTGGACCTACGAGGACACAATCAAAGATGGTAAGGTTTATTATGCAAATATTATTTTTACCCAAAAATTATGATTTTTCCATGTATGCTCCATCACTTATTGGAACAATTTATTATCCTTTGTGTTCTATATTTTAACTCATTTCTATGCTAGAAAGGCAGCCTTTATGTTGGTGCAATTACTACTTTTTCATGTTACTGTGCATAACTAAATAGAATTGTTGTTCCCTTTGAATCCTGATTTTGGTGGTGGGTTAAATTGTAACTTTTTCCCCTTTATTCTAAATTTTGTTGGGGAAAAAAAAGTTTTAATCACTGTTTTGTTATACAAGGATAGGATTATTTCCACGCTTCAATGTGGGCTTATACTCATAATTTTTTTCGCAAGGGGGTTTCGTTGTCCAATATGCAGAGGACTTGGCATTTGAACCAAATTTAATTGTGCCATTCAGATAAGAAATTGTTCAGTATATCTAGTTTAGCGCATCATTTATGTATCCTAACCCACTTTCATTTAAAGCTAGTGGAACGATTTGAAATTTTAAAACTTAGAAAGTGCAATAATTGCCAAAAGACTGAAAAGAGTAGATTGTTATTTCTCAAAATGGCGTAGTACACAAGATGTACCATCTAGAACATTGATTTCTGTATTTGCTCCAAACTAGAATAAAATCTGTTAACATATTTCTATTTGACTCATTATGTCTCTCTCAGCAATGCTCTTGATGCATTAACCACATATGAATAAATAAAAAGTTACTATTCTGTCTCCGCAGATTATCCGAGGCCCAGCATACTCCTTCTTTGCCAATATAACTGTGGAAGCATGCACAAACTCAATGATGAGGGGAAATTTCTGTAACAGTCCAGTTTATCCACTCTCATGCACAACATCTGATGTCAATAATGCTATGGAGGCTACTGCGAACAAGCCAATGTTTGAAAATTTGGTGACCTGCAAAAGTAATTTGGAAGCTTTTTGTGTTCATGAAGGTGCACCGAAGTTCTTCTCCTTGGATATAATGAATGTGGCTGAAGAATTAACCATTTTGGCAACCAATGTCAAATTCAATGTTACACGTTCAAATAAAACTTCTGGTGCGAATGATGTTAGTTTAATGTGTTTTGTTCGTCATGGTGCAATGCCTTCAGTGACTTTGCATGATTATTCCAGTGATTTAAATAAAGTGCCCCTGGTTATTCATTCTCCATTAATTGGCCGTTGGTACATCAGTATTGTAACTGTCAATCTTACAAAGACACAGGATAGCAATGTAAGAGTTTGCTATTCAATGGAATCTCAAGTGCTTCAATGCCCACTCGGGAAGGCTGGGCCAAATTGTACAATGGATATCTACACGCTTCAGGTACTATTCTTTGCAAGATGTCTTCTGCCTCTATTTTCTTTTTGTGCTGTCACCTAAGAACTTTTGGTATAATATTATGATAATGAGCTCTAAATTGTCTGAGTGTGATATTCATTGGACTACAAAACTATATTTAAGGTTAGAAATATAACAGGTAGAATCAGGATATGATCTAATATGGTCTTATCTCATGCAGTACAAAATAGAAGATAAAATATTAGAGTATTAGTATTAACTTTCTGTCAGCAAATTATAGACTCTATTGACATCTGAAGTGTGCAAGTTGGAGATAGGAATGTGTCTTGTCATTGTGAAGAGTTCATTTTTGACTTCTTTTCCAGGATTAACTGACCTTTCTTTTCAATCTTTGAGATTTAAACTATATTATGCCCAATGCTGAAAAGTAAGGCTTAAAGAAATTGTTCAAGCTATTAATATTACTCAGACAAATTAAAATATAGGTGTTTTTCCCTAAGGAAGAAGTACTGTGATAGGACCCAAGTAAAGAATGAAGGCCCAAGTGATCAATGGGTGCATCAGCCAAAGGGGCCCACGGTTTGGAGAGTCTATGCGAGGAAGAATAGGAGAGAGAAAAGAAATGATGAGGTGGCATAACAGAATTGTCATGGGAATAGAATGTGTATATAGCTAATGAGGTGGGGAGAGAGGGAATCATCTGGGATTTTGAGAATCTTGTATGAACAATCGGGATACATATTGTGAATCGTTGGACCTATTTTTTGAATCGTGTATCGTATCTTTTTATGAATTGTAAGATACATGATCAATAAAAATATGACATGTTTTAAGTAAAAACAAGTGAATAAGAAAAAAAAAAAACATAAGTTGATTTATCATATATGAACTTCAAAATAATGTCAGATTCGAATAATAAAAACTAGAGTGGGAACAAGATAAGGAGACCAAAATAGGACCAGAAAACAGAGAGGAGTGTTGAAGGGAGGGCACGAAGCATTGTGTAGGCAATAAGAGTAAAAAAAACGCATGGTAGGAGGGAGTGGGGACCAAGAATGCAATGTGATAAGGTTGTTTGTTTGTTATTCTGACTTGGATTATTTGGAAGGTTTATTTAGTCTAATTCTATCCCATTTAAGGAAAAAAAGTGCAACAAAAAAAAACCCCAGAAGGTTTTTTAATAATTGGGTTGCACGACTCAGCCCATTTATGAGTTGCACCAGCGATGAAATTTGTATCGTGCGATTCAGTTGAGAACCGGGATTCATGGGATACAGTATAGCGAGTTGGGATTCATGTTGAGATACAAGTCCAAAAGAGATTCACACTAAGATACGTATTGATTGCATACGATTTCGTATCGAATCGAGAAACGAATCGCATGAATCGTAAGATACTGATAACTAACAGGCGACAATAGCCTTTCTGTAGGAGCATTTGCTTTGTGGACAGTTAGGAATATCCTCCCTCTCTGTATTTTTCCTACTTTGTTGCAAATAATACAAATCTCTCCCTCTTTTCACTGGTTCCTAACATACTGCCCAAAAGGGTTCTGAAATATCTTTTTGTTCTTGATTTGTTGACCGTAGATATTAGTTTAAGAACCCTGAGGTAGAATCAGTTCAACATCTTGACGCTAGAAGATATTTACACACTGGAATAAATTATTGACAAGATGAGAATTGTTGTCTGCAGACATTTTTAAGGAGAGGTCCAACTCCCTTCGAATCATATTATTTACCAGTCAGTGCTGGAGCATCTTATGGTTCTGCAAATTTCCCTCTTGAGCCACTTTTGAGAAACTCATCATACGATGGAGAACCTGGTGACAATTGGACTTACTTTCTTGTGGACATTCCTCGTGGTGCAGCCGGAGGAAATATTCACATACAGCTATCCTCATATGTAAAGATCAGTTATGAAGTTTACGCTAGGTTTGGTGGATTGCCATCTCTTATTAGCTGGGATTATTATTATGTTAACAAGACAAGGAGAAGTGATACATCTATGTTCTTCATGCTATATGATTCAAGTGATGACAAGATCAATTTCTATATTATGTATGCTAGAGAAGGAACTTGGGGTTTTGGTCTAAGACATCTTAATACCAGCAGTGATTCTGCAAAAGGGCCATCTATCATGTCTCTTTCACTTGAAAGATGCCCAAAACGATGTTCCTCTCACGGGGACTGTAAATTTTCTTTTGATGCTAGTGGTTTGACATCATACAGGTTTATTTTAAGCCCTTTTCTTGTTCTTAATTTTCAGCCATGTTTACATTTCATTAGTTTTCTTTAAATTGCTAGACAAAAACCACAAGGTAATGTTTGGCAGACAGGTTAGAACAAAACATAACAAAACACGAGTTTGTTCTATAGTTGGTGCATGTTAAAAGTAGAATAGATCAGGGCATAAAGTGAAAAAATGGCCTATTTTGTTCTACTAAAAAGGTTGAAACCAATGAGGGCAGAATATAACGAGTTGTCTCATTCCGTTCGATCTATGAGCCAAACATTACCTAAATGTCCTTGGTAGTGACTGAGATGTTTTCGGGAATAAAATTCAGATGCCATGTTGTGGAGTTTCCAGATTGTATGTTTTCCATTTGTTCCCCAATTTATCAAGTAATTTACCATTTTGAATGTTTACCTTTTGTCCTCAGCTTTTGCTCTTGTGATCGAAACCATGGAGGCTTTGACTGTAGCATTGAAGTTGTAACGCATCAAGGTGCTTGTTCATTTTTGAGATTGATAAACTTAGTGCTTTTATTAACGGTGTCTTGGTTGAACTCTTATTGAATTTATCTGCATCCCCCTCCTCTTTTATTTGTCATGTTATTTTATCTGATTCCCTAGCTACTACTCAACTCAGAAATAATTGTCTGTTAGCCGACGATAACTAGCAGAGAAACCCAACCAAGTCGTTTACAAACGTACTCTGTTCAAAAATATTTTGTGCATGTGTTTGTATGTGTTGGAAGTCCCACATGGAAGAATGAGATGGCTTTATTAGTGGTTATAAGTGGGGGGCAACCCTCACCCCACAAACTAGCTTTTGGGGTTGAGTTAGACCCAAACCCAAATTTTAATAGTATGTATTATTGTATGCTTCTAATTATGTATAATTTACACGGTTCTTGAAGAATTAATCAACTGACCGGCTATGGACCTTGCACTTTCTTAGACGGTCCTTTTCTTCTCTAGTTATGATCTTACCCAAAGGAATCACAAAAAGGAACATGTACCCTTGAATTAGATTACTGACCCAAACTCACAAGTTGTATGCTAAGGTAAATTTTAAAGTTCGCCACCAAAAACATGTTCACCTGCTTCGAAGCTCATAGCCGGTCAAATTCCTTCACCCTATATTTGGTCCAGTTTTTTGCTTTCGACTGGCCTGCAACCTCGACGTACCTGATTCCAAAAAATGGAGGAAAAAAATACAAAAACCTCAAAAGGAGATGATGCATTTGAGATGTTTTATATTTATTTGTTCGAAGCATCAATTTCATTATTCTTGTTGTGTAACTTATTTATTAGTTACGGATATGGGTATTAGTTTGTTTAATTCTGTTTCCACTGTGATGCATTTGTAGTAATTTTCTTTTACAGATTGTGTGTGTGTGTGTGTGTGTGTGTGTGTGTTTATTTACTAATAAACTCAATCCATTTATAAGTTAAATTCAACCCTTCACTAGAGTTTGACAACTTCATTCTAAATATACACAGTTAAAATCCAAATATGCTTCTTTGCCCCCAGTTTTTCTATTCATTCGTCAAATATATGTATTTGCTATTGAATATATATTTCCAATATGGTGTGCAAGACAAATCATATATTTTTTAATTCCTTTACTGAAAATTTGTGCAGGGCATGTACGGCAATCATTGTTTCTCATTGTATCCAATGCTGTGGCCATACTTCCTGCCTATTGGGCCCTTCGGCAGAAGGTAGTTCTTTCCCTTTACTTTTGTTACTCTTGAGTCTTGATAACTCTTATTTTCTAATTTTATAGATTTTTATTGACGTGGAATCCCCAGTTTACCTTTTTTTGTGATACAAAGTCCATAATATCCTTTATGCAGGCATTAGCAGAATGGATTTTATTTACATCTAGTGGAATTTCAAGTGGACTATATCATGCATGTGACGTAGGTACCTGGTGTGCATTGAGTTATAATGTCTTACAGGTTAGAGCTTGCCTCCAGTGTTATTTTTTACTCTTTCTGAAAGCATATAAAAAGAGAAGACTGTTGAACTAAATGTTGTGTCACTAGTTTAGCTATCACAAGCTTCAATAATCGTCTGTAATTTGACTATCTAATGAACTGTGTTTCCCAATGGCATAATTAATGCTGCGGAAGCACAATCATTGGGCATCAATCATAGTTAGCATGTATACATGCTTAGGTGAGAAGCTAAAATTTGATGTCCTTAAGGATAGGGCGATCCAACATACAACATAATACAAAATAGCTATACTTTTGCTTCTGGGAATTCACAATGGCTTTACGTATCAATGTTTCAGTTCATGGACTTCTGGCTCTCTTTCATGGCTGTGATTAGCACTTTTCTTTATCTAGCTACCATTGATGAAGTATTGAAGAGGGCAATCCATACAGCTATTGCTATCCTTACTGCCCTAATGGCTGCAACAAAGGCAACCAGGTAAATAAACTAATAGACTGAATATTTGCATATATGTAAATACACACACACACCCCCCATAAAAATTGTTGGAGTCTTTTTTCATATTTATTGATGGTGGATTATGCAGGTCTTCCAATATTGTTCTTGTGATAGTGATTGGTGCTCTTGGTCTCCTTATTGGATGGGTTATAGAGATCTCAACAAAGTATAGGTCCCTGTCCTTTTCAATTAGATTCTCACTTAATTTCTCTCACAGGTGAGTTCTCTATACATGAATAGTAATTTTGTTCGAGTACGATATTATATTGGTTTATGTGCAACATAGTGGCAATTGATGGTTCAATGCTTTATTTTCATTTTTGTATTTTTGTATTCTTCATGCATTCACTGCCTTTTCATGTTTAGCCATTGTTGTGAACCCGCACCCCTCCGGCCCTCCCACCCCCATAAGGTTTGTGGCTGATCATAGTATGATCTAGCTCTATGCTTATGCTACTGGTTAGAGCGTTTTCCCATTTCATTCTATAAGTTGCCTGCCCTCTTTAAAGGAAAATGTATTTTATGTAATAAAGCCAGAGTCTCAACAAACTGTCACGAAAGATTTAGATTTGAATGGTTTATCCTTAGACATGATTTACCATAAGATATTATGGCATCATTTGATTCATATGGCCAACCTCACCTAGGGGGAAAATGTTTTTGTTGTTGCTTTTTATAAAGCCTAAGAGTGTCAAGTGATATGGCTTTATGATACACTTCTGGAAATGAAGCTGGAGAAGGAAATTAATGTGGAAATGAAACTGGAGAAGGAAATTAAGCTGGAGAAGGAAATTGAATGGCGCTCTTAGAATGGCTTGTGCTTCAAGAAAACCCACATGGCTGGAAAAAGGGGCACAGACAGAGAACCACTCTTGAGTCTTTATTCCCCTTTTGAGAGTCCCATGTGCCCTAGTCTTCTTTCTTTGAAGACATTTTTGAATTCGCACCTTTGGGCTATGACGGTTCTTAGCTTCTCGGGACGGGACTAGCCGAGGAACGAGTGAACTAGTGAAGATATACCAATTTAGGACTATGATAGAACTGGTCAAATGATACTAATATTTTCTACATAAATCCTCTGATTTTATTGATCAAATCTGGGAATTATCTTCCAACAGAGAAATGTTACAAAGGAAATTAAGGAAATACAAGAAAGAGATGGAGAAGGGAAAACAACTGCTGGTAACATCTAGGAATTAGATAGCCTAGTCTCTCCCAACCAACCCATTGACAAAATAACCCCATACACTGCCCTCTGTCCCAATCCCCCTTTTATCCTTACATAACTGCTATACTAACTGCTCATTATATAACTATTGCATGTTAATAACTGCTTATTATATAACTGCTGCATAACTAATTACATGGTCTTCCTCCTAGAATAAGTCTTCACTATTGGAGGCCTATTACTAACAGATTATTAATTGTAAAAGTGATTAATATTGTTTCTCTTAGATTTTGGGTTTAGGACCTAACTCAACCCGACAAAACTAACTTGTAAGGTGAGGATTGCTCAAACATTATAAACACCACTTAGGCTATATCTTTAGGCAATGTGGGACTAAACCCACCCCCTCAACCCATCACACCTAAGGTGCCATACCACTGGAGTGAAGGCAGAGGAAGTGGCCCAATAACAGACCGCAGGAGTGGCCGCAGTTAAGGCAGATTTTCCCAACAGTTCTTATCCTGTCCACACTACGATCTCTATCCCTTCTCAGTTTGGTGTCTATTGTAGGACTCGTATTCTGCAAAGGATTTTCTGTAAATTGCCAACATGATATAAGATCATATCTGTCATGATGTTATCATTGGTATTTTTTGTTCCTGAGGTCCTTTTTTTCTTATAGGTTCATGGCCAGGGTCAAGTGAATGTAGTAATGTGGACCGAGAGGAACAAAGGGAACAGCACTCAGCATAAAATAGGCTTACTCAGCTTGACATATCCAAGTGATCTTGAATTACTAAAAAGAACCCCTAATAATTTAAACCACACATAACTCCAAATTACTAAGTAATACCTGTTACTGTTAGAGATGTAATAAAGCCATTCATGAGCCTAACCAAATGGCTGAAGCTTTCAGAAAAGTTGGTCCTGACATAGTATCAGAGTCTATAAATAACCATGTGATCGTTTGATCCTTGCCACCCTATTCTTCTAAAACTCGTGATAAAAAAGGGATTGTTTATCGTCTGTGCTTCAAACCAAAAATGTTCTTGGGTGAAGGGGTGTTTTAGAGATGTAAAATTATTCATGAGCTTTCATCTAATTGCTCAAGTTTTTATTAGTGATGGTCCTTGATAATATCCAACAATAATAAAATCCCAATTAATACAAATATATCCCATAATTCCTAGTCTATATATTATTTTTATTTCAATGGTATAGTCCATCATGTATAGGTATTATTAGTAACTGACTAACTGGCCTCCTATGAGGAAGGTGTATGTATGTAAGAAGGAACAAGGTAGGCCCTGATGAATCAATTGGGCCAGGCCTGGTGATTAGAAATACTCAATGCTATGTCATAGCTCTGTGCAGCTGTTCAAGCATGTGAATAAAAGGGAAGGAGCTAGTTAGGGGATGGGTATTCTGTTGTGTCATTTAGAATTGAAGGGAGAGTTGAGGCTCTAGAATCTCTGAAGGCATTTCTGTTGTATTATTCTTTCTTCCACAAGCTGGGTCTCTATTGGATCCGGGTGCAGAGAAAGATCTTTATGTTCTGGTCCAGTTCTAACAATAGGCTACTGGTTTTGTCTTGAAGATTTAGAGATGAAACGTAGGTAACAATTCCTTTGAAATAGCTTTTTTTAAAGAAATAAAAAATTAAAGGAACAAGGAAATTGGTCATGGAAGTTGAAGAATAAATACTTTTAACAGCTTCCTTCATGACTTCCTTAAATCTCATTTGGGTTAATCCTGTTAGGTGTCTTCAAGGTGGTAATTGTCATATACTGAATTCATGGCCTATATCAAGCTATATGCTGATACGTACCAACAACAATGGAATAGTAAATTGAAGTGTATCTGTGTATTATTAACAATCCCCAAACCTGAGAGAACAATTCGGGTTGAGAATGGGTATGGAAAACAGAAAAACGAGATAATAGGCAAATTAGAGAGTGCCTGATTCTCTCCCAAGACTAACCACAATTCCAGCCTACATCACCACTCCACTCCTCACACTCAAATACCTCTTTCCTCATGCCCTCACCACACTCCCGTGTGCCTTCCCCTCTCTATTCTCTCTCTGCCAGCTCATCTAAGTTAGTTACATCATTCCCTCCCTTTTTGCTTCCCTCAGGTGCCTTGCTTTTCACACGCTTCCTGGTGTGGACTTTAGTGATGGTGGGCCTCTTGACATTTGGGCTGGAAGTAGTGGGGTTCGCATCATATGCTTATAAGTTAAACTCGAATGCGCTTGAAGATGAACTTGTGAACACTGCTGACGAGGTTGTTCCTTAATGTAACTCATTAGTGATAAATTTTGACTGCAGTTTGCAAATGATAAAGCGATGGCTATGTAATCTTGTCAGAACACTTCTGAGACGGTACCACTGGGCTTTTGCCTTAGCTGGTTTTGCTGCAATGGCAATGGCAGCAGTAAGCTGGACACTTGAAACCAGTGAAAACTACTGGTTTTGGCACAGGTATCACAATATTTACTACTACTATCATTTCCCTCTTCTTTTTTTTCCCCTTCTCTATGTCTCATGTTTGCTTTCTTTTGAAATGTACAGCTTTTGGCACATTACAATATACACGTCTTCTTTCTTCTTCCTTTGTTCAAAAACAAATATTGTGGATAGTGAGAATCAGCTACCTACAGATGGAAACTATGAACTGACCCATCAGGATTCACTTCCAAGAGGTGGTTAGAATAATATATATGGAGTAGGTGGGTGTTAAAAGGGGGAGAGAGGTGAATCTTTTAGGATTTTAATATTTTTGTGTGTTTAAGATGAGTTCATGTGAAGTTGGCATAAAATTGTGTGGCTGCCTGCCGGTATTGAATTATAGGAGGACCATATGGCTGCTGACTTGAAAGAGAAGTCATCCTAGGAGTCAATTCTGAGGCCAATAACAGTGATCAACCAAAGCAGTCTCTTGTAAATTCTTTTCAGCATAAGGTTTGTTTCTGCCATTCTTATATGGGATATTTTAGCCATAAGTGTTTCCAGGATAAAGAATCAATCAAACTAGGGATATTTTTTTGTCGTCATAGGATAAAGAGGCTTTGCTCATGTAGTTATAATTTAGAAGATGACTTGCCTCTGAACTGTATCATATTAAGAAATCTTTTGATAAAAGCTAGTCAACGTAATGAATCTGATCTACTTCAACAGTTTCTTTATAACATACTTAAGATCGCTATATTATGAAAATAAAAAACAATGAAGGTTTTGTATTACACACTTACAAGGTTGACATAAAAACATTAAAGAACAAAACTGCTTCGATTTTGACACTAGCACATGTAAGCTGTAAGTGTGAGCTGTAAGTATACATTCTCAAATGTAAAGGGTGTAGTATGAAATTCTATGCAATGCAAATATATATATTTTTTTAAGAATTCTACTTTTTGATTTTAACTCTTATAAATGTTGATAGTAATGTGATTTTATCTGAGTTTTTTTAAGTAAAACTTTTAAATGAGACATACATTATTCATAGGTAATATATCAAATCGGCTGGGAGCTTCACATATTACAAGAATAAAAAGAGTTGCATTGTCAAGCGAGGCATAAACTAGTCATCCCCGAGCATTCAAAGTCAAGCGAGGCATAAACTAGTCATCCCCGAGCATTCAAAGCCTCAAAAGCACATACTAGCAACTAAGTTCATCTTATAATAGAGAGGATTGTAGCTTGGATCAGTGGTCATGGGTGTTATAATGCACAAGATCCCCATTGAGGTAAGTGCATAGCATACTCATTTCTATGTAGAGGTGTTATGTGAATAAAATATTTCGGGTTTTCTTGATAAAGTAAGATATAAAACAAAGGTTTTCTTATTTCTTATTAATTGTGCCCAATAACATATTGGCTTCTTCCTTGTATAGAGGAAGAGTTACACAAACAATACTTAAAAGTGCAACATTCGTGACAACTTTTAAGTCTTTCCAAGGATTTCAAGGCATGTTAATATTCTACAATCATAACTTTCTAGCCTTTTGATTACATAGACTAGGCTTTTTGACTAACTTGCACACCTTTAGACAAACTAGCATACTTTTTGACATTTTATACAACTTTTGACTAGTCTTGCTTTTTGATGAACTACCACGACTTTGGTGACACGAGGTAAGGGAATTTCTAGATGTTATCTCAAATTTTGGCTTGGAGGGAGATTGTATTGACATCATTCTTTTGAAGTAACACTCCCCTACATTATGTATTGCCGGGGTGTATTTTTAAGATAGCCTTTTCTATTAAGATTTCTTCCATAATCTCTCCATTTGGGTCTTGGAAATTTGGCAGGTCAGGTTTAATGTTCATATCTTGACCAATTTTTCGAGTTAGGATACCCAAGATTATGAACATTGAACCTGACATGTTAGATTCCCAATATCCAAATGTAGAGAATATGGAAGAAATCTTAGCGGAAAATGCTAATCTAACAACACATCAGGGTGATACAGAATATACGAGAGTTTTTGAAGAATTGGGCCAATATATTGTCTCTCCGAACCAAAGTTCGAGATAAGATCTAGAGATTCCTTTATCTTGTGTCACCAAAGCTATGGTATTTCATAAAAAAGCAAAACAAAGCTAGTCAAATGTTACATAAACAGTCAAAATGTGTGCAAAAATGTTAGTGCTAGTTTATCTAAAGGCATACATGTTAGTCAAAAAGCCTAGTCTTGCTAATCAAAAGGCTAGAAAGTTATTATTGTAGAATATTAATGTGTCTTGAAGTCCATGGAAAGTCTAAAAGGTTGTCATGAGTCTTGTATTATTAAGTATGGTCAGTATTTGTGACTCGTCAGTTTGTATGTTATTTGGCAAAAGTAATAAGAAATAGGAACATCTTTATTTTATATCTTATTATGTGTATCTTCCTTCCTTAAAATATTATGTTCTTATCATAACATCTCTATGTAGAAATATGTTTTTTCTCTTGTCTCAATGAGGATTTTGTGCATCAGAATGCCTCTGATTGATGTGCTCACATGCTCCTTTGCCTCTATTGTGCAACAATCGGTCTATTGAGCTTCTTAGGTTCTTGGTGACCATAGCCAACGAGGGATTCGACTGACAATGTTAGGAAGTGGCATGGTTTAAGAGGGAGAAGGGGCACTTGCAGGAAGCTAGGGTCAAGGAATAGGAGGAAAAGGAGTGAGAGGGAGAAAGTTTGTTTGCATGTAATATGGACCATTCAATCCATCATAGATATAGTCTAAAATTAAACGTAACTTTTCGATATGTTTACACTACAGAGTCTTAGAAATTAAAGAGATAATAAAATTTTTATTCTGAGTAAATATCTTATTGTATAAAAGTATTTTAAAATAAAACAAGTATTATCACATAATTTTTTCATTAATGAAATTTTTTAATTTTAATATTTTTTAATTTATAAATCTTTTTTTTTTTGTTGCTTTCTTTTCCATTCCTTCCATCCAAATATGCTAGCTATGCTTGGCAGGAACGGGGAAATTCTATGTCCTAGAAAAGTATTTCTGAACAAATCCTAAATTAATCAAAAATCGAAGAAGATAACAATATTTGGATATTTAGCAAGTGGCTGGATATTAGAAAAGCTAAGATTCCAAGCATTGACTGAAAAAGCTTCCAAACGTTGATGGATCATATATTTTGTATCAAAGTAACCTATAATGGCATTATTAAATGCACCCCCCACTTGGTGGGTACGCCCCCCCATTTTTCGAATTTCTCAAAATACCCCCGAATAAAAACAGCAAAAATTCTTTTTTTTTTATTCTGAACATTTTACCGGAAATTGCAATTTTCGGTATACAAATTGTATACCGGAAATTGCAATTTTCGGCAACAAATTTTAAAAACAATGTTACCGGAAATTGCAATTTTCGGTATACAAAGTACGAACAAGAAATTGCTCCTACGATGTGCATGTAACCAGGAACACATTGAAGAGATACGAAAGAGATAATTCTCTATTGGGGGGAAACTGAACCCTTTGATTAAGGATCTTCACCCATACTGTCAACAATCTCTCGATGCATTCGGACTAGCTTACTTAGCAAAGTAAGCTAGTCCGAATGCATCGAGAGATAATCCTCGTGCGGCAGCCTGCTAGCAATACGCCTCTGACGCTCAGAGGCAGTCGGAGGCTGCCGTTGTCTACGTGGGGGTGCACTACCAGAAGTGGAAGCTACTCCTCTCCCTCTCGACTTAGGCATATCTGAAAGACAAATAAATCAATTATATTAAAATGCAATAAAATAAAAATTGTACCGAAAATTGCAATTTTCGGTACGCAAATTGAATACCGAAAATTGTAATTTCTGGTACAAAAATTATAACCACACTATCACCGGAAATTGCAATTTCTGGTATACAATTTGCGTACCGGAAATTCCAGAACTATGTTTAAAAAACAAAAAAAAATACGTACCGAAAATTTTTAATTTCCGGTAAGATCAGAGCGTTTTCAGTTTCAAGAATTTAGAATTTTCGGAAGCGTGAGTGTGAGTGAATCGGGGTGAAGGTTGAGTTTTTGTTGTATTATTCAAGGGGGCATTATGGAAAATTTGCAATTTGTATACCGGAAATTGTAATTTCCGGTAAGAATTTTAAACACAATGTTACCGAAAATTGTAATTTTCGGTATACAATTTGTATACCGGAAATTGCAATTTCCGGTAAAATGTTCAGAATAAAAAAAAAGAATTTTTACTGTTTTTATTCGAGGGGTATTTTAGGAAATTCGAAAAATGAGGGGAGTGTACCCACCAGGTGGGGGTGCATTTAATAATGCCCAACCTATAATTATAAAGACAAACTTTTCCTGACGTCGGTTTTCATTTCAGGATGATAGAGGAACGAGGGCCTCACATATAAAATTACATTAATTTACTGATTAATTGACAAATAAAGATCTTAATCCAAAAATAAAAATAATAGTAGATTTTTTGGTATATAAACATTTACTAGAAAAAAAATATTTATAGCGAATGAATGTTTTGTGACTTGAATTTATCGGAATTTTGTGATTAGGATTCCACTATTAACAGCGCGAATGAGATTGTTATATTAGTACTTAAATATATTTACAAAAATATATTTAAGTAAAATATATTAGCACAATTTTAGGAGGAGGTCACAAAACCAAATCCTAGAGAACCCACTTTCGGGAGGCGACCAACCAAGTGTTAAAATCCCGTTCCAATTCGCCGACTCGGGAATAATCCTATGCGGGCTCAAAAGGCTTTGTTGTGGGAATTCATGAGTGTTGCATCTAGCCAATATGAAAGCAAATTGGTGAGTCAAATGGTTGGTGAGTCAAATGGTTGGTGGCCATCTAAGATTGACACAATTTGCAAGTGTTCACACCATTCATTTCTTCTATAAATAGGGAGTGGATGGTAGAGCAAAATTCATCCCATTCATAACTAAGTGCAACAAGCATTAGTTAGAGAGAGAAGCCTTGCTTAAGAGAAAGAGTGAGAGAAAAATTAGAGAGAGCCAATTTGTGAGAGTTTTATCCACAAATTGAGAGTACAATCTTATTGTATTAATTTTGAGAGATCACCTAAGAGTGAAGTTTGTAATCCCATTATTGTTATAGTGGAAGTTTAAGCGGCTTACGGGTCCCGTGGTTTTTACCTTCACTTTGGAGGGTTTTCCACGCTAAAATCTTTGGCGTTATTTTCATCTATTTGGTTTGGGAAATTATCCTGGGGTTCGTGGAAATTTATTTTATCTCACTTACACAGTTTTTCCCAAAAAAGTGGTATCAGAGATAGGTCTGTGGAAAATTCTTAGTATGCTCTGTGGTTGCAGCTTTGTCTGATCTTCCATATCAGAAAAGAATTATTCACCGGTCACTATTCATTGCCGAAGAAGTTTCAAGCACAGCGAAACTTGTTGACTGCCATCAAAATGGAGAAGAGCACCGGCAAGATGATAAAACTGACTGCATTTAATTATGCAATCTGGAAGCCAAAGATGGAAGATCTTTTATACATTAAAGATCTATGGAAGCCGATCGTAATGATGAAGGAGAAAGCAACGACTACAACAACAACTCGCGGATGATAAGGCTGGCAAAGCGCGTAAAACCAACCGACGCTTCGACCAAAGACATCGGACAATCGACCGGGCCGTCTTGAATCGGAAGTGTCTTTGCTCAAATCCGTCAATGGATTGACAAGAGCATTTTTCAAAACTTTGCTAATGAACATGATGCTCATGCTCTTTGGCAAAAGTCGGAGAAAATGTATGCAAGAACAACCGCACGTAACAAAGCCAACTGATGCGACGATTAGTCAACCTAAAGTACAAAGACGGTAGCGATGTATCGGAACACATGAGTGAGTTCCAAGGCGTTGTAGATCAACTCAACTCGATGAAGATGACCATCGACGATGAGTTACAAGCACCGCTGATCTTTGAGTTCTCTACCAAAAAGCCGGGACACCTTAGTTGTGTCGATCAAGAACTCCGCCTCGAAGGCAAGCTTACCATGGATATGGTAAAGGATATGATGTTGAGCGAGGAGTCTCGGCGAAAAGATGAAAGATATAATCCACGAATCAAGCGCTTGTCACGTAAAAACAAGGCAAGCAAGAAGGGCGTGGAAGAAGCAAAGGTAGAAGCTCTCAAAGCCAAATCGGCAAAGAGGGCGATCAAAGTCCAGATCGAGGTATGATAAGAAGTGCCACCATCGCGGCCTTCCCGCACTTCATTCGAGAGTGCCGAAAGTTGAAACAGCTTAAAGAAACAGAAGCGAGTCAACAAATGACACCACAATTGTCACCGAAGATGTTACCATTGTTCGAGATGCAGATTATGTCAATCTTGCATATCAAGACTCTACCTGGGTAGTTGACTCAGTGCTTCCTACCATGTCACCTCAAACGGGAGTTCTTCTCAACCTACACTCGGGGTGATTTTGGACCAGTGAGGATGGGAAATGATGATGCATCCACAATTATTGGCATCGACAACATTTATTTAGAAACTAACCTTGGATGCAGGTTATGTTTGAAAGATGTGAGGCATGTTCACGATATACGCCTCAATCGATCTCCACCTGAGTACTTGATGATGATGGCTACAATAGCTATTTTGGTGAAGGAAATTGGAAGCTCACCAAAGGAAACCTGGTGGTAGCAAAAGGCAAGAAAGATACTTCTCTCTATTTATGAAGCCAAGTTATGTAGAGGAGAAGTAAATAGCAGAAGAAGGAAGTTCCAACCGAGGTATGGCATAAGCGGCTCGACATGAGTGAAAAGTGGTCTCGTGATTCTTTCCAAGAAGAATCTCTTGCCGTAAATGATAAGTACATCATTGGGGAAATGTGTTGATTGTCTAATGGGAAAACAACACGAGTTGCATTTGAAGTTCCCACCATCTAGAAAGGCAAATCTTCTAGATTTGATATACACCGATATGCGCATGATGAGTGATAAGTCACAAGGAGGTGCACTTTATTTCGTGACTTTCATTGACGACCATTCCGTAAAAGTATGGGCCTTTGCTTTGAAAACTAAAGATCAGTCTTTGGAAGTTTTCAAGCAATTTCATGTAAAAGTTGAAAGAGAAAGCGGCCGCAGTTGAAGTGTGTACTGGCGGACAATGGCGGTGAGTATCGCGGACCATTCGAGGAGTCTGCGAAGTTTTGGCATTAGATTGGAAAAATCGGTGCCAAAGACACCTCAACACAATCGGTGTTCTTTGAAAGGATGAATAGAACCATCTGTGAGAGAGTCGGATGTATGCTCTCAAATGCAAAGCGCCAAACTCCTTTTGGGGGAGGCAATGAGGACAGCAGTCGATTTGATCAACCTTTCTCCATCAGTTCCATTGAACTATGATGTACCAAAAAGAGTCTGGATAGGGAAAGATGTTTCATACAAACACTTGAAGGTGTTTGGCTGTAGAGCATTTGTTCACATCCCAAAAGATGAGAGGTTCAAGCTGGATGCAAAAACAAAGCAGTGTATCTTTGTGGGATATGCCCATGAAGAATTCGGCTACAGACTCTGGGATCCAACTACCAGAAAGATCATTAGAAGCATGGACGTGGTATTTTTTGAAGATCAAACAATCAAGGATTTGAAGAAACCAGAAAATCCACAGTCAGATGAAATTTCAGTTAATCTGGAACCAGTCTCTCCACCAATAGATTCTGATGACGGGGGAGCTACACCAGATACTGATGATGTTGATCCACTAGCTGAAAGTCCGTAACTGCAGCAAGCCGACAATTCGTAACAAGAGTTAGTTCTGAGCAGGTCCAATCAAAAGCGGCGAAGGAAATCTACCAGAGAGCGGCCGAGTCAAAAGTATTCACCTACCGAGTATGTGATGCTCAGCGACGGAGAACCAGAGAGCTATGACGAAGCTCTTACTCACCAAAGATAAGAATGAGTGGTTAAAAGCCATGCAAGAAGAAATGAAATCCTTGCATGAGAACCACACATATGATTTGGTAACACTACCACAAGGAAGGAAAACACTCAAGAACAAGTGGGTGTACAGAGTAAAAAGTGAAGAAGCGACTCACAACCACGTTACAAAGCAAGGCTGGTTGTGAAAGGATTCACTCGAGAAAAAGGAGTTGACTTTGATGAAATATTCTCACCGTGGTGAAGATGTCATCGATCGAGTTGTTCTTGGCTTGGGCTGTAAGTCTCAACCTAGAGATTGAACAACTTGATGTAAAACCGCTTCTTACATGGTGATCTTGATGAGGAAATATACATGCGGCACTGAAGGTTTCCAAGTCAAAGGGAAAGAGAAATTGGTGTCTGGCGAAGAAGAGTTTGTATGGTGCAAGGCGAGCACCGAGACGATGGTATAAAAAGTTCGACTCATTCATGGAGAAAAATGAGTACAATCGAACGACGGCGGACCATCAAGGTCTTCATCAAGAAATTCTCGATGGAGATTTCATCATTCTTTTGCTTTATGTTGATGACATGTTGATTATTGGCCGAGACAATGGCAAGATTAGCGAGTTGAAGAAAGAGTTGAGCAAGTCCTTTGCAATGAAGGACTTAGGACCCGCTAAATGATTCTTGGCATGACGATTACCCGTGATGAAAAATCACAAAATTTGGCTATCTCAAGAAGCAGTGCGTGGAAAAGGTTCTTGAAAGATTCAACATGGACAAAGCAAAATCGTTAGTTCTCCACCGCTAGTCACTTCAAGCTCAAAGTGAGCCGGTGTCCTTCAAGCAAGGAGGAGAGAATAGAAATGAACAAAGTGCCATATGCATCGGCGGTTGGCGATCGATGTACGCTATGGTATGCACTAGACCGGACATTGCACATGCGATTGGTGTTGTGAGTCGATTTTTATCAAAACCTGGAAAAGAGCATCGGGCGTGATCAAATGGATACTCGGATATCTCGTGAGGTACATCTAGTCATCGTTTGTGTTTTGGTAATGGAAAACCCGTATTAGAAGGATATACGATTCAGATATGGTCGAGACGTGGATACCGTAAAGTCTATTTCTGGTATCCGATAACATTTGCGAGGAGCTGTCTCATGGCAATCACGATTACAAAATTGTATTTCTTTAAGCACCACAGAAGCGGAATACATTGCAATCACTGAAGGTTGCAAGGAGATCCTGTGGATGAAGAAGTTCCTACAAGAGTTGGGACAAAACCAGGAAAATTATGTTCTCTATTGCGATAGTCAAAGCGCAATACATCTCAGCAAGAATTCAACATTTCATTCAAAGTCGAAACACATCGACGTAAGATATCACTGGATCCGTGATGTGTTAGAAAGAAAGCTGCTGAAAGTTGAGAAGATCCACACCAACGACAACGGGGCTGATATGATGACCAAAGCTCTACCAAAGGACAAGCTAGAAGTCTGCAAAGAAGTTGCAGGCTTAATATCAACCCCATATTGATACGAGGATATTTCCCATTGGCTGGAGGGGGAGATTTGTTGGCATCCAGCCAATATGAAAGCAAATTGGTGAGTCAAATGGTTGGTGAGTCAAATGGTTGGTGGCCATCTAAGATTGACACAATTTGCAAGTGTTCACACCATTCATTTCTTCTATAAATAGGGAGTGGATGGTAGAGCAAAATTCATCCCATTCACAACTAAGTGCAACAAGCATTAGTTAGAGAGAGAAGCCTTGCTTAAGAGAAAGAGTGAGAGAAAAATTAGAGAGCCAATTTGTGAGAGTTTTATCCACAAATTGAGAGTACAATCTTATTGTATTAATTTTGAGAGATCACCTAAGGGTGAAGTTTGTAATCCCATTATTGTTATAGTGGGAGTTTAAGCGGCTTACGGGTCCCGTGGTTTTTACCTTCACTTTGGAGGGTTTTCCACGCTAAAATCTTTGGCGTTATTTTCATCTATTTGGTTTGGGAAATTATCCTGGGGTTCGTGGAAATTTATTTTATCTCACTTACACAGTTTTTCCCAACAATGAGGAGCTCACTCAGTCCAAAGAACTAATTAGGATGAACCTCAACCAAAAAAAAAATATTTACAAAAATAACTATGAGATGTTTATAGTTTACTTTCAGCTTATAGGTGCAAAACATATTTTGTACTTGAACAAGACGTAACTAGTAGTATTTAAATTTAAAGCAATTAATGAGGATTTCATTATTTGATATGGTCGTAAACATATTTTGTACTAGCTCTTTTGATATCTTAGCATTTGTAAATGGGAAAAGAATTTATTGCTAACTATTTGTCATCTTCATTTCTTTTTATCTCAGGAATAATTAAAAAAATTAAAAATATATTTAATCATATATTATGGTCAGTATTATTTGTAGTTAGAAACAGACCAACCAAATCCATGGGGAGTTGAGCGGCTTTCTAATCAACCACAAAACAGAAGCGACGAAATAACAAAATTTGTTTAAATATTATAAATGAATAAAAAAACTGTCAAATTATGTTACTTGTGACAAAATTCATGCATCCTCGATGAATTGAATTGAATTGAGGCAGAAGCAACCAAATATTTTTCAAATTTATGAATGTATGGATTTTCACTCTTGTAACAATGCATTCTTCAATTTCAACCAAGCAATGCAAAAACCACCTAAAGTAATTTTGACCAACCCGAGTATAAAATGGCGTTTGCGTTGTGAAAAATCAATTGCTACAGTTAAAAAAATTGCAAGAAAATCATATGTATGGTAATAGCATTGAGAGGAATGAATTTCTTTGGCAGCAAATTTTCCTTAACGTATTTTGATTAAAAAAATAATATCAATGAGTACCGGTATCAAATGGATGACATTAACAAAGAAAATATTATATGTGGTATTGTGAAGAATTTTCTTTCAATTAATTGCAAGAAAGAAAAACCATCAATTAATTGCAACACACACACACAGAGATATATATTGTTCTAACGGGAATTCTCCTATTTTGGCCACATTTTTATGGGTAGCTTGCCAATATATGTTAGTATTATTATTTTAATTTTAATACCCGTAGAATACAAAATGATTTATGAATACGAAAGAAATTTGATCACTCAATTTTTGCATAACATAAAGTCGTCAAATAGAAGACTTCTAATTTATTCGAATTGAAATCCGCGATGGCTATCCTACATGATTACAACAGGTTATGTATTGTGCAAAAGTAAGTAAATATTTGAAAATGGACTCATCTTAGCCTCTCAGGTCTCATTTACCAAAATATGGCACTGATAGTGATTTGTATAAGCTGATGCATTCCTCATAGTTTAATGCCGAATCGAGTGAGAGTGTACTCCATCCTGACACAATTACAAGAAAAAAATGTCTAAATTTGGTAGACTCAAATATAATCAAATGTCAATTAATTTATCTATATTTAATGTTATTATTTCAAAAAAAACGCTTAACTTAATTTATTAGTGTTGTGAAGAAACGACCATTATGATTAAGGGTAGTTTAGTAAATATATTTCATTTTTTTATATAAAATCAAGAAAATTAAATACACTTAACTTTCATTCTTAATAAGTGAAAAAATATGTATTTTTGCTTATAATTAATTGAGTCAGGAGTTTACGTATTCATTCATTTGAACATGTCATGTCCTCTACTTTTTTTAATAATTATTCTACTTTTTAAACCAGAATATAATTTTCTTCTATCTATAATAAAAAAAACCATCTTTGAATGTGTCTTTCGTTAGTCAGTTTGGTCATTGAATATGTTTTTCGTTAGTCAATTTGGTTCTCAAATGTGTCTTCTATTAGTCAATTTGGTCTCTAAAATTATTAATAGAAGACACACTCGGAGATGTTTTTGAAATTTCGACACATTTAGGGACTATAGTCATATCAACTCACATTTAGGGACAAAAAATAACTATTGACAAATGCTAATGAGTGTCCTAAGGATATTGTTTAAGTCTAAAAAAATACTTTCTCTATTCCATAAATTTGGTAGTTTTAACAATTTTTTTTCAAAACAATGGGTATTTTATAAATCCAATATATAATCCACATTTTTTTTCCAAGTATACTCTTCATATATTTATTGTCTTTACATTAAAAATTGACACAACCCTACAAATACTTAATTTATTATTTTGGAACCTTCAGCAATTAATAAGACTATTTTGGTAAAAATATTCTTTCAATTAAATGATTCATTGGTCTGTGTGTAAAAATCTTAAATCACAAAAAGTTATAGAATGGGGGGAATAAGTTTTTATGGGAAGTAATGTATTTAATACATTGGAAAGCGATATACTTAGTTTTTTAATAAATAACTACCTTGATTGGAAGCCTTAAACAATGTCATGAGAGCATTGGTTAGCTACACATATACTCCTTCTGTTCCATTATAAGTGTCACATTAGAAAATTTCACACATATTAAAGAGAAGTTATAAATGAATGAAATAGTGCAACTATTTTATAAAATTATTCTTATTAACTATTGGGTATTAATAATTATCATAAATACATAGTAGAGTATAATATAATGACTTAGAAATAATATATTCATTATTAATTAAGAGTAAAACTAAAAAAAATTAATATTAGATTGAAAACCTAACGTGATATTTATTTTAGGAATAAATGTTTACATAAGGCATGAGATACAATTTTTTCGGATAATGTACCATGCAGGACCATCCGTCTCATGCACGGCAGACAAACACGTTCACTTGTTTGTCTTTTATGTTGTTTAGCAGCCCTGGCCCAAAAAGGCTTAAGCTAGAACAATTTGAGTTGACTTTTGACTTCTGTGGTAATTTCCCCGGCTGCAAGGAAAGGGATGAAAACCCAAGGCAGCAAAAAAAAAAAAAAACGAAGCATAGGCGGACCTAGTTATGTCGACGGTGTGCAATGAGGAGGGTGTGCACTTGCGCACACTAAAAAATAAAAAATACTATTTATTTTTTATAAAATTTATGTTTTGATCCCATTTAGTATAATAATTTGTAATTTTTTTATTTATTTTTTAATTTTGAAAACCTATTTTTTGTTATCAGAAATTATGCTCTTGTAATTTTACAAGAATAATAAACATTTACTCTTATTATTATTATTTTTTTAAAACATGTGTTGATACTCTTGTAATAATTTCGTTGATTTTAAAATTATATACCTACTGACCCAGAGTTTTAGGTCTGCCTGGTCACCGATTCCGGTTCACTTTAGTGAAAAACAAGCAGAATATGGGAGAATGTTTTTCACAAAGCATATGACGTATGAAAGTCATGATAGGATTAAAGTGCTACTTAGTGGAGAAAAAATGAAAGATATGATTCCTATCAAGTCTTAAAAGTTTTACATAAGATTCATAAAAAAAAAATTGCATAACATGCCTGAGCAGTTGAGAATTTTTAAGTTAAATATAAAGTAAACTGATTTTGAAAAAAACAAAAGAAAAGCCTAACTCAACTTGGTCAATTTTATACATTATTTTGGTACATGTGGGAAGAAAACACAAGAAACAAAAATAAAACACAACCCCACATCCCCAAATGAAGTTCCTTTTTTTTTTTTTTATAATAAACCCCAAATGAGGTTCTGCTATGACGAAAGCAGAACATTTTTAAACGTTATTGAGTCACTATTAGAAAATTAATGCATTCTTATCATCAGCCAAATAACTTAACACCTATTTATGTTTTTTTTTATTTAGAAAACTTAGAGCAACTTTAGTGGCATAATCTTAATTTTTTCCATCGTTGCTTATTTGCCACATAGCATCGCTTATCCCATGTGGCAGGCCACGTTACTGCACCGTCTATTAAAGTTTTGGTCAAATCATCTCCATGAGCAACGGCAACTATAAGAAAAGTGGGCCAGTAATGAGAGATACAGAGAGAGAAGAATTTCGTTGTGTCAGAGAGCAGCTAGAAGTGCAACCCATGCAGATGTGGCCATATGGGGCCCACATTAATTAACGCAAGAGCAGTATCTATAAGAAACGCCGCTGCTGATGCTCTTAGGGGGAGTTGGTTACACTCTATTTTTATTGTTCTACACACAAAACAAAATGTGTATTCCACGTCAGTTTAAAATCAAGTAACTGCCATTTGTATTTTCTGCAGCTGCTATTGCTCGTATGAGAGAGGAAAAAAAGTGAAAAACAACACCAACAAGAACTATACCTAAGTTTTATCATTTTTCCCCACATATTCCCTTTACAGGGGTAATTCTGTTCGAGGTATTATCGGACACTAAATATAAACACCTATTTCGACAAGGATTCAAAATTTGATTTGTCACGTTATGGGAGACTAGTCCCTTCTGTTCGACCCAATCCCCCGTCGGTTAACGCGTGCTGGTCATGTGGTAAGTGGTTTGGGTTCGTTAAGCACTTAATCGGGATTCGATTAGTGAGTCATGTACATATGAAATTTTTTGAAAAGACAATACTTAGATACACTTTGCATCTTCGAAAAATTTAATTTTTGCTGTTGTGCAAAAATACCTTAGAAAAAAGTTATTTTAGTCCTTAAATGTGTGATGCGATATCACTGTAATTCCTGAATGCATCAAAATTATAAAAACATCTCCAAAGTGTTTTTCGTTAGTCAGTTTAGTCATTGAATATGTCTTTTGTTAGTCAATTTGATCCTCAAATGTGTTTTTCGTTAGTCAGTTTAGTCCCTGAAACTACTAACAAAAGACATGCTCAACAATGTTTTTGAAATTTCGACACATTCAGAGACTATTGTGACAACGACTTACAGGTTTAACGACAAAAATCACTATTTGCTAAAAAAAAAATACTCTAATAAGATTTCTTTTTTAAAGAATGCTGCGGTTTCATGATACTTTTTTCTTATGTTTATTATTTATATTAATTATTAATTATAATTATATTATAATTATTATTATTATATACTATAAACTAAAGAAAGATACAGAGTCATGGCCATAAGTGCATAACCATAGCCGCCTCCAAGGAACCCAATTCCACAACAAAACAACAATTTCCCACTCTTCTCTTCCTTCCATAAAGGTAAGCCTTTTCAGCTCTCCATTTTTGGCAACTCTTAGCTTTCTCAGTTTTCATGGAGTGTAACTGCGTGCTCATCCACTTGTGTTTTTGGCCATTCTTTTGGGCCTTGCAAATAGGGTTTTATGCTCTGAATTTGATTGTGTTTGTTTTGGCTTCCTCACCCTCTTCTTGTTCTGTCAGAGGGGTTATTGTTTTTGGTTGTTTGGGTGTTGTGGGTAAAAGTGTTTCCTCTGTTTTGTTGTGTCTGGTGGTACTTTATTTAGGTTGGCTCTTGTTGCTTGATTCTTTTCTATTCCCCTCTTTTTCTTTCTCTATTGTTGATTCTGTGGATTGTTTTCTGTTTGTAAAGTTTCATTTTTGTTGAAATTTTCGTTCTAATTCTTGTAATCTGTAACTGGGATGTTAATGTTTTTTGTTGAAAAATAGTCATAAAGACTTGAAGACTGAAACTGCTGATCAAGGCATTTGTGTCTATTGCAACTTCTATGATCTATAAGCTATGTGCCCTTGGTATATACTCCCTCCGGACTCGATTATAAGCAAAAAAAAAAAAAAATTCACGTATTTGGTCTAAAATATAAGCAATTTTAAAGAGTAATTAAAATTGCTTATATTTTGTACCAAATACATGATTTTTTTTTTTTGTTGCTTATAATCGAGTCCGGAGGGAGTACCTAATAATAATAATTAGATTGAAATCCTCATTGGCTGATGTGCTCATGTTTTTGAAGATATAATTAACACTTTAATGATGAG
Organism: Calophaca sinica; assembly: GCA_037113605.1. Lineage (NCBI taxonomy): Eukaryota > Viridiplantae > Streptophyta > Magnoliopsida > Fabales > Fabaceae > Calophaca > Calophaca sinica. Next base: position 119,603,360 of record CM073733.1, on the reverse strand, counting down.
TGATATTTTCCCCCATTATTTTAACTATAGGAAGAATGCTACAATAATTTAATTTAGGTGCATTTCAAAGCAGTGAATAATGAAGTTTCTCGAACCCAAATTTACCTAGGAATGGCTGTGTTTATTCCCCTAATATAAAATCATGCGAGTTTTAAAGTTGTTTGCACAAAATCAAGTTATTTCAATTTTTAAATGTAGAGATTGTCTGCTCATAACCCTGTAATCATGTGCTTTGAGTTTGTTTGCATATTTTAAAGTTTCCTTTCATGTCATTGTGGCTTTTTTTGAAATACAACTTCGTTTCTTATGTGAATTAATCATAAATGCTATTTTTAGGCTTGTGATAGCAGAATGGACCAATAAAATCTGGCGGCCTCTGATTTGATCCGCGTTTGATACCAAATAACCAAAAAGAATGAAACTATCAATGATAGTTTTGATTAAATAACAGAAAGAACTACTTGAAAATGGGAGGTTGCTGTTGTTCTGCCAGAAAACATCATCTACAAGGAACACCAGTGTATTACTATGTTAGTAGTTTTCTATCCTCTCTTACCTGATTTGTAGCTCATGTAGCCCTTTTAGTAAGTGATAAGAATCTATGTAGTAATCTCACTCCACTGTTTCTATTTCCAACTTCCTCACATTTCTATTCTTTCGATCATTAGCGTTAGCAATGGTTGTGTGAGGAACTGCTCAATGAAGGAAAATTCAAAGTGTTTCATTGATAACTTGCCGATAAAAACCTTTAAATGATTGCTATCAAGGATCACTGCATCAACAAGATTTGACGTATGTATTCTTTATTTTGCTTACAAAAATAATTATTTTCACGTTTTCAGATAAAAGGAACCTGGAGATTCACTTAATTGAAAGATGAAACAGTTTCCTGTGTAGTAATTTAGGAACATAGATTTATTGCTTTCTTTTGGACTGCAGCACATTTTCTAACTCAATATCAGATGCCTTGCAAGCTAGTGAATGTTACACTTATGATTGAATCAAGTTAATTGATGATGCTCAAAGTGAACTTTGTAAAGCTGCTGCTTGAATGGAATGTAGGGGAAGACATGGGGGTATGGGTGGATGCAAAACAATGGAATACTATTAAAGCCTTGAATGAAATTTTTCTCTCTTTTTTGAAAAAAAAAAAAATCGTTTTTATTGTTTGATTCTGTCACCTCAGTTTCGGGGGATAAAAGGAGAGAAAGATTATTTATTTATTTATTTTTTTCTTCCATAACCTTTATATTCAATTGATAATTTCTATACTTGGACTCGGCTTTTATGGGATATTATGCCGGGAAGAATGAGTATATCATCTGGGAACTTCATCACCATATTGCAATTTGCAAAGATTTTGTAGGATCTTGAACAAATTTGTCACTGTTGCTATGCAATCTATAATCTTCCTGAAATAAGTTTCTTTGGTGGCTGATTTGTAGAGTGACATGGATTGTTTTCATTGTTCCCTTCAAATTTAAGCACTTTTACAAAAATAATCTGGTCTGGCTACTAGTTTATTGTTTTAGATTATGGTTTATAATTATTTGTTATGAGCTTATGATTTGAGACTTGAAAAACTCCTGTTTCAGTGCCCACCAAATTTTGAAGAGCGTGAATCTTTAACCTCTAATGATGGCACGACTGCCTCAATCGCTGCTGGATTTCTTTTAGTTGGGTTCAACCTGGAAACATCAATTCCTGATACTTTCCAGTCCCCTCCTGTGCCTCTGCCTTATGACACGGTCTTTGGAGGTTCTGCATCAACTGATTCTGAGTCTGGCAGAGAAACAGTTAGTAGTGTTAGTAGTTTTGAAACTTCAATTACACGTGATGATATTGAAGAATCAGATTGTAAAGCTGAAGTCAAATCTACACCTATATCTCCAAGGAAGGAAAAACTATCAAAATCAAATGAAACTCATGTATTAGTCACAGAAGAAGAGGATGTCTGTCCAATTTGTCTTGAAGGTACAGTTGCTCGCGTAATTAAAAGTCAAATTTGAAGTATTAGATTTTTCCATGTTTCCATGTTTCAGCCAATTACATAAGGAGGAGTAAACTCTCTCTCTCTCTCTCTCTCTCTCTCTCTTAGATGATGAAAACAATCATTTGAGTTTTTCTTTTCTTTTCATTTTTTAATGCAGAATATGATGATGAGAATCCTAAAAATCTGACAAAATGTGAACACCACTTTCACCTATGTTGCATTCTTGAATGGATGGAAAGAAGTGACTCCTGTCCTATATGTGATCAGGTTTGGCTTTTGCATTAATTCGATATTAACTATAACCAGTGGCGGATAGACCCTGAGTCGGTGTGGACAAAATACAAAAATATTAAAAATATTGGAGTCAGTGGGTTCAGATACATAAAAATAGAGGAGACAAAATATAAACACTCAAAATACTACTTGTAATCTTATCAAAGTGAGAGGGTGCATTTGCACGCTCTTATGGAGCTTGTTCACCAAATATAGGGAATAGGGGTTGGAAAAAAAATTGAAGAGGGGAGAAAAAATGTTTTTCCCTTACCCCTTGTCCTGACAAACTGACCGTTTTTATCTTATAAATCGGCTAAGCTGAGGTTTATGGTCTGTTTGGGAGAGAGGAAAGAAAATAGGGGAAATGAAAGTTTTTGGTAAAGTGTGAAAAAGATGCATTAATAAATGTGACAGACCAATAATAATATAACACATCATCAATTTTACACTTTAACCAATAAACTTTCTTTCCCCCCACTTTTTTTCCTCCCACTTTCTTACATACCATTAGTGAAATGTTCTTTTTCTTTGATGTTACAGGAGATGATATTTTGACCAGACAATGAATTAGTTTGATTTTTTAAAAATCAAAGCTTGCTAGATACATGGAAGATAGATGAAGTTCATTGTATGATAACTGGTTAGATGATGGTAGCTACAGATTCATTTTCAGTTCATGATACATTAGCTAAGTCATTGTTATAGTAGGCTCAATCATTGGGTATCTCTGAGAAGAAGAAGTAGTGGAAGAATGCAGCAGATCTCTAGTTGCCGAAATTCATGTTCACAGATGTTTTTATTTCTCATTCTATGCTATTTTCTGTTCTTTTCTACTTTTTGGGGGGGGGGGTAGTGTACTGGACTTGTAAATCATGTCTGCTTTACATTTTCTTTGTATATACCTTAGGCATTCCAAGAACATAATAGAAGTTCATCAAACTAGAAGCTATTTCTAGTTTCTATCTGCCAAATTGTTCTTGTAAAGAATTCATCAAATTGTTCTTGTGTAAGTCGCTGTCACTATAGTATTTGAATGTATTAAAATTACATAAAATTCCTCGAATGTGTCTTTCGTTAGTCAATTTAGTCATCAAATATGTCTTTCGCTAGTTAGCTTTGTTATCAAGAGTCAAATGTATCTTCCGTTAGTCAGTTCGGTCCCTGAAATTACTAACAGAAGACATATCCAGGTATGTTTTTGAAATTTCGACACATTCAATGACTATATTGATCGTGGCTCACACATTTAGGGAACAAAATGACTATTTGCTTATTATTTATCTACAATTATATACTATTGTATAAAATATAATATAATGTGTGCAAATGGTGCCAATGGCACGTGTCAATCATCGATAGGGCCATAGGAGCAATGGCGTGTTAGTCAAGTGAATGTTGTTCGGAAAAAACTTAGGTAAGTTTTCCTAGGTATTATTGGTGTTGTTCCTCTCACAAAATGAGATAAAAAAACTGTTTTGATAGTGATAGTTATGAGAGGTTAGAGATAGTGAGAATGGATAAAGAGAGAAAATTTTTTATCTATTTTATGAGAAGAACAACATTAACAGCATTTAGAGAACTTTACCTAAGTTTTGTCCATATTGTTCTTCCCTTAATAAATCCTTAATGTTTGTTTTTATTATACTCTCGAAGTATCAATATAATAACGGTGACGTCTAAGATGAACCAGTATTTAAATGGTTTATTGTGGACTATAATTAAAAACAGTTGGATCAAGTATGTCTACCAGATTTATGATGCACTATTGAAATAGAATATTTTTTTATTCTTCGTTTCTCTTCCCACCCCTCCATCCTCCTTTCTCCACGTCACCGGAAGTGGTGTCTTTTTTCTTCCATCTACTTACAAATTGACACATTACCACCATGACACCACCACTTATGCATCACCAACCATTGAACCCAATGACGGTGGAGTTCCTTTTTGCTTCAAACAAGTGACCGTCTAGTACTTCAGTGGTAGCAAAGTCACTTGTGTTGCAAAGCTCACCTCGCCGGAAGAAATGGGGGCCATGACGGCGGTATTTGAAAACGCTGTCCATTTGCGAAAATAATCTGACAGAAGGATGGAGAGGTTGAAGGAAGAAGATGAGGGGAGGAGGAAAAAATCAGCTCGGTTACAGAGGGAGGATTTTTGTTGTTAGCACCCAGATCCATTTGCATTCACATGAATCAGTTACTGTATATGTAGAAATTCATCCCACAATTAGTTGATAATGAATATTTATGATATCTCCAATTTATTATTACAACCACTATAGAGCATATATGCAGATTTGAAAGGATGTTGCCTTATGGTGGTGAGATGCAAATTTGAGGTGGAGAAGACGGTGGAGAGAGTTGAGAGATTTTTGAGGAGAGAGAGTGTGGTTGGAGGTGAGATATGGTGTGGTAAACCTAATAAAATTATGTGAGCTTATTTAATCAAACGGCTCTTATTCATGGTCACCGACCATTTGACACATTTTTTCATCTTAGAAGCCACCATTAATAACTAGTCAGAATAATAATATTATATGCTATTTAGCGATGTATTTATAAATTAGATTTAAGATAAATTTAGGCATATATATTTAAATTCAAAGTTTAAAAATATGTTGATACATGTAACCAAAAAAAAATGTTGATAATTTAAATTTAAAGTCACACAAAATTATCGCTTGAGGAAAGTCTTCCATTTGTCTTTGATCGGTTTGAATTAATCGCCAGCCTAGCTATCTCTTTAACATGTTTTACTAAGCAGAAGAATACTGAAAGAAGAAACATTGAAATAACTAGCACTGTCAACTTAGTTAGCATTCGGAATCAGAAGAGAGGGAGGGATAACAATCCATCCTCTAATAATTTCCAAATCCATACATTCAATTCATTTTTTTCGACAGTTGGCAAAAAAAAAAATTTGGGGGGGGGGTGTTGGAAGCAACCCGTTGTAGCAAATCAAAGGAAATAGGAAGGGCATGGGTTTTCCTTCTATTGAAATTAGAGATTCACGAAGCAAAGGAGATATAAGAAAGGGAAGAGGAGGAACAACATAAAAGCGGCGGAATTGGAGGAACACTTAAAATTGGTCTATAAAATCATTAAGATGTTCAACCCCAACATATTCTACACCTTTTTTTATCACTTTATATATTCCTCTCCATTTGAAGGCATGTCTAGCTAGATCCAACACACCATATATATATATATGGTTACTTTTTTATTTGAATTAATGACATTTTTCTTCACCACAAAAAATAATAATATTGCTTTTACGATTAGGTAACAAAATTGCTTTCACCATCTGAATTGATAATCAATACCTGTTTTAAAATAAAATTTTCTTGATATTTATGTATAGTTAAAAAATTAATTTTTTTAACGTTTTCACACTCTCAATGTTCTTTATTTCTCCCTCTTTCTCTTCGATTAGCCATAAATGACTATTTGATTGTATTTAATTTATAGAGAATTTAAACAACTTGACTATCGATAAATGTTACGGTGTCACTTTTATCATTTTTCATAAAACTGACAAATACTATAACAAAGTCTAATTTTTTTATTGACATTAAGAAATCATAATAGTATTATTTTAAATTGAATTTTTTTAACTTGTTTTTACAAAAATCATAAAGACTGTGTTTACGGATACACTTATACAAACACAGTGAGAAAGTACAATTATCTAACATAGAACTATCCATAACAACAACATTTGTCTCCTTCACACTAGCCATATCTCAAGTGGTCTAACGCACAGATAGCTAAACACTTTGTGATGTCGCATGGCTTTGGCGTGATTGGAACGCAATAATCCCTCGACAAACCGGTTACCCCCGCTACAATCAATAGAATATCAATAAAAACTATGTGTGCATCATAGTTTTGAATTTGATAAGCTCGTATTCAACAATTGAATAGTTCAATTTTTTATCATTCCATGAGCACCAATGATTATATAGTGTTCTGAACAGAACTTCAGAGAATGACCGGAGGGAAGCAGTGCGGTTGTGCTCGCGACGGATGACGACGGCGTGTTGGGTGGTGTACCTGCAAACACTCCGACGCTCAAGTCAGTGTGTGTCGAGGTGAGTAAGAGGTGGTAGAAAGATCATTACCTCGACCGTTCGACGCGGTCTTCTTTAAATATGAGTTGAGGACGATTAGTGTCGATGTGTAACCGTCCCGTGAAACCCGGAAGTCGGCATTAAATTCCTTTAATGCACAAAGCCGTTGGGTCGGCCGCGTTGAGGGAAGGCGGAGAGGCATGCGGACGACGTGGCATCGAGGGAAGGTGGATCGACGAGTGGGAATGGGCCTGAATCTTTGGATCTCGGATTGGGCCTCGGCCCGGTCCGGGCTGATTACCCAGTCGCTAGCTCGAATGTCGAGGTGGAGACTTGTTGAAGTTCATTGATGTCGGCGTTCGACGTCTTTGTTCGTGAGGAACCGCAAGCGTTGTCGGGTCGTGCTTTGTTTATCGATTCGTTTGGGACCTTCGTGTTCCACCTCTGTGAGGCGATTATCGACACGAGGCTTGGCGTGCTTGTGCAAGGTACAAGGCTTTATCACGAAGTTCGTGCACGCGGTCTTGGCGAGGTCGATCTCTTCGAGCTCGTGCACGGTCTCGGCATGAGGTCGATCTCTTCATCAGTGCTTGTGCTAACGCACAAGGCTTTATCACGGGCTCGTGCACGCGTGGTCTCGACGCAGGTCGACAAGGCTTTATCACGAGCTCGTGCACGCGCGGTCTCGGCGCGAGGTCGATCCGCAGTGCTTGTGCCCAGCGCGACAAGGCTTTAACACGAGCTCGTGCGCGGTCTCGGCCGAGGTCGATCTCTTCATCAGTGCTTGTGCCCAGCGCACAAGGCTTTATCACGGGCTCGTGCACGCGGTCTCGTGACGAGGTCGACAAGGCTTTATCACGAGCTGCGTGCACGCGGTCTCGGCGAGCTCGATCTCTTCATCGGTGCTTGTGCTAACGCGACAAGGCTTTATCACGAGCTCGTGCACGCGGTCTCGACGCGAGGTCGATCCGCAGTGCTTGTGCCAGCGCGCACAAGGCTTTAACACGAGCTGCGTGCGCGGTCTCGACGAGGTCGATCTCTTCATCGGTGCTTGTGCTAACGCACAAGGCTTTATCACGAGCTCGTGCACGGTCTCGGCGAGGTCGATCTCTTCATCGGTGCTTGTGCCCAGCGCCGCGAGGCTTTATCACGAGCTCGTGCACGCGGTCTCGGCACGAGGTCGATCACAGGTGCTTGTGCCAACGCACAAGGCTTTAACACGAGCTCGTGCACGCGGTCTCGGCACGAGGTCGATCTCTTCATCAGGTGCTTGTGCCAACGCACAAGGCTTTGATAATAAATAAATGCTGGTTGCGTATTTCTCCAATCATACTTCATTGCTTCACATTTATGTGTTTAGGATACATTTGTTTCAACTATAATATTTCTTCATCTTTGCTGCGTTCCAAGTTCTTGGAATTTCTTTGTCCTTGCGATGTCTCGAGGGTGTAGCGCGTACATGTCTTGGCGACAATTGCATGCGGGCCTTCCCGATTGGGTGCAAGTTTCCTTGTGTGGCGTTCTTCAGGCCAACATCACTCGTCGAAGAACTAAGTCCCCAGGCATGAATTCCCTAGGTACAACACTTCGGTTGTATCTTGCTACGATTTTCTGTTTCACTGCGACCTCGCCGAAGTCTTTGCAAGCTCCTGCATTCGTCAAGGAGGTCGAAGTTCTTCTCGTATACTCGACAGCTTGTCAACGCTACTCTGGGATGCGAGGTTCTCCAACTAAGTTCCCAATCTCGACAGAATGATGGCCTCTGTCCCATATGTGAGACGAAAGGAGATTCTCCGCTGTCGAATGTGGAGTAGTCCGACACGCCCAGAGCACTCGGGAAGCTCTTACGCCAGCTTGCCCTTGGCCTCACCCAATCTTCGCCTCACACCTCGTAAGATAACTCTGTTCGCGGCCTCAGCTTGGCCGTTCGTCTGGGGGTGTTCTACCGAGGTGAAGTGCTGTTTGATGTCGAGATCTTCCAAGGTCTTTCGGAATCCGCGATCTGTGAATTGCGTTCCGTTGTCGGTGACGACCACCCTGGGAATCCCGAACCTTGTCAGAATATATCTTTTGAAGAACTTAATCAAGTTCTTTGCAGTTATCTTCGCCAGGGCTCGCCAACCCATTTGGTGAAGTAATCTACCGCAACGACCAGGTATTTCACCTGTCCGGGAGCCATTGGAAAAGGTCCAAGTATATCAATACCCCACCAGGCAAAGGGCCATGGTGATGTCAGGGATGTTAACTCTGTAGGAGGAGCTAAGTGTAGATCGCCATGTCTCTGGCATTTGTCGCATTTCTTCACGAACGATATCGCGTCCGCGTTCAGGGTTGGCCAGTAGTACCCTGCGCGGAGGATTTTCTTTGCCAAGGAACGTCCTCCAAGGTGTTGCCCACATATGCCTTCATGTACTTCAGCAAGTGCATATTGCGCTCGGGTATCGTCGACGCATTTCAACAGGGGGGTGGAGAACCCTCTTCGATATAAGATATCGTCGATCATAGAGTACGAAGATGCCTTTTTTCGGATTTTTGCGGCTTCCTTCTCATCATCAGGTAGCCGACCGAATTGAATAAATTCTTGAATCGGTGTCATCCAACTGTCGGGCTCATCGGGCGGATCATCGACACTTGCCTGGGAAATTGCAAAGCAGAATTTCGGAAGTTTCCTCAGTACCTCGTCATAAGTGGTATCAACCACGGCAGTAATGCTAGGCTTGGCCAGTGTTTCTTGTATTACCGATCTGTTGTTTCCTGAGCTTCTCGTGCTGGCGAGTTTGGACAGAATGTCAGCTCTGATGTTTTGTTCTCTCGGAACGTGTACGATCTCCACGGAGGTGAAGTCGCTCATTTTCTTCTTTACCAGGGCGAGGTATTTTTGAAGAAGTGGATCTTTAGCCTGGTATTCTCCACTTATCTGGGACACAACTAGCTGAGAATCAGTTCTGAGCTTTACCTCTTCAGCACCGAAATCTCGAGCCAGTGTGAGGCCAGCTAAACACGCTTCGTACTCTGCCTGGTTGTTGGAAGTGGGAAAGGAGAATCCCAATGAAAATTCGACGATCAGCCCATCATCGTTCTCGAGCAACAAACCAGCGCCACTGCCCTTGGAATTCGACGATCCGTCGACATGGACCGTCCATTTGGAACACTGTTCTGTAGCTCCAGGAGTCATCTCGGCAATGAAATCCGCCAAGCACTGGGCTTTGATAGGTTGTCTCGGCCAGTAACTCCGTCGGACAACTCAACCGACCACTTGATCATACGCCTGCAGGTCAGTGCTGTGTAGAATCTGTTTGATTGGCTGGTCAGTTCGGACCACTATGGGATGTGCTAAGAAGTATTGTCTCAAGCGTCGAGCCGCGATTATCAGTGCGAGCGCGACTTTCTCGATTTTCTGGTATCTCAGCTCTGGGCCCTGAAGTGCTTTGCTTATAAAATAGACCGGTTTCTGGTCCTCATCTGCTTCGCGAATGAGGACGGCACTCAGAGCTTCGTTCGACACTGCCAAGTAGAGATAAAGGACCTCCCCTGGAGACGGCCTCGTCAACACTGGCGGTTGGGACAATATGCGTTTTACCTGTGTTGAGGCTTCTTCGCACTCGGGTGACCATTCAAACTGAATTCCCTTCTTGAGCAAGCGGAAGAAAGGCAATGCATGTTCTGCAGATTTTGAGATAAACCTCCTCAAGGAGGCTAGCATTCCCGTGAGCTGCTGGATGTTTTTCTTTGACGATGGTTCTTTGCATCTCTATTACAGCCCGACATTTATCTGGTTGGCCTCGATTCCCTCTCGGTTAGGTAGAAACCTAGAAATTTTCGATTCGAACTCCAAAAGTGCACTTTTCCGGATTGAGCCTCATATTATGTCTTCGTACTTCAGCAAAGACTTCTCTAAGATCGACGACGTGGTCGATTTCTTTCGTTGTTTTTACTATCATATCATCCATATATACCTCCAGCATTCTACCGATCTGGTTGGCAAAGACTTTATTCATCATGCGCTGATATGTCGCTCCAGCGTTCTTAAGGCCAAAAGGCATTACGTTATAGCAGTAATTACCTTTATCCATCATGAACGCAGTTTTTTCTTGATCAGCATGATGCATCGGAATCTGGTTGTACCCAGAGTATGCGTCCATGAAAGACAACAATTGAAAACCAGAGGAATTGTCGACGAGTTTATCGATATTAGGGAGGGGGTAGGCGTCTTTGGGGCACGCCTTATTAAGATTAGTGTAATCAACACACATTCGCCACTTTCCATTAGATTTCTTAACCAATACAACATTTGACAGCCAAGTAGTATATTTGACCTCCCTAATGAATTCAGCCTTAATTAAGTCTTCGACAGCTTTGGCAGTGGCTTCGGCTTTTTCAGGAGCTTGTTTACGGCGCCTTTGAGCTACCCAGTGAGCCTTGGGATCGAGAGCGAGTTGGTGGCAGGCAATATCAGGAGAAATACCTGGCATGTCAGCAGCTGTCCAAGCGAAGAGGTCGGCATTGGACTTCAGGCACTCTGTTATTTGCAATTTGACTTGTTCAGGAGATCGACACCAAGCTTCACGCCTTCCCTGGGTCTTCCTAGTTGAACTCGGATGAATTCTCCATCGTCTTGGTCTTGTAATCTTTTGGTGGAGCTCGCGGGCCAGGAGGTCGCCTTCTTGTATCTCATCCTCGAGCTCAATCACTGGCCGAAATCGGTGAGATTGACGTCTGCGGCAGCAGCCTTTGAGATCAAGCTTCTTGGTCGATGGGAGTTGTTTCTCTTCCTTTTGCTCTTCTACTTTCAAAGATAAAATATAACATCTCCTCGCAGCCTTCTTGGTCGCTTCGATGGTGACGACTTTGTCTTCGTCATCATGAAAACGCATTTTCAGGTGAACTGGCGAGGTTACAACTCCGAACTCACCCAGTGTCAAGGTCCGACGATGCGCTTGTAAATGCACTTGCATGGTAACACGATGAATTGGACCTTCACAGTTTTGGAGATTGGTTGCTCTCCAAAAGTCACCATCAACTCCACATAGCCCAACGACTTTGTTTTCGAACCGTTGAAACCAGTCAGGTCGGACCCCGGGTACGGTACAAGATCTTTTTCTGGTAGTTTCAAGGTTTTAAACAGTTCGTAGAACATGATATCCGCCGAGCTCCCTTGGTCTATCAAGATTCTTCTGACGTCAAAGTTAGCCATATAGGCTTTCACCAACAGGGGAATCAAATAGTTCGGCCTTCCATTCACCAAGTCTTCGTCAGAAAAGGCTAGGGGTGGTCTTCCCTTATGCCGACTTGATGAAGGAAAAACAGTAGAAACGGTCATCGCTTCTCTCAACTTTCGCTTTCTTTGAATTGATGCTCGCCTCCCTTATCTGAGAATCCTCCGGAAATGACCATGGCGACCGAGGAGGACGAGATCTCTCCTCGGATGCACGAATCGCTCCTTCGTGCTGCGTCCCGTGTCGAGTCTCTCCTTTGAGGTCGAGGTGATCTAGATCTAGATCTTCTATCTCCAAATCTCGGTTTTCCTTTCACATATTTCGTCAACTCGCCTTCCGATCGGGCTTGTTCTATGGCGCCCTTCAGGTGAAAACATTCATCGGTCTCGTGCGACACACTTGTGAAAGTGGCGATACCTCGACTTATCAAAGATTCGACTTCTTTTCCTTCGGGGAAATTTAATTCCAGATCACGGAATTCGGTGTCCGCGCCCTCATTCAGTATGCGCTTAGGGGTAGTGTTCAAAGGGGTATATTCGTCACATCTCTTTGCTGGACCCCGACTTTCCTTCTCCCTACGCGACTTGTCCTCACGTTGTCCACCGCCTTCCTCCTGGTTTTACCTTTGGCTTTTGATGCCATCAACTTCTCTTCGTAATTCATAAATTTCGAGCTCGCCAGAACTCCTGGTCGAGGACCTCGGTTTGTCGACACCAATGTCGACACCAATAGGCTTCCTTCGACCAGGCCTTGCTCTAGCAAGTATAGTTTCATCTCGTCAGAGCATTTTTTCACCAAAATGGCTTATTTGTTGAAACGCTCGACATAGTCTCTGATAGACTCACCTTTCTTCTGCTGAATCGCGGCTAGGGCTGCTGTCGACTTGGGTTGGACTTTAGATGCGGTGAAATGTGCGGAGAACTGGTCGACGAACTCAGTCCACGATCCAATGGAATTTCTCTTAAGAGTCTGGAACCAAGACAAAGCCGACTTCTCCAGAGTGAGGGGAAAGATTCTGCACTTTACCGGTCCTTGGGCGCCCCGATAGCCCATGACAGTGTCAAAGCAGCCAACATGTTCGTTGGGGTCGGTGGTCGCGTCGTAGGAGTCCAACGAGGGCGGTTTCTGAAGATGCTTCGGAATCGGGAATCTCATAATCTTGGACGTAAAAGGACCAAAGGCCTTGCACGCGTCATCTGTGTCATCGCTCTGAGAAGGGGTTGATGAGACAGAATGAGCACGGCGGCGGTGAGAGGTGCGGCCAGGAGATTTTACTCGCCGCTAGAAAGTGGCGGCTCTTCTTGGGAGTGTCGCTCGTGGTGGTACCTTCGCGATGAGACGCGTGCGTCGAGAAGCGGCGATGGCGCGGTGGAGATTGTGGCATATCGGATTCAGGAGAAAGACTTCTGGAAGAAACTCTTCTGCGGTGTGTTTGCTCATGTCTTCCGTTTTGAGGCAAAGCGGACCTCGGATCTGTGGCGCGAGGTGGAGTACGATCCATCAATTGTTATGGCGGTTTGCTCTATGCCCAGGCGGTGTTGAGTCGTGCCTCGGTGGTGGTGATGAACGGACCTGAGATTTTCGGATTCCTTCGATCTCCGAGGAGAACGAAACACGATCTTCTCTGTTGTCGATCCAGGTGGCAACGCGAACGGAATTTCCTTCACGATTCTCCATTCGATCGAGACTTTGATTACGAGCCTGCATCGCCGGCGTAGCCGAATGAATTCGCGGAACTCGCGAATGAGAACGGCGGCGGTCTGTTCGGCATCGGTTTGAGTAGCAACGATCGGAGCGGTGTCATCAGCGTCGATGCGAGGCGGAAGGTTATTCCTTCCGTCCCTCGTACTCACCGATAAAATTAACAGGTTCATGGTGAGGTGGTTCGAGATCCGTCATAGGAGTGGAATCGCTAGTCGCGACCGATGCTTCAACCCACCATCGCCGAGTGAAGAAGGAGACTTCGACAAAGAAGATGAAATCGTAAACGATTTCCCACAGACGGCGCCAATGTTCGAGCGTAACTTCAGAGGATGACCGGAGGGAAGCGATGCGGTTGTGCTCGCGCTGACGGATGACGACGGCGTGTTGGGTGGTGTACCGCAAACACTTCGACGCCAAGTCGTGTGTCGAGGTGAGTAAGAGGTGGTAGAAAGATCATTACCTCGACCGCTCGACGCGGTCTTCTTTAAATATGAGTTGAGGACTACATCGCCGATGTGTAACCGTCGTGAAACCCTAAGTCGGCATTAAATTCCTTTAATGCACAAAGCCGTTGGGTCGGCCGCGTTGAGGGAAGGCGGAGAGGCATGCGGACGACGTGGCATCGAGGGAAGGTGGATCGACGAGTGGGAATGGGCCTGTGAATGCTGGATCTCCGGATTGGGCCTCGGCCCAGTCCGGAACATATAGCAAAACTAGAACTAGGATTGTCTATGTTGTCCTGAGCGTGATTGCACATGAATAGGCAATGTTATTAAATAGGATTAGATTATTTTTTACCAGAATACTTAAAATACTAGCTCCTTCAATATTCTTTTTGTAAAAAAGCTCCTTTAATATTCTCTTCCATTTTGTATATAAAACTAACAACAATTTTATATTTTCCAAATTTTTTCAAACAACTAATAAATTAAAATGAAATATTTTTTTCTTAAATGATATAAAATCCAAAACAAACTTTGAGAACACACCAACACATAGTAAGTGAAACTATTTTTAGTGAAGATCATATATGGAATTTAGTAACATTTTAACATTTTCTTGTAAAAATTATCTAATATTTTTAAGAAACTTTTGGCATTTCAAACTTCTTATATACATTTTTTGAAATAGTGGTTTCTGAAAATGGAAAAAGATTTTGCATTTCAAACACCCCTTTAGCATATATAATCGTTAATCTTTTTATTGAAAATATATCATAATTGAGTAATGGAACTAGTTTGTCACCTGATGTCAAGACTGAAGCAATGCACAGAATTGCAAAGATAAAATGGAGACAATTGATGCTAGTAGCCATTCTATTGAGAGGTTGACAATCAACACCTTGCAATAGACTATTTAATATGACTAGAGAATTTAATACAATGAATTAAAAAAAAAGTGGCATTTTTTTTTATTGAAAAGAAACGGGTCATTTGAGATAAGATCATAAACGGTTGATAATGAATGTTTTTCATTTCACACACATTTCTTATTCTATCAAACACTAAACTTGACCCATTTAATCTTAATTATGCAGTTTCATTTTTAAATATGTAGTTCTAGACTTGTCGTATCTTATAAATGTAGCATTTAATCTTAATTGTGCAGTTTCATTTTTAAATTAACTGTGATCGTCCCTGTTCAAAATTCTCTAACTGAATAATCTTTATTACCTTACTTCTTTAAATTAGTTTCAACATTTTTTTTTTGACAAGAGTTTCACCATTTCATTCACCTTAAATAAATAATGATTATTTTTGTCCTGAAGGTGGGGTAGTGAGGAAACGCTTTATGAAGGACATTTATAAGCTAACATAATAGGCCCATGAACCAATTTAAGAAGGGTCATCATCAAAGAGATCTCCCAGGACATGGGAATAGAGCAAATCGAGCGACCCAAGCGGTTATACCCCCACTAATGACCTTGTTAGAGGAGCTCTGAGTCGACCATAAAAACTATTCAATATGGGTTGGCACGTATCCCAACAGCAGAGGAAGCTTGTCTCCTGTAATGTACTTAAACCTTAAGCTTGTCTCGACCACATAGAGACAAAGACGGTGGCCCCCATGTTGCCTCATGTAAAAGGAGTAATGTGACAAAAGTATTCACACTGTTTCATTCTCTTTGTTATAGCTAAAATACATGCTGACTTGAATGTCAGAGTGTCTTTGTAGATATTCACCCCGCTGTGAACAACCAATCCGGATTGCCGAGAGCAACACATGGAGCCGTTGGAGAAAGGCCCACAACTTGAGCCAACCACCATAGAATTGGACAGGACATATCTCAATGTCAAGTCTAGTGCAACTCTAAGATTCATTTTGGGCAAACTTCTCAATAAGCTTTTATGGAAAATATATATATTTAAAAGTTGCTATAATAACCGTGAGCTTTTTTAAGTTGCACTTATCCTATAAGTTGAAATGTCAGAAGTTCTCTTACATAACTTCTCCATAGATATTTATAAACTTAGAAGGATATTTTTGTAAGTGAAGAAATATAAATTTATTTTATCTAAGAAGCTCCAAAAAGATAATCAAAACTGTGCAATTATTTTTTTGCACAAGTGGACAATAAAGTTTTACCTATGACCTTATACTTAACTACTCAAATCTCTCACTTTTAGCTCAGTACCTCAATCCTAGTGGCTTTATCAACTACACCTTTAATTTATTTATTTTATTAGCTCAGTACCCTTTTGTTTTGTTGGACACGTTTGTACCTTTAACCTTTTTATTTAATACTTTTTAGTTTAAAGCAATTATAATAATTAATTTGTTAGGAGCTAATAGAGACTTTGTTGGTTTCTGTTAGTTTACCAGCTCAGCATTAACTGGTTGGTTAATTTGCCAACTCAGCATTGGTCAGTTTAGAGTTTGACTAAGCTTTCTCTCTTGTTCTCAATATATATATATAACTGTTTCTGTAATTCAATCAATGATATAGAAATAATGAATTTCACAATATTCAGTTTAGATTCTTCTAGAATTCTCTAGATCTTTTATGGTATCATTCACCTCTGAAGCTCTTCCATGGCTTTCGATCCTCCTCCACGCTTTCCTTCTTCGCAATCGATTCCGCATGCACGACCATAACAAATTTCGTTCGTGATGACACCGGTGTATTCACCGGCACAACTTAATTCTCTTGCGTTGAACTCGAATCCAGCGTTTTCAACCTACTCGTACAAGATTTCTGAGAAACTCAGTGATGACAACTATTTGTTATGGCTTCAGCAAATTGAACCAGTTCTAAGAGCACATCGTCTTCATCGATTTTGTGTATCTTCTCAAATTCCTTTGCAATTTCTATCGGATTCAGATTGCATTGTAGGAATTGAAAACCCTGCTTATACTACCTGGGAAATTCAGGATCAGTTACTTCTATCGTGGCTACAAGCATCGTTTTCCTCTTTGATCCTAGAAAAAGTAATTGGTTGCCGTTATTCTTGGCAACTCTAGGACAAGATTCACCATCATTGCAAATCGAAAATCAAGGCCCAAGCAAGGCAATTAAGATCTGATCTGCGTAACACAAAGAAAGGTGAAAAGTCAATTTCTGTATTTCTTAGCAATATTAAGACAATTGCTGATTCATTGCTTTCAGTTGGAGAAACTGTCTCAATGCAAGAGCAATTAGATGTCATTCTTGAAGGATTACCATCTGAATATGAGTCTTTGGTTATATTAATCAATAGTAAGTCTGAATGGTTTGAGTTTTATGAGATCGAGTCATTGCTCATGAAAATCGAATCACCAAACAGAAAGAGCTTTTGAATGCTACTGATTCGTTGAATTTGACTCAATCTAAGGTTGCTGCACAATAATCTGAGAATGCTTCACCACAAGTAAACTTCACAAATGCTAATTCTAATAATTCTGGTCAACAATCACAGTTCAATAGAAACAATGGTGATTTTTGAGGAGGTTATAGAGGTGATTATCGTGGTGGCCGCCGTGGTGGCCATGGAGGTCGTGGTAATATCCAATGTCAGGTCTGCTACAGGTTTGGGCATGATACATCAGTTTGCTATCATAGGTTCAATATTGCATTCACTCCAGCTATGCAGAGTAATTTCATGAATCCGCATCAGTATCTTAGACCACAACAACAATCTCCTATGGTTTGGACTCCACCACAAGCACCTGTATTGAGTGCACTACCACAAGCTCATGTCTCTACAGCTCCACCTCAAGCATTCATCGCATCTGTAACTCCTCAACAACAATCTCAGAACTGGTTTGTTGACTCGGGAGCATCTCACCATGTCACTACCAACTCAGCAGCATTAACTCAAGCATCTCCACTTACATCACAAGAGCATGTGTTCCTAGGGAACTGTTAACACTCTATTTTGTCTATTATTTTGGGGTATTTTGAGTATAAAATATTATGATTTTATTCCTTATTAGATAAAATATGCTCACTATTTTCTCATTTATGCAGAAAAGTAATAAAGGCAACATGGAAAGCAAAATAATGAATTTTGGGAAGATTCTGACGAGTTTTGGAGATTTTTAGTGTTTTTGGTCAAGCGGCACGACCTGACATCTATTCAGTACGACCGTACCTATCCGAGAGCATAAGTAGGGGCATACCGCATGGTCAGTACGGCTTGGAGCTGAAGAAAAAGTCCAGTACGGCTGGACCAAAGTAAGTACGGCCATACACAATTGCAGTCAGGCCGCATCCAAAGGAAGAAATGCAGACGGCCAACGTCATGACTCAAGCCAGGTGCACTGTATAATCGTAGTACTACTGCACTCCAAGCCCAGAGCACACATATTTGAAGCCAGTTGACCTAAATCCGCACTAGAGCCTATAAATAGGCATTTTTACCCCCTTTTTAGAACTAACTCACTCTCTAGGGGAGAATTCATTCTCTCTGCGTGAGGATCTTTTGCTTTAGACTTTACTTATTGTCTTTTGCTCTAGACTTTGCCTCTTGTCTCTTGCCTTCTTTTCTTCTTTTCTTTTAGGATTGCATGTAAGGATTTATGTTATTCTATATTTTGTTGAGAAACAATATGTGTAGCTAACTCCATCACTAGGGGTGATGGGGGATCTTTTATTATGTTCTTGATATCTATTTAATTGCTATTTTGAATTCCCTATTATCCTTTAGAATGTGTTTATCTTAGTATGCTTAATTCCATAGGATCTGGCCAATTCTTTATAAAATTAGTTAATTGTGGTAACATGATCATAGTTAACTAGTGGAACTCTATGATCACATAACTCGCTTTATACGCCGGATAGGTTATTGCTTGTTTCCAATCAGTTATTAAATTGACAAACCCACATGTACTTAATGCTATTTTCTTTAATTATCTTCTTGGACCAAACAGAGAAATTAGTTAGGAGGAAGACTATTGCACGCTAGGAAGCCCTTAGTAAATTAGAGTGGGTGGTTGGCTTTCAATAAGGAAATATTTCATAACAGCAAGGTAATAGATTCATGATCTAGTATTAGTGAACCCGGTTCCCTTAGGCTTTTCATAATTGATTTCTCTTTAGTTCTTGTGTTATTACTTTGATCTTGTTATTTACAATTCAATTGTCTTGCTCTCAAAACCATTTCTTTCGTTCGTCTAAATAATAAGGATCTCTATTAATTTAGTATTCGCGCATTTTATGTGGGTTCGACTTTCGGAGTCTTAAAAATACTCCTATTATTACGAGTTACGATCAGGTGCACTTGCCTAAGCCGCAACAGGAACAGTCAAGGTTTGCCTATAACGTCCATTGGTTCATTCTCTTTTCAATCTCCGTTTCAGTCCTAATCTAAATTGCATCTAAATAACCTGTTACTTGTTCCTAGTATTACCAAGAATTTGGTCAGTGTCAATCAGTTTTCAAAAGATAACAATGCTTATTTTGAGTTTTATCCTTCATCTTGTGTTGTTAAATCACAGGATAATCATCAAATACTTCTTCAAGGTAATCTTGGCACAGATGGCTTGTATTCAATCCAGCTTCCACTACCTTCTTCATCCAGCTCCAATACTCCAAAGTCAGTTCTGTCCACAACATCCTCTTTCAATATAGCTCAAGTTCACTCTTCTGTTTTAACATGTAATTCACCCCTTATTTCCCCTAACACTGTACCTACACACACATCCACCTCTTTTACCCTATGGCATAATAGATTGGGTCACCCAAACTCTTATATCTTACACAATGTAATGAACTTGTGTAATGTTTCTCTATCCAATAAAGGAATATTTGACTTTTGCGTTGCTTGTTGCATGGGAAAAGCACATAAGTTGTCATCTCACCCTTCCAATACTGTTTATTCTGAACCTTTGGAGCTAATATTCTGTGACCTTTGGGGTCCTGCCCCTATGACTTCTTCTATGGGGTATAATTACTACATTTCATTTGTTGATGCATCTAGTAGGTACACTTGGATCTATTTCCTCAAAAACAAAGCTAAAACCTTATCTGTTTTTAAACAATTTCAATCTCTTGTTGAGTTGCAACTAAATAAGAAAATAAAATCAGTTCAATCCGATTGGGAGGGAGAGTTTAGACCATTTAAACAGTATCTTGCTAGTCTAGGAGTCACACATATGAACGTGGCAAAAACACAAGAAAGAGGGGGTTTGAATTGGGTTTTAGAAATATTTTCGCAAAACTTGAGTGTTTATGAAAACCATTTCAAAACAACTTGTTAATAAAATAACAAAGTAAGTAAGGAGAAGAGATGAGAATGACACAGTGATTTATATTAGTTCACTATCACCTGATAGCTACGCTTAGTCCCTTCACACACTTGAAGGATTTCTCCACTATAATCAACCTGATTACACTTGAGAGTATAATACTGCCAAACTGGCTATACTCATAACTTCTTAAAACGACTTAGTGTAGTCAAGCCTCTAAGGAATACAGCCACTATTGGGCTAGATACAATGTTAAAAAATGGTTTAAAACAATATCAAATAACTCTCAACAGAGAGGATATACAATGAAAAACTTAAGCACAAGAAATAACTTTCAAACAGAAAGAATAAAACGATTAAATGCTTGTTCAATGTGATCTCAGATTCTTGGAATGATTCTTGGTTTGCTCACTTATATCACATCATTTTTGTTTCGCTTTTCTTAACGTACTTCAGTGGGAGAAGTAAGGTATATATAGCAAGGGTTGTGAATAGTGTCATTGTGTCCTAACAGCTCTTTCACCAATGGACAAAACTTCAGATCCCCTTTTTTGTGGCTTTAGCAAGTCACGTTGTTTTCTACTCTGCTCTTGCATACTAATACAGTAGATAAAATTAGGATCTTTGTCCCTTGTGAGCTTTTTGAATATTAGACACTTCTTGAGCAAGTTTTCTGATGATTATAAACGTTAATATTCCCTTTGACCTTTGATTCCTCGTACATTAAAATACTAATCAATAAGGTCTCTTTAATACATGAAGTAGCCTTTAATGAACACTCAGTCTGATTTCCAATCAGAGCATCTGTCAAACAGATGATACTTGTTACTGAGATACCCTATTCACTAGAGAGAGCTTGAACCAGAGGCAAGTTCTTCAGTACAAAATTTGTTGACCTTTCATATAACAGAGTCTTGTAGAAACAGACAAAGACTTCCACTGAGTAGTCTGTTCATAGTCTGTTGAGCGTTGACAAAAAACAGAGCGTTGACCACGACAGAGCATGGTCTATCAGAGCGTTGACTGATAACAGAGCGTTGACCAAGATAGAGCATGGTCTCATCAGAGCATGGTCTATCAGAGCGTTGACTAATAACAGAGCGTTGACCAAGACAGAGTATGGTCTCACCAGAGCTTGGACTACTAACAGAGCGTTGACCAAAACAGAGTGAGGCTATCAGACGATGACGTCAGCAACTTTTAGAGGATTAATGCCAGACTCAGATTTATGAAACTGAGAGTGAAATACACATTTTCACTTAGTCTTCTAAGATAATTCATTCTGATGAATAGTGACTTCTACACACTAACAAACACATCAGAGGATAAATTGTTCTATTAACTATTTGTTATCATCAAAACAATTAAGAGTCATTATTTTTTAATCCACTTGATTCCAACAACATAGACTAATATGCCCTCATACACACTATCAAAATGGTGTTGTTGAAAGGAAACATAGGCATATTGTAGATATGGGCCTAACACTTCTGTCTCAAGCCTCTCTTTCTCTTTCATATTGGGATCATGCCTTTCACACAGTTTTCTATCTTATAAATAGATTACCACCGGCTTCCCACAACTATGTCATTCCCTATCAAACCATTTTTCACAACAAACCTGATTACACCTTCTTAAAAGTATTTGGATGTGCTTGTTATCCATTACTTAGACCTTACAATAAACATAAGCTTCAATTCAGATCTTCAGAGTGTACTTTTCTGGGCTATTCACCAAATCACAAAAGGTTACAAATGCTTGGATGCTAGTGGCAGAATGTTCATTTCCAAAGATGTGCTATTCAATGAGTTCAGATTTCCTAAATCTGAATCTGTTATAATGTCTAATAAACACAGCCACTCAAACTCTTCTACTGTCATACCTCTTGGAGTCATGTTACCCAGTCCTAATTCTCATACACAACCATCAAATGTGCATACACATAATTCTGCTAGTCCTTTTTTGTCTCCTCATATTTCAGCTTCAAGTTCATTTTCTCATTTATCTAGTTCACCTACAACAGGTTCTGCTGCTGTGTCATCTCAAGTCAGTCCTCCAGCTTCTAATATTGAGTCCCCTGCTGTTGTGTCATCTGAAATTGCTGGTAATCAGTCTTTTATTCAAAATAATGTGCCATCTGCACCTATCAGTAATCCTTCTTTAACTCAAAATAACCATCCTATACAAACACGGTCAAAGTCTGGTATTGTCAAACCCAAAATATTTCCTACTCTTTTGTTCACAGCAGCTAAACCACATTCTATTAGGCAAGCTCTTGATACTCCTCAATGGAAACATGCTATGCAATTGGAATATGATGCACTTATGGCAAACAAAACCTAGTCCTTAGTGAATTTACCTCCTGGCCGATCTGTAGTGGGATGTAAATGGATTTTCCAAATCAAAGAGAATTCCAATGGTATAGTTAACAAATATAAGGCAAGGTTAGTTGCTAAAGGCTTTCATCAAAAACTTGGTTGTGATTATTCTGAGACATTTTCCCCTGTTGTAAAGCCAGTAACAGTTCGGGTGGTTCTAACTTTAGCTCTCACAAACAAATGGCCTCTCAAACAAATAGATATCAACAAGCATTTCTTCATGGTTTGTTGGATGAAGATGTATACATGACACAACCGCCTAGTTTTGAACTTGGTGATAAAACCATGGTTTGCAAACTTCAAAAGGCCATTTATGGGCTTAAACAAGCTCCTAGGGCTTGGTATGAAAGGCTAACCAAGACGTTTCTCAGTTTTGGCTTTACTCAGACAAAATGCAATCCATATTTGCTTGTATACAACAAGAATGAAGTCTGCCTTTACGTTCTTATATATGTAGATGATATAATTGTTACTGGAAGCTCCACTACTCTGGTTCAGCAGCTAATTGATCAACTGAATGTAGTATTTTCACTCAAACAGCTTGGTGATTTAGAGTACTTTCTGGGCATTGAAGTAAAAGCTACTGGTTCTGGTCTTCTATTAAATCAAGCCAAGTATATTAGAGATCTTTCATCAAAGGCAGAAATGACAGATGCAAAAGGTATTTTAACTCCTATGCCTGGTAGTCTCAAGTTATCTAAGTATGGATCAGATTACTTCCAAGACCCTTCCACTACAGGTCTATAGTCGGGGCCTTACAATATGTAACTGTAACAAGGCCTGAAATTGGATTTGCTGTAAACAAAGTTTGCCAATACATGTCACAACCTTTATATTCGCATTGGGTGGCAGTGAAACGGATATTAGATATCTCAAAGGCACCTTGGATCTTGGTTTATTTTTGCAACCTGCTTCTCCTATGCAACCTCTAACTCTGAAAACTTTCTGTGATGCTGATTGGGCATCGGACATTGTTGATCGAAGATTAACCTCTGGTGCAAGCAATTTTCTTGGTCCGAATCTGATATCGTGGTGGTCCAAGAAACAACCAATAGTTGCAAAATCCACAGCTGAAGCTGAATATAGAAGTCTTGCCATAGCAGCATCTGAAGTTCTTTGGATTCAATCGCTTTTACATGAACTTAAGGTCTCAGCATCAACTCCAGTCATTTACTGTGATAACCAGAGCACTGTGGCTCTCAGTCACAACCCGGTTCTGCATTCCAGAATCAAACACATGGAATTGGATCTTTACTTTGTTAGAGAGAAAGTTTTGGATAAGTCCCTCATTGTATCTTATGTTCCAGCTCAAGAGCAAATAGCAGACATCCTCACAAAACCCTTGCCCAAACTGCAGTTCACTCACTTGAGAGACAAACTCAAAGTGTTGAGCTACTCTCAGTTACCACTTTGAGTTTGAGGGGGAGTAATAGAGACTCTGTTAGTTTCTGTTAGTCTGCCAGCTCAGCATTAGCTGGTTGGTTAATTTGCCAACTCAGCATTGACCAGTTTAGAGTTTGACTAAGCTTTCTCTCTTGTTCTCAATGTATATATAACTGCTTCTGTAATTCAATCAATGATATAGAAAGAATGAATTTCACAATATTCAGTTTAGATTCTTCTAGAATTCTCTAGATCTTTTAGGAGGATATACACGAATAAATGTTGATTAGATAATATTGATAAAAAATACTTTCAGATGTATAATAATATACCCCCTCCGGTCCATATTATAAGAGACAAAACTAAAATTTAGTTCATTGAATAACTCGTGTATTTGGTTTATAGACCAAATACACGAGTTATTCAATGAACCAAATTTTAGCTTTGCCTCTTATAATATGGACCGGGGGAGTAATATATACAATTACTTTTTTGTTTTTATTAATGGCATTTTTCTTGACCACAAAAATAACAATATGTTTTTTGGTTAAAATAACAATATTGCTTTTACGATTAGGTAACAAAATATTTTATATATATAAAATCCTTGCTAATCTAAATTTTTTTATACTCGTTGCCACAAATTTCAAATAATTAACATTCTCAAACACGATTCCACGTATATATGTTCCAACGTTTTAAGAAAGTAAGTATTTGATAGAAGTGTGGTGAGGGGGAAACAAAGAAACACTCTATGGCTCTAACATTCAAATATTTATTGTAAAAATATATCTTTAGAAATATTATTTTTACCTCTTAATTTTTAAATTATTTTTTTCCTAGTTATATTAGCTGCTGCATGAATCTTGTGGTATGATGCACTGGTGTTGTTGTGCAGTGTTAGTTATTCTGTCTTAGGCAAATTAATGCAAAGGAAAAGAAGTAGAAAAAAATGGATTTAATTTAAAAGTCAGTAAATAACGGTAATTCTGCAGACACAAAACTAATTTATTGGTGAGGTAGTGAATGGAGGAGACTTAGTCATCTGTTTTCTTGGTCTCAATGATTTCATTCTAAGGCTATCCTAAATTATAGACAAATAAAATCCTGCATGTGTTCTCTCACCACCAAAGAAACAATAGATGAAAGTTGTTCATAGAAACAAAGGAAAAAACACAACAAATAAAAAGCCATTGACAAAGACCTATTTCTTTTTGCATGAGTTTGAAGTTTTGCATGCAACAGTTTCGTTCATTTCTAACACCTGAAAAAACAAAAAAGGGTTAAAAGAATATTTGCAAAAATAGGTAGAGAAGAAAATGAATTTGCAGGGGAGAGCAGTAGCTTATCCTCTGCTGAAACATCACCTGGGAGAAGCACATCTAAGGGAGAGACCCCATTGTTCCATGGTCCCTCTTCTTTGGAGACAACAGAGCTCCACCATGCTCCTGAAGGTCTAATTGAGACTAATGTTGGAGACTATTCTGGAATAAATAGCTTTGAAGATGTAAAAAATGTATTTATTGTGGAATCCTCAAAGCTTTGGTCAATTGCCAGCCCTATTTGTTTTGGCATACTATGCAATTATGCCATCAATACCTTTACAAATATCTTTGTTGGACATATTGGAGATTTAGAACTCTCATCAGTTTCAATCTCTCTTTCAGTCATTTCAAACTTCTCTTTTGGCTTCATGGTTAGTTTCTATGATCTTTTTGGTTTATTTCCTATATGTTTTTTTATAGACTATTCAATGTTTGTTTCTTTTCCATGAATTCTTTAATGGCATGCAGTGTTTACCTTTTCAACAGCCAACTTAAAACACCCCACATGAATATGTCACTTCCGTTTGTTACTAATAGACTTTCTATTCTACTTGAACTATAAAAAGCCTTCCCAATGTTTTGGTCAAGAACATATAAGTTGAACTTGTTATCCTATATTTGCATTGGATAATTTAAACTTTTTTCTCCTTGGTATTGAAATGCCTTAAATATGCTTTTTGTCCATGTAAATATAGGGGATTTAGTTTTTTTGTTAATCACCTTGCAGTATCTTTTTTTTTTGGCCCCATTCGTCAGTCTCCGTTACAAAAACGCTGATGTGGCTGACGGTAGTACATGTTGTCACTGCCATATAGGATGATTATGCCATGCGGCACTGACTTTCTACATTAGCAATGCTATGTGGGATGATGGTGCCATGTGGCAGTGCTGATGTGGAAAGTCAGTGCCACGTGGCACCATCATCACATGTGGCATTGACTCATAGCATAATTGGTGTACATGATAGTGATGACATGTATTATTGTCAGTCTCGTCAACGTTATTGTAATGGAGACTGACGGAAAGGGACTAAAAAAGAAAAAAGATACTGCAGGTGAATAACAAAAACAAAATTGCAGGGGTAGAAAACAAAAGCTTCTATATTTGCAGTGAGGAAAAACATATTTAAGCTTTTTAAAATTGAGTTCAGTGCTTTGACTTAATTTGTTTGTGTTTTCACATATCTGACAGTTTTTGCTGAAGTTTGAAAAATGAGACCTTAATTTTTGCCTAAAATTTGCAGCTGGGCATGGCAAGTGCGCTAGAGACACTATGTGGACAAGCATATGGAGCAGGACAAGTAGAAATGCTTGGGGTTTACATGCAACGGTCAATGTTAATCTTATTTGGTTCATGTTTTTGCATCTTGCCACTTTACATTTATGCTACACCAATCTTAGTACTCCTTGGACAAGAAGCTGATATAGCAGAGCTAGCTGGGATATTTACTGTCCAATCTATCCCTCAGTTGTTTTCTTTAGCCATCAATTTTCCTGCCCAAAAGTTCTTGCAGGCACAAAGCAAAGTGGGAATTCTGGCATGGTTGGGTTTCATATTTCTTATTGTGCATATTCTGATTCTGATTCTTTTTATGAAAGTGCTTGGTTGGGGTACAGCTGGTGCTGCTGCAGCCTATGACATATCAGCTTGGGGCATTGCTGTTGCTCAAATGGTTTATGTTGTTGGTTGGTGCAAGGAAGGGTGGAGAGGGTTGTCATGGTTAGCATTCAAGGATCTTTGGGGCTTTATGAAATTGTCTTTTGCTTCAGCAATTATGCTTTGCTTGGAGGTTTGGTATTTTATGACCTTGATTGTTCTCACTGGTCACCTTGATAATCCAATTATTGCTGTTGGCTCCCTTTCAATATGGTAAGATCACACCTCAACAGCTAACTGTACTCCACCTTATGATTCTCCTAAATGACCTTGAAATTGCTACCAGTTTGAAGCATATTTAGCTGAGTTGTTAGCTTGGTACTCAATATTGGGCAAATTCTAGGGTAGACGTGAACCGATACTTGAAAAATTGATCGAAACTTTGACGACGACTGATGCCCCTGAAAGTAGAAGCTCGCGGTCCTCCTCATGTCCTCAAGGCTGAGGTGATAACTTGATTGGTGTCTTTCAACAAAAACAAGGAGAAAAATATGAGTGCTTCAAAACTTGACTCGTATTCATTTTCTCTTATTTTTTGTCGAACCGACACCGATTAGGTCGCTGTCTTGGCCATGAGGACGAGGAGGACTGTGAACTTCTACTTGGCGTCGGTCATCGTCAGAGTTTTGACCGATTTTTCAAGTACTGGTCCACGTGGACCACCTCAAGGCAGTCCACCCTAGAACCCACCCTCAATATTCACTTCTTGATTTTCATTTTTGAAATTGATGTTAGTTAAATGATATGATCTGATTCTTTGTATCCAATGCAAGAAATTCTACCAGCTGAACATAACATATTACATGTACTTCCACACAAACTTCATAATTTGGAATAATATTGATTTTGTTATATGTCTCAAATTTTGTTCTCTTAAATAATCTTAAATTACTAATTTGCATTATTTATGTTTTTCCTCTATCAGCATGAATGTGAATGGATGGGAAGGCATATTGTTCATAGGGGTCAATGCAGCTGTCAGGTAAACTCTTGATTTAAGACTGGTTGTTTTTTTCCATTTCAGTTTAAGATTTTTTTTACAATTTCTATGAATGAAATTTGTTTTTTTTCCCCTCTTTTATCAGTGTAAGGGTTTCCAATGAGCTTGGATCAGGACACCCAAGAGCTGCAAAATATTCAGTCATTGTCACAGTTATTGAGTCCCTCCTCATTGGGATAGTGTCTGCATTCATTATTATTCTTACAAAAGATCATTTTGCTATCATTTTCACTGACAGTAAAGAGATGCAAAAGGCAGTTTCTAAGTTAGCATCCCTTCTTGGTATAACCATGATTCTAAATAGTGTTCAGCCAGTTTTATCAGGTAAGTAAGAGGATCCCCAATAGCAGTTATAATATATATATATTCTTATGCAGTAAGGAAATCATGAAATGTTTATGTATTCTTGCAGGTGTTGCTGTAGGAGGAGGATGGCAGGCTTTGGTAGCTTACATCAATTTATTTTGTTATTACATTATGGGACTCCCTTTAGGGTTTTTTCTCGGTTACAAAGGGGGATATAGAGTAGAGGTAAAGAACAACATTATTACTCAAGTGTCAAAAAACTAGCCAATTTCATCATTAAATTGATGAGCTAAAAAACTTATATGTGAATTGAACTTTATTTTTACCCTCTTATCATGATGACCCTTACTGATTGAAATTGCTGTTTCAGGGTATTTGGGTTGGAATGATCTGTGGGACAGTGTTGCAGACAGCCATCTTGATATATATTATCTATAAAACCAATTGGAACAAAGAGGTGAGTAATTATTTCATCAACTAAAATAATTGACTACATATTGAAACTGATGATATTGAATGCTTACAGTTATGGTAAGAAAAAATGAAAAACAAAAGCCTATAATCACAAAAGGTTAAGCAAATGAGTATATATATTGGATCTTGTCCCTCTCATGATGCCTTATAAAATTTAAAATTTTCAGGTTGAACAAGCATCAGAACGAATGAAGCAATGGACTGGACAAGAATTGGAAATGAGTGACATGTAGAAATTAAGAAGATTCAAACCATTCCATGCTTTGTGTATCCTTATTAGGTGATAAAACTGTGTGCATTTGTTAGCCACAGTGGAATTTTCTTCTTAGTCATTTAATAAAGTATAACTTTGTATGTATAGAAATTCATCTCAATTTCCTTCTCGTTTATACGATAGAATAATATAAATAAACTAGTGTGTTTGTTTTTGTCTTTATACACCCCCAAACGTCCAGAGAGCACATCATGGTGGTAAAACATACGTAAGAGCTGTGTGGACGTTGGGAGCAGGATTCGAACTCGTACTGCTTCACTTCCCCCTCCCCTCTAACTTCCCCCCTCTCAGCTAACCATTTGTACTAGGACAAAAAAATACCCTCAAACACCCTTTTTTGGAAGGAATAAATGTCACACGTTTTTTGGTATCTTAAATGGGAGAACGATGCCATGGACCACTACCATAGGTGGTCCATGATGGACCATGTTTAGTTTTCGTTAGATCAAGCATGCTCATAGGAATTCAATGTGTATTATCCACACCAAATTTCATTCTTGCTCAAAACCTCTCATCTCTCCCTATGTCATTTGTGCCACTCAAAGGCTTCCCCCTCTTCCATGGCTCCTACCTTACACATCCAGCTTTTTCTTCTTCTAGCCATGTGGTCACCATTTCTCACCCTCAATAGCTTCAATCCTCGACCTCATCATCACATCGTCAACACACATACATTGTTTTCCGCACTAGTCAGTGCTCCAAGCCCTAAATTGGCTATATTGCTGACATGTTCTTTAGGGATGGCAAAGCAAATTTAACTACCCGCGCCCCACCTGGTGGGCTGAGATGTTGATCCCACCCTACTTAAGGGCAGGTTGGCGCGTCAAAAATAAAAAAGGGAATTTTGGGGCTAAAAAGTGGCTGGTTGGCCCAACCCACAAAAAAGTGGTGGGTTGGCAATACCCTCCCCGAAATATTAAAATAACAGAAAAATTAGTTAAAGAGACAAAAATGGACTAAAAAAATATTTAAAAAATGGTCCAGCAGGCTGGGCTGCCCTGCTGCTGGCCCAATGGGTTGGCGGGTTGGGCAAGGAAGGTTGGTGGGATGGGGTACCCCACCCCGCCCCATTTAGGTGTTGTCGGGCTCATCCTACTTTGAACCCCTAGTGTGCCTGGCCGTGGTTTGAGAACGGTGAATGTGTGGGCTAAGGAAGGAAGATGAAGAGGGATAGGGAAAGGGAAGACCGGAGATGGAGAAAAAAGAAAGAAAATTAGGTGTAGAATGTCCACCATAAGATCTGGATGAAAACTGGAATCTAATGGTAAAAAATGGAATTTAAATTGGTCTACCATGGACCATCTAGGAAGGTGATCAATATTAGAAAAAGTCTCATTAAAAAGGAGTAAAGACCAAACAAAAAAGAATAGATACATTACAACATTAACATCAAGCTTATAGTTAAAAAGCTAATTTATTAATGTAATATGTTTAGTAAAATTAATTCTTAGATTAACTAATCAATATAAAATGACATGTTTATATTTTTTTTGCATTATATTATTATATATTATCTATTTTAATATAATTATTGCTTTTAAAATTTTAACTTATTTCAAAATATTTATCATTTTAAAAATTAAAATATTATATTTTGTTAGATTGGTTAAGGGTCTTTTTTTTTCAATTGAAGAGAAATAAAGTAGGTATTTGATACGGATAAAAGTGAGAATAAAAATAATAAGTTATAAGTTGTATGCTCATGTGTTATTTGAAGTAGCGTTTAAGAAAACTATAAACTAATGAAATAAGTTTATTTGAAGTAGTGTTTAAGAAAACTATAGACTAGAAATTTAAAACTATTTAAATAAGTTTTTTTTTTTACAAAACTAATCAAATAAGTTACCAAATAACTTATTCATCTTACCAAACAGACTAAATGGCTACCTTTTATAGGATAAACTCGAAGATAATAATTGTTGTTTCAAAAACTAATGATTAAAATTTCAACAACTTCATAGTGTTGAGACATGTGTTATTAGAATTTCAATCGTTGATTAAAATTCAATTATTACAATCACGCAATTTACTCTCTAAAATGCGCTCTGTATTTCAAAAAAGCCAGGGGTTGTTACATTTTTTAAAAACAATTTTTTTAAAATAACTTACTCTAGTTTTTAAAGTTTTTAACAAGAAAATTAACAACGTATAGTAGTTTTTGTTTTCTCATTTTTAATCTTGTGTATTGTCGTCTGACATCCTCTATGTCATCGCCAATTACTACCACCCGACATCCTCCATCGTCACTTCTTGGCACTCTCCACTATCACTATCAACAAAGCTAACT
Organism: Calophaca sinica; assembly: GCA_037113605.1. Taxonomy (NCBI): domain Eukaryota; kingdom Viridiplantae; phylum Streptophyta; class Magnoliopsida; order Fabales; family Fabaceae; genus Calophaca; species Calophaca sinica. Next base: position 119,572,356 of record CM073733.1, on the reverse strand, counting down.
AGCATTCTTCACCATCACTAGTGTAACACCTTGGCTTTTGTCTTTCATAACCTTAGTCAAGGCGGTCATAGGCCTTACTTACATCCAACTTCAACGCCACACAACCCTTTTTGTCTTTTGTTTTGCACTTCATATAATGGAGGATCTCATTGGCCACTAGAACATTATCAAGGATAGACTTCCCTGCCATGAAAGCTAATTGAACCTCATATACAAATTTTGTAACCACCAGTTTGAGCCTATTAGCCTTGGCCTTGGCCATGATTTTGTATATGATGTTACAAAGAGAGACCGACCTAAGATCTTTCATGGATTGAGGTGAGTCGCATTTCGGGATCAGGACAATATTTGTATCGTTGATGCTAGGTGGTAAAGATCCACAATCTAGCCAATGGCTATAAGCATGAGTAACATCATCACCACAACGATCCCAAAATCTTCTATAAAAGCCCGGATTTAAACCATTAGGACCCATGATTTATCCAGATGCATATTGAACACACTCTTGCAAAACTCTTCCTTACTAAAATGTCTAGTAAGATTATCGTTATCTCCATCTGTGATGCAATGCTTAATCTTGTCCACAACTAGGTCATCATGTGTTTATTGGGCCGGAAAAAACCATCAAAATATCCCAAAGCTAAGTAACACAAACCTTCATGGGAATTCATTACAAGTCCTTCATCCGAATGCAACTTGTTAATCATGTTACATTTGCGGCGAGCTGAAGCATGAGAATGAAAGTATTTGGTGTTTGCATCACCCTCTTAGGCCCAATGGGCCTTTGTCTTTTGCCTTTAGTAGGCATCTTCTTGGACAAGTAAAGAACCCAACTTCTCGTGCTAAGAATTATATAACAAAACTGAGCTGCATCTAGCTAGTCCTGAAGTTCTTCCATCCTCAATTTACATTCTCAGATCATGTCCTTGAAGCGAGTATGCTTTCTTTTGCTCCATTACTCAACGAATTCTACACACTATTGGATGTTGCACACAACATTCACGCCACAGCTAGGATCCCACCCTATGGAAACAACATTAGGAAGATCATCCCCTAATAACTAAGCATTCTCAAATCTAAATCTTCTTCACGGGGCAATTACCATAGGAGTTTCCATGAAAAGGATAATGGGACTATGATCTGACATTGGGGTAATCACATCAACATGGCAGCATCCGAATAAATATGCCACCATCTATCCAACCTCTCCTCCACAACATTTGGTTTCCCCCTACTTTTCACCCACGTGAAAAGTAGCCGACAAGGGGAACATCAGACAAATTGCAGTCCACAACTGCCTCCTAGAAACCTCGCAAAAGCCAAAAATGATGATATCGGCTTCCACACTTATTCGCCGAAGATAAGAGTTCATTCAAATCTCCCACCACAAACCATAGAAGATCCGACATACCTACTAGAGACCTCAACAAGCCCCAGAACTCCTTCCTTCTTTGATTATCTAGAAGGCCATAGAAACCGGTAAGCCTCCAACGGTCCTTCTCACTGTCTCCAATTAAGGCATTGATAAAATTTGTGGAGTAATTAATGATCCTTCAAGAGACTGGCCCTCTTGACAATATGGCAAGACCACCACCATTCCACACCATATCGGGGGCGAAACAATTATCATAACCCAGGCAAACACGAACTTCTTCAACTCTACTAGACCGAGCCAACGTCTCAGAAAGAAAATTGGCGCCTGGCTTGTGGGAACAGGCGATGTTCTTTCGAGTGGGAACTTCCTGGAGGTGTCCCAGTCATGACAGTTCTAGTTTACAATAATCATTGATCCTGGGATGCATGGGAGCCAGGACCCGCCTATAAAAAATGTTGGGTTGGTTGTTTCATAACATTGTTACCATCTTGCTCTTGAAGGACATCGTCAACCTATTCTAAAATTGGGGCCGGCTCCGGAAATGAGTTGGGTTACCATACTAGATCCATCTCTGCGACATTTTTTCTCAGCTTGGCCCAACATATCCTCAAGCGATTCAGTAACAAGATACTGAGCGGTACACTGCACGTGACCCATCCCGCTATCATTAAAATGCATCTTTCATTTTCCAAAATTTAATTGCAATAAAGTTTCCTTAAAATTAGGGATCATAAATCTTGAAATGATTTAGAGGTGTCATTTTCAATGACACCTATGTCTGATGATGATTCATTCTCATGAGTCATTTTCTCTTTTTCCATACGCTTTTCCTTTTATTTTTAAGAATTCTATTTTTTTTATAAAAAAAAATAGATGAGTTGAGTACAGGGGCTCACCAAGGCTAGATAAAGTCTCACCACTCAAAGGGCGCTTACAAAGGTACTTATATATTACCCACCAACGGGATACTCACATCGGCAATGAGATTCGAACTCACGTCTTTGTGATATATGAATTGTATCCTTACCAATTGGACCAATCTTCGTTAACTTATTTTTAAGAATTCCTAAGAACAATCTAGAGTCCACCAATCCATTAGCCTAACTCAACCATCCCATCCATTGTCAAATATTAACCATGGTTAGTGAATCCTCCTCTAATGCAATTATACCATATAAAAAGGGTGGTGACCTATGGTTTCTCTCATCATCCAATCACAATAATGAATCTCTTCAGATTCTCTCTCTTTTCTTTTTCTCTAGAATAATAAAAAAAGGGCTTGTGTTCAAAATAAATACACAAGGTAGGAGAAAAGTTGGTGCCAAACCAAAGGTTAAGAGGTCACAATAGGGATTGTCTTGGAAGCATCCTCTCCTCTATCCCTTTATTGATACTGGTATGTCTCTCTTTCTCTCTCAATGTTTTTTTATTTCCAATGAAAAAATTCAGTCCTTTTTACCTTCAATGAAAATTTTAGAATCCATTTGAGTAGGTTTTTTTTTTTATTTTCTCAAAATATTTTTCATTTTTAGATCTCCAAAAACCTTCTTAGATCAAAACATTTTTTTTTTCTGAAATTTATCATTTTTCAGATTTTCAAAAACCCTATTAGAGTTTTGAAGAAGAGGGGTCTGGATCTGTTCAAAACTTGAACATTGGCCCCTCCATTTCTCTCCTTTCACTGTCGAAAACAACAATCTTCTCTTTATGATTTTTAGACACAGAAACAAAGCGCGGGACACCCAAAATTTTCCCTCACTCTCTCTCTATGTATCTATACAAGTTTAGATATAGAAAGAGAAAGAAATCACAGAGTTTTCTCTCTCCAAAAGCTACAACCCATGATTCTCAAATGGTACCTTTTCGTAGTTCTCACCCTGAATTCTTGCATACCCAGTTTTTTTTTTTGCTGCAATTTTTGTTTGTTTGTGTGTATTTTTTTTTTTTGGGGGGGGGGGGGAGTGGTGGTGGGGATAAAAATGGAACCTTTGTAGCATGATTATGTTTGTGTGTTTTTTTTTTTTTTTAAAATGATTTTGATATACATGGCAGGGTTGTCATGGAATTTGCCGAAACCCCTTAGAAGAGTTTTGGAGATGAAGCTGAAATAGTATTGTTGTAGGCTTATCTGGTAAGGTTGAATGCTGTTTTGATCAATTCCTTAGTGGGGTTTTGTTTGGAAGAGATTTGTGCCTAGAAAAATGTTGGGTGATGAGCAATCTCTGGATTTGTATAAGCTCTTCATGGTGGTGAAGGAGAAAGGTGGTTATGATGTTGTCTGTAAGAATAGGTTGTGGGATTTGGTGGGGGAAGAATATGGGTTGGGTGTGAAGGTTGGTTCTTCTGTTGAATTGGTTTACAGTAAGTATTTGAGTACTCTAGAGACACCACTGAAGAATATTGTTGACAGTGAGTTCCCTGAGTGTGATTTAGTTGATGATAGAGTTAAATTGGGCAAGTGTTTGCTGAATATGCAAGCTGAATTCTCGCTGGATGATTATGTTGAGGAAGAGGAGGGGGATGAAGTCAAGAGTGTTTATGACTGTGGGAGGAAGTTGTGTGGTACTAATAGAGTGAAGGGCATGAATCCGGAGTTTAATGGGGCTGAACTCGAGAGGGTATATGACTACCTTGATGGGAGGATATTGCGTGGTACCGATAGAGTGAAGGGTGTAAGTTCAGAGTCTAATGGGGCCAAAGAAGTTCAGAATGAGGGACTTGTTAATCGGACGAATGAGCCTAGTCTCAGAAAGTTGAGCAGCCATGATGATGCAATGGAAATAATGAAAGAGTTTGATGGAGGCAACATATTAGCTGTGAATGTATCCGATTCAGTAAACAACATGCCTGGATTGTCAGATGGAGGTAAGAGGTGTGATAGTGACGACAATGATGATGTCTTGATATTGGATCCATCCAGTGTTAATAGAGAGAGCTTTGGTCGTAAGAGGAAGAGAGAGTCTACATCAGAAATGCTAAGCTGGGTTACTGGCATTGCAAAGAATCCTAGTGATCCTGTTGTTGGTTCAATACCTGAAAAGTCGAAGTGGAAGTCTTACAGTAATCAAGAGATCTGGAAGCAGGCTTTGTTGTTTCGTGAAGCTCTCTTTCTGAAAAAAGATTTTGAATCAAGCAGTGAAAAACTCAGTTGGCTGGTAATCTGAAAACAACTATATGCTCTTTATTTGTCATGTAGATCATTGATGATATTTGAAATATAATGTAGGGCTGCATGTCATTGTTTTGTGCTGAGATAATACATCATGGAATAAAATCCGTCTAGAATTTGGGTAAATTTATTTCTTGAATTATCTAACTGAATAGATGTATTTATATGATTTGAATTTGTTTGTCAATTACTGTCAATATTTTCTGATGTAGGTCCTTTCGTCATTAGCATTATAAATTTATAATTATTGTATTTATATATGAAATCATGGAGGGCATGTTTCTAAGGTTTTCCTATCATTTACTATTGTATTGTATTTCTGGATAACTAATAGTTACTTGCCTATCTTTGGACTCGGATTCCCAGCAGTCAGGGGAAGCATGCAATTAGGGGATCTCGGCCGTTGGATGAAGATTGGATGTCTCGTATTCTGACTTCACCAAATCGGCTTTAAAATACAACTTGGAATATGAGCCGTCCGATCTTCATTTAACGGTCAAGATTTGCGACTGGGTGACTGTCCCTGCAGGGAATCCAATTCCACCTATCTTCTTTTATGTTGTTTTCTACTTTTTGAAAGCACCTATCTATGTTGAATCAATGTATTCAAATTGCTAATCTCCTGTTTGTTAATTTATTTTCCCTGTTGAACAATTGTTTTTGTTTCGGTTGTTAGAGGGCTATTTTATGTTTTCTTTATTTATGATGTACTTCCACAATTTATTCTTATAGTTATTATTTTTTATTTCTGTTGAAGTTAATGGGTTTTAGATAGAGAAGTAGAAGAGAGAGAAGGAAGACTCTAAAATATGATTGTGATTGATGATAATGAGATGATACAAAAGGTTAACCACTAACCCCTATATATAGGGATGCAAGACGCAAGACTTCTAAACCTAATAGAATAAGGAAACTAATCATAATAATAACCAAGTGATAAGATCCTAATCCTATCAGATATTTCAAAATACTCTAAGATGAGATAAGATAAGATCTTCTCATATTCTAACGCTCCCCCTCAAGCTAAAGCTTACTAAGTTTTATGCTTGTTACAAATATACCCGTTGATAGAAAAAAACCAAATCAATAATATCGGAGACCCAAAATATTTAAACTTGAAACTAAATCTGACGACTGCTTGTGGGACAGAGATGAGGCTAGTGCATATGGGACAAAGACGGGGCCAGACCATTGCATTTGGGACGAAGACAGGGCCAATGCACTTGGGAAAAAGGCCGAGGCCAGAGCATCTGAGAAAGAGAGTTGGGCATGTGAGTCATAATCAAGATAAATCACCGTCGGGATAATCGTCGACGGGAAAAGAAGTCACCGCTAATATGATTCATCTGTGGGAAAAGACACCATCAGAATGATCGTCGATGGGAAAAGAAGTCACCACTAATATGATTCATCCGTGGGAAAAGACACCGTCGGAATGACAAACATCGAAGAAGAAGCAAACAATAAAATAAAGCCAAATAGTACCAGACAAGCTTCTAACATCAAAAAACATAACCCAAGAGAGCCAAACAACTGCATTGAAGTGGAGGTGTCAAAGGTTGGGTCTCACTTGTACGCGATGTTGGACATTGAGATGGTTGAGCTGAGTAGAGGGGAGGATCAGTGTTGTTAAATAGCAGCCATGGCGGCACCATTCCGCCATGGCATGGCGGATTTTGTGCCAACCGCCATAGGCAATTTGTGAAGCGCCACCCGCCATGGCAGCGCCATAGGCCGCAATACCACGTTTATATGGCGGAATTTTGACCATCTGCCATAAATCGCAATCCGCCATTGACAACATTGGGGAGGATAACGTGTAGAAATAGAAAAAATGCACTAAAAAACAGCGGGTGTACAGACTGTACAGACGATGGCCGTACGGACTGTACGGGTGGTATGGATAGTGTCTGTACAAGCTACACAGATTGTGATAGAAGGCGGCAGACGGCAGAGATAAGTGGCAAAAAATGGTGACAGTCATGCTAGAAAGAAAAAACACAACGAAAGAGGTGACTAATTGGAGCTCTTTTTTTTTTTTTTTTTGAACTCCACAGCGGAATAGTGACGGGATAAGTCACTGAGGATGCTACCGCTCTGATACCATGTTGAAGTTAATGGGTTTTAGATAGAGAAGTAGAAGAGAAAGAAGGAAGACTCTAAAATATGATTGAGATAATACCAAAGGTTAACCACTAACCACAGTTGTCAAGATCGAGATCTTACTTAGGATCGGTGGGGTGGTAGCAAGATCGTAAATGGTAAGATCGTAACCAGGATTGGAAGATCCTATCGAAAAGATTTCCTAGGATCGGGAGGGGGTAGCAAGATCGTAAATGGTAAGATCGTAACTAGGATCGTAAGATCCTACCAAAAAAGAAGTGAAAAAGAAGAAGAAAAGGATACAGGTAGTAAAACATAGAGGTGCAATTAGCAGTCTGCTAATGAGCAGCCCACCAATTCAGCCTCCAACGCCTCCTTTCTCTCTTCTTAAGTGCACCCCTCCCTCTCTGTCTGCACTCCCCCCAAGCCCAACATCACCCACGCGGCCCAAACCTATTTTAAACCTAAAAAACCCTAATCCCATTTTCATTCCCTCACAAGAGACACAGTGCCTCCCTCCCTCATCCCTACAATTCTCTCTCTCTCTCTCTCTCCCTCCCTCCCTCCCTCCCTCCCTCCCTTCATTCCTTCTTCCACCAAAGGAGACTGAGAAGTTGATGGTTTCGATGATGCCATGGCTGAAACAGAGAAGCGCAGAAATGGAGCAGCAACAACGGAGCAAGACAGAAAGCTGTCGCAGTCGCGATCGCTGGAAAGAAGCACCGTTGGTGTCGGGTCGGGTCGCGTCGCAGAAGGAAGCGTGAGAGAAAGAGGAGGCGTTAGGTCACAGAATCGTGGAATCGTACGCAGGATTGTCGCCGAATCGTGGAATTGTAGAATCGTAAGTAGGATCGAATCGATGTCACTGAAACGCGATCTTGCTCATTTTTTCAACTTGCAGGAGGCTCGTGGGATCGTAGAATCGTACGATCTTACGATTAAGATCGCGATCTTGACAACCATGCCACTAGCCCTTATTTATAGGATACAAGACACATGACTTCTAGTTCTAATAGAATAAGGAAACTAATTATAATAATAACTAAGTGATAACATTCTAATCCTATGAGATAATTCAAAATACTCTATTCTAACAATCTCCTTTTCATATGTGATGCAATTCTATTTACTTTGAACCACTTTTTTAAGACTATTAATATAATTCATTCAGAATATAAAGGAGAATCTGTCTGTAAAATTCTGCAAATGAGCAGCTTTAGCATGTGATACTGATGTTTCATCAAAAGTTTGACGCGGCATAATTTTTATGCCACATGTTAAGCACAATAAATTATTGTGAAAATTAAAAATTTGAATTTTTATTGTCATCTTATTGCATACAATACTAATTTTTGAATCTTCATTAATACTTTATTTATAGTGATAATTCATTAGTATCTTGTTAAATAATACAAAATTTTAAATTTATCGCAATTTACAAACAATTCAAATTTGAATCCTTTGTTAATATATTTTTATGGAAAGATTTCATTAATATCTTATTAAATATTTCAAATTTCCAAATTTTAATTTTCTGGTATAGAAGTATATTTATTTCTAATATGAAATTATTGCTAATTTAATGTTAGATTAAATAGATCGATTTAGAATTGTGTTAGTTGCGCATAATATCATCTTTTAAATTATTCTATCTCATAAGTATTGATTTAGTTTTAGTGAGAGAAGAGCTCAACAAACAAGCCAGGAAAACTTAATGAAGGTTGTGCACAAGCCTGGTCTTTATACTAACATACTTTGTCAACTTGAATGCGTATATTGACTTGGAAAATAATTGGAAACTGTTGAGAGTCCCACATTGACTAGAGGCCTGAAAAAGAGTTTATATAAAAAATGAGCACCTCTCACCTTACAATTGATTTTGTGGGGTTGAGTTAGGTCCAAATTTTAAGATAATGTCTACGTACCAAGCCTATTAGTGTTGGGTGTAAGAGACTGTATCGGAAAAAACCCAAGTCTCACATAGATTAGAGATATTAGAGATAAGGTCTGAAAATAGTTTATAAAGAATGGACACCCCTCACCCTGCAAGGTAGTTTTGTGGGGGTTGAGTTAGACACAAATTCTGAGAGAGACTATTTAGTATTAATTAATGTAATACAATTGCATTACAGGTGACAGGCCAAAATTCTCCGATCCAAATTTAACAAGCCTGTCTCATTGAAGGCATGAATAATATAAATGGATTTATTAACCATTTTTGGGAGGTTATCATGAAACTGAAGTGTGTTCCCTTTTTATTAGTTATTATATTAAGTATGCAGTTCCCATTTATAGATAAATTCTTGATAAAAAATTGCTGTCTTTTTGGATGATAAACTTTTTTTCTAAGCTGGTTGTTGATATAACTTGAAGATTTGTCTAAATGTTGCCACTTTTTTCATTGAAACAAAAATTGAAACTATCCTTGTGGCATCACATTAAAACTAAAATCTTCTGCCATTTTTTAGGCTCAGAGGATGCATCCTTCCATGTATGATGATAACCTTGGGACAGCTTACAATCTTAGACAAAGATTTAAATGTGACAAGAGGCTTTTATTTGAAAAATCTGCAGCTGATGGGGTGCTTTCAGATTCATCTGGAGGAGCACAGGGAGGTCTGGAGAGAACCCCAAGTCCTCATGCTGAAGACACAGTTCCCATCCCTCTAGGGCCAACCCATCAAGCTGAAGTTCCTGAATGGACTGGCATGACTTATGAGAGTGATTCTAAGTGGTTGGGAACCCAAATATGGCCACTAAAAACTGTACGTTCCAAACTTTTGGAAAGGGACCCCGTCGGAAAGGGAAGACATGATTCATGTGGTTGCCAAGTGCAAGGTTCTGTCGAATGTGTCCGATTCCACATTGCTGAGAAGAGGGCTAAAGTTAAGTTGGAATTAGGTGTGGCTTTTTACCAGTGGAATTTAGATGAGGCAGGTGAAGAAGTTAGGCGTTTCTGGACACCGCATGAAGAGAAGAAGTTCAAAGATGTGGTGAAATCAAACCCTGCTTCGCTCGATAGATGTTTCTGGGACGATATTTTTAAAACATTTCCTATGAAGAGCAGGGAAAGTTTAGTCAGCTACTACTTCAATGTCTTTCTTTTGCAGCGCAGAGGATACCAGAATAGGCATATTCAAGATAACATTGACAGTGATGATGATGAATCAGAATATACACCATTGAGGAAAGTTTTTGGACATAAATCACACAGCATCACCTTATTATCCCCTAAGAAGCCAAAGACTAAGGGAAGATAGCTAGTCAATGTTACTCAAATCATGAGCTTCATTGAGAATGAAAATTTTGACAATTTTTTGTGTCTTCGCTGCAGCAATTTTCAGTATCTATGGATCCCTCTCCTTGCATGGAATATGAAATCATCATTGCTATTGAGGACTAAAGATTGTTTTGGTTTAGGGTCAGTTATGAGAGATGAAAGATGATGCCTTTTCGTGGTGGAAGCAGCTAACTATGCCTTTTTGTTCACATGCTTTCAATTTTGAGACATACATTCTGTCTTTTCACAGTGATGTATTCCAACCACAGCTACTCTTAATTACACATTTTGACCAGGTTTTGACAAGGGTTACATGAAAGTTAAACAGCATCAGGAATATATAGCAACATTTTATTGTAGAGGATCATGAGACAAATACAGCAAAGTGTAATTTAAATTGCAGTCTTTCATCTGATTCGATTTTCTATATGAATGTTTTTTTTTTTTTTTTGGGTACAATATATGAATGTTTCTTTCAATGCTATATAGAAATTATTTTAGCTTCAGGGATTTGCAAGTTTGTCTATTACCTTTTATCATATGCCAAGTAATTCTACACTCTATTTACACAATCGAGTTATTCATGGAACCAAGAAGCTATCGACTCTTTTTAAGCTTATATAGGAGGGTCCACTTGTATTTGGTTCATGTATTTTGTCTTTGCATGAAAAATATTTTAAAGTGGTTTTTACAGTGAATTTTCATGTACCATTTACCTCCTTTTATATAGATAACAATTCATTTACAAGGATGAAGCTAAGTATTTTTTTTTGTTTTTTGTTTCAAGAATAGTAGCAAAGACCCTTCATTTCAAAATTTAAAACTAAGGAGTATTTGAAAGAGTTTATTGGGTCTTATCTCATGATAGAAATACTTATATAAGTGTCAAAGTTAATAAAAATAATTTATGATATATAAATAAGCTGTTTTTAGCCTTATTTTTATAAGCTCTCTAGAATAACGTTTAAAACAATTTATCCAAAGTTTTCGGCCTTTGTTATTGGCACCTCTCCCATTTAATTTTCCCACCTCCCCTCCCCCATGAAAAGACAATTTTACCCCTATTTAATTTTCTTAACACATCGTTCTCGCTTTTTTTTTTCTTCTGGAAATTTGAATATCATGTCAACTTGTTGACGAAAAGGCTCGTCAACAAGTTGACGCATGTGTTAATGGTAGTAGTCTCGTATTTAACACGCTTGTCAACAAATTGACGAGGGTTTTCGTCAGCTTGTTGATGAAAACCCTTGTCAATTTGTTGACGAGCGTGTTAAATGGTGTCAACAAATTGACGCGGGGACGCGTCAATAAGTTGACGCCAGTATTAGTTTTTCCCAATTGTGTCGTCACCTTGTTGACGCCAGCAGGAAAAAAAAAAGATACTGTCTTCGTCTCTGTTTCTCAGCACCCCCGATCTCTCTCTTTCACGCTCTCTCTCTCTCTCTCTCTCTCTCTCTCTCTCTCGTTCACTGCGTCTCTCGCGCCCCCTCTCTTCTTCCCACCGCGTTCCCTCTTCTCTTCTCCCTTTCTTCCTTCCTTTTCTTCTTTCCCTTTCCCTTTCGTCCTTTGTTTCTTTTTTTTTTTCTCCTTCTGCTTCTGTCGCGTGGTTGGGGGAGGAGACGCGATCGGAGAAGAAGGAGGGAACCGGAACCTCCATGGTTCCGGCGTGGCCACGAGCGGCGGCGAGGAGGTGGTGGCGGCGTCGGTCAGGATCGAGAGAGAGAGAGAGAGAGATAGAGCTGAGAGGAGTGAGAGAGAGATGGGAGGTGAGAGATCAGAGAGAGAGAGAGATGGTAGGGGAAGAAGGAGGGGTAAAATTGGAAATTAAATGGGGAGGGGAGGTGAGGAAATTAATGGGGGAGGAGGAGAAAACAAAGCCCAAGTTTTCTCATCCTCAGATTAGACAAGCTATTCTTTCATGTATAAGCCAAATGAATATAAAATTACAATGAATGTAAAATTGGCCACTAGGTTCTGATTCCTCACTATTGCATATAACCCATCTTTTCTGCTACAATAATGATAATTGAACACATAATTTGACACAGACACCGTATAGTATACAGTCCGTACAGTACGGACAAAGTTTTTTTTCAATTTTTTTTTTTTAGATTTTTTTAAACAAGTTAAAAAAATATTTGTCATTAACCAGATAATGAATATCATTAACCAGATATTTGAACTTGATTAACCAGATAAGAAAAAGTTTCAGGATTTGGCATTAACCAGATAATCAATAGTATTAACCAGATATTTGAACGTGATTAACCAGATAAGAAAATGAGATTTTTATAGTTTCAGGATTTGGCATTAGCCAGATAATGAATAGCGTTGACCAGATATTTGAACGTGATTAACCAGATAAGAAAATATGATGTTTTAAGTTTCAGAATGTAGCATTAACCAGATAATGAATAGCATTAACCAGATATTTGAACGTGATTGACCGGATAATTTTTTTTTTTTTTAAAAAATGTTTTTTGGAAGAAAAAAAAAGTGGCGTCCGTACATGTACGGACACATGGTTCGTACAGTACGGACGAGGTGGTATCGCGTATGTTGTCGAGTTGCTGTGTTCAATTAACAGCACTCTTTTTGCAAAGAGCTCCTTCTGCCAATAGTAAAGGGAACATTTGGAGTATTGTAACAACGGCAAATATTTAATTTAGGATTTGAGCTCTATGAGTAAAAGTATGTATTGTATTTTCTTAATTTATAACAGAATGGTCACAATATATATGTGATACACGTATGATGAGAAATAAAAGTACACAATATTACTTAATTACAACATGGAAACACAAACACGCATTTCAACTTTCACAGTATCAAACATCTGACCATGTAATGTCAAGGCCACCCCATTGATTGTTTGGCACGCCTAAGGCTTTCCACACGGCCTTGGAAGCATCAACAATGTTATTTGGACATGGAGGTTGATAATCATGCTCTTTATCACATCCCATTGTGGAGTCACACTCGTCGACAACCATGGCGACCACACTTTTGTCATTGGCACTAATGGTAATGTTGTTTAGGCACCTACTTTTGTTGTTATACCATCCGGTAGAAAGTGCAACCACCGGAGTATCATCGGAATGATACTGGTTGTCACATGCTTAAGGGCCACCTCCATCTCCACCCTTTTGAAAACTATTAAGAGTGAGATATGCCTTGGTGTGAGTAGACACTTGTGGAGAACATTCATAAGTTGCGTACATTTTTCCTTTTGCACAACAATCAGAATCATTCTCTTGATTGCATTGTCCTGAAGGAGCTTTCTTTCCTTTGATTCTACCGCTCGAGCGACACTTTTGAGCTTCAGAAAACACAAAACTTGTTAAAATAAGAGCAATCAATAAAAGAAAAGAAACTTTGGGGCAAGATCTCTTCATTTTGTCTATGCAACTCAATGTTTCTACTCTTAATTTGTTGTTCTTCTTAGTGCTTGATGCTATGGTGGTGATTTTAGAGGGTATATATAGAGAAGTCCTCACTGTTTGTAAAGTAAATGGGTTGGCCATGAAATAAAAGCAAAAGAACAAAAAAGGTAGAAGTTAGTTTTTGGGTCAAGGAATTGAGTTCCATGCTGCCGTGTTTAGCCCAAATGACAATAACTGCACTATAGGATTGCTTTTCAGGTCAAAGAACAAGTTCTACACTATACACAACAGACAGATTAATTAGTTCTTTATTAATGTTTGAGGTTCCTATTAAATTAACATGTACTAATAAAATCAGGCTATGTCCTTAAACGTAGAAAAGTGAAATTCCAATTCCAATTCCAATCATGCAATATTTATGCTGAATGTTGAACACTAACCAGTACTTGTTATAATTATGTATTAACTGTTGCTATAATGGCAATTCAAGAGTCAATTACCTAATTTATTTATTTTTATTAATTCATTTTTATGCAAATTTATTTTATAACTGATAGCTTTAAAATGTTTAAAGAATTTAAAAACTGTTGGCAAGTTTTCTTTATAATTAGTTTGTCATTTTGAATACCAAATAATGAATCTTCATGATGAACAAATTTAATCTTCATTATGTTTTGTACGTTGGAGATAATTTTAAAGAGATAACCGATTGTTTTTATTGGAATAGAATTCTTCTGAATTGCAATTGAACACAAGCCAACGGACAATATATAGAACAATAAAAATATGAGTTTTTGTGATTGGAAACGATTCCTCCCTTCTTTCGGTTATTTTGTTATTTTTTAGGCATTGTTTGTGAGATTTCAACGTATTTCTGGTCTCGAGCGCACGAGTTCAAACACTGTTGTGTAAACCTTGGAGAGCAAACCGGAAATTGGGTTGCACCGAAGATCCACTAAAATTTGCTTTTAGAGCAGTTGTTTTTGTCATGACACAACATCCTTCTCCTTTTATTTCTAGCAATATTATTTATCCTTTCATCTCCTACATTAACGGGTAAAGATCTAATACACATAAAATTGATCAGTTTATGTATTAATTGGCCTAAAATGTTTTAGAGACTAATAATAATTACAAGACACGATTAGAACAAAATTGCTCTCTTTGTCGATTAGAAGAAAACAAAGGAGAATTCACAATTAGCCAGCATTTTGTAGGTTTCTCTTGTAGAAGATTCTGCCTGCCGTATCTGCCACTCCTGTGTTTCATTGCTGTCTAAGATAATTTTGTCTCTTTATTGTGATCCCCAAATGTTATTTTTCTGAAGCCTAAACATTGTTCAAGTTACTATTAACATAGAAGAGAATTAAATGAAAATTCTTATTTCCATTTTCATCTAGTTGTGCTAGACCGCGTAGTGCATAAACATGCAAAATACAATTGAAGGCTATGATATATACTTCTTCATTTTCCCTTGCGATATTTTATTAATTAATGAGTGGAAAGAATAAGAACTGAATCACGTTACCAATTCCCTGAAATTTAAATTGTTAAAAAGTTGAAACACATGAATAGTTTTATATGTTTGATGGTATGTATGAGCACACATCTATTAACAGTTTAGACCCATTCAGATTTGGGTCGAGGCCCAATCGGGATCCATTCCACCAGGCCCATTTCGCGTACTCTACCATCTTCCCTCGAATGCCTCGCCGCTGTCACGCATGCCTCTCGCGCTTCTTTCCTCAGCGGCCAGGATCCCAGCGGTTCTCGGCGTGGGAATTTGCCAGGCTCTTCCGGGTTTTCAGAGCGGGTTTACACATTTGTCGGCGATGGCAGAATCACCTCGACTCATATTTAAAGAAAGGCCCCGCGTCGAGCGGTCGGAAGGTAATGATTTTTTTCTACCACCTTCTTCACTCACCTGACATTTACACACCTTGACTTGGCGTGGATCATTCTTTGCGAGGTACCCCAGACGCCTTGCGAAGCCGTCATCAGTGTATTTATCAAGCCATGCTTTCCTCAGCATTCCCTCGTCATCCTCTGAAGATTACATTGGAACATTGGCCGGCCACGTCGTGGGAATCGTTTACGATTTCATCTTCTTTGTCCACGAAGTCTCCCTTCTTCTTTCGGCGATGAGGATCGAAAGCGACGTCGGTCAGCTACTCATGATTCCACTCGTCATGCGACGCCTTGCATCTTGGTTCCTGAGCCCCGCCGATAAGCTCCGGTGGAACCACCCTCTCTCCGGCGATGGCCGGTCAGATCGTTGTCTTTGCTCAAACCGATGCCGGAGCCTGGACGCATCTATCCTCATTCGAGTTTCCATGCATGCCGTTCATGCTCGGGACTCATCGATTGCTGAGAATCGACCGACATCCGGGCCGCGCGCTCAGGTGACGAATCTCACTCTGAGGTAAGGAGCGACTCGACTGCTCATCGAATCGTGAGAAGGCGCATAGAGCACTCCACCGGCGCATTCTGCTTCATCACCGATGACACTGACTCAGGAATCCGAGATCATGATCGAGCATCTCGCTTTGAGTATCAGGAGATCGAAGAGCACTGATAATCTACGAGATCATTTCATGCGTTGCATTTATATATTAACTCATTTTTTTTTTTATATGATAATAATTAATTAACAATTTAGACCCGATTGATTAAATATTATATTTGCTCTAATAATAATTGTAATTTTAGAAATTAGAACTTGTATCTGCATGGAGTAAGATCATGTTTCTGCTTTGTGTCTTGCATGAAATTATCAATAGCATCAATAAAAAAACATGAATGATAACAGGACATAATAAAAGCAAGCAAAGTTGCTGTCTCCATGAGAAAACAAATAAATTATTAAGCAGAATAGAAAGTGTAAGAAATCCATTCAAAGAAAACTTCGGTGGTTTATTAATGAAGACTTATATTTTGGTAGTTAGTAAAGTAATTTTTAATTTCATTTATAAACACGACAGATTTATATTAATTGAAGTACCCGCTTTTCTCCACCTTTAAAAGTAATGGATTTAAAAAATCAAGTATTATTATTTGTTGATGTAGTTGTTATTGGATGAGAATCTTCTGTCTCATTTTCCTGTCACATTCTCTGTCCCCACCAATGACAATTTGTCACATAATAAAACAAAATCATAATTTATTAACACATATGCATATCTCCAACTTTTGATTGGTGGGAGACAGGGAGACACCGTTTTCTGGGACAACATATATTTGTTCGTTGTTATTTGGGCTAAGCATGACAAGGTAGGACTCATTGCCTTGACCACAAAACAAACCTTATTTTTCTTTCCATAACTCGTTATTTCATAGCCAAACGATTTGCTTTTACCAACAGAAAGGAGTTCTGTATATATATCCATTAAAATCTTCATCAATGAACCAAGCACTGAGAAAAGAGGAGAAATAGAAAATTGCATAGACAAAATGAAGAGATTTTGCTCCAAAACTTCTTTCCTTTTACTGATTACTTTCATTTTAACAAGTTGTGCGTATTCTAAAGCCCAAGAGTGCCGCCCAAGTGGTAGAATCAGAGGCAAAAAGGGCCCTTCTGGACAATGCAACAAGGAGAATGACTCTGACTGTTGTGTGTAAGGCAAAATGTACGTAACTTATGAATGCTCACCACCGGTGTCTACCCACACTAAGGCATATCTCACGCTTAACAGTTTCTAGAAAGGTGGAGATGGAGGTGGTCCTTCGTACTGTGATAATCAGTACTATTCTGATGACACTCCGGTTGTTGCACTTTCCACTAGATGGTTCAACCACAAGAGTAGATGTCTCAACAACATTACAATAAGTGCGAATGGAAGAAGTGCGGTTGCCATGGTGGTTGATGAGTGTGACTCTAAAATGGGATGTGATGAAGACCATGATTACCAACCTCCATGTCGCACCAACATAGTTGATGCCTCCAAGGTTGTATGGAAAGCCTTGGGTGTGCCTCAAAATCAATGGGGTGGCCTTGACATTAAATGGTCAGATGCTTGATATTATAGAAGTTGGAATGTGTGTTTTTGTTTCTGCATTGTACTAAAGTGTGTCTGTAAACTTTATTTCTCTCCATACATGTATCACATATATGTTATGATCGTTCTATTATAAATTATGAACTTTCAAACACAATGCTTTGATCATTCTGTTGAATACATGAACTTCTAAGCGCAAATGCTTTTTGTTCATGCATTTCAATCCTAATTTAAATAGTAACATTTAGTTGAACACAACAATTATTTTTCCTATATAAGGGATTATTCCTAAGAAACTGTTGCACAAAAATAGGATTTTGATGTAGAATACATATGTTTAGCTAGTCAAATCACCTTTTAAGGGTCTTCTGCTTAGTCTAAATGGACACTCGTGTTTTCTAGTATTAGTCAATGTTTTAAAAATCGGACGGGAGATCGAACCGGCAGACCTCCGGGTCATAGTTCAATTAGTTCATCCGGTTGAACCGTCGGTTGAACCGGATGATAATTAAATAAATAAATAAATTTTATACCTAGAATATTACCTATAGTTAAGGCCCATCAGTCAAAAAAAGGATAGTTAAGGCCTATCATTCTAAAAGAGAAGGATAGTTAAGGCCAAGCCTAAAATAATGCCAAGAAAAAAAGGCCAAGCCCAAAATAAAACCCTAAATCATCTTCTAGTTCCTTCCTACGCATTATTTAGTGCTGCGACACTTTATTTCTCCAGCGTCTCTTTGTTGCCTTTTATTCCTTCTTATCATCTTCATTCTTGCTTCATTTTTGCTACTTCGTGTGGGTGAGCTGCACTACTGATGTTGCGGCGCGACGATGTGAGTGCTACGGCGTGGTGAACGGCGGCCTGGCGAGCTGCGGCATGGGTGTTGTACTGCTGCTGCGTTCGTTCATGAGAGAGAAGGAGGGATCTGAGGATCTCTCACAAGGGTTAGGGATCTGAGGATCTTGACCAGACGGCGGTGTTGCGGTAGCGCAGCGCTGCGAACGGCGGTGATGCGGCAGTGCGGCGCTGCGAATGGCGGTGGTGAGGCGCTGCGAATGCGAGGAACGAAAAGTTCAGTGTATTTTTTGGATGGCCGGTTATGCTAAACTGGGTTCGGTTCCTTGGATATTTCGGTTCTAGCCGGTTCCGGGCGGGCCAACCGGTTTTTTGCCGGTTCCTTCTGATCACCGGTTTGTTTAGTCTGACCAGACCGCTCACATTGCCAGGTGACGGCTGGACCGGTCGGTTTTAAAAGCGTTGGTATCAGTTGCCTTGACTCCCGTATGCTTTTGTGGTTTACACGTAACACTCCTTTAACATTCCAAAATTACAAATGTCTTGCTTCGGACTGTCCGTTATCTGATCTTAAAATGACAATGACACTGTTAAGGATTTCAGCAAGTGTACCGAATCGTACAAGTAATATAAAGTAAAAGTAGAGTATCGTTTCCATGAGGATTGTGATCAATTAATTAACTTAACAAAGTTCGTATTTACTTTGAACGAGAGCAAATTCTTGGTATTTGAAACTGAGGATAATTGTAGCAACAAACAATAATAATAACAAAGTATTTGAATTTGAATGATTAAAAGCGACTAGGGGTTGAATCATCTTGTATCCACTCTCATGCAATTAGTTCAACATCAACTCCAGCATTTTCATACAATTTGAAGTTTAAATCAACTAAATTAGTTTAAGGACAATCTCTTGCCTCATAAACCCTTTACTCTAACTAAAATCGCTAATCCCTTAGGTGATTTATAGTTAGGTTAAGCAATAAGAATAGTGATTCATAAGAACACATAATCACAAAGTTATATTCCTATACTCATCATGATTATGACTACTAATCTCAGTTCAAGTCCCAATTTCCCAATCATCATGAAAAACCCCAAATCAATTCAATAGCGGCCAAGTATCGAAAAACATTAAGCGTAGAGATTGGAAGCTTAATTGAAATGAAATAAACTTGCATTAATAAAATAGAATTAACTACATAAGAATTTCAATCAAGATTCATCTAACCCTAGTCTAAAAGAGTTTAGTTACTCATAGAGAACAAAGAACCAAACCAGAAAAATGAATAAAGGATAGAAAATCACTCCGTTGAAGACTCGAATCCTTGTTCCCAAGCTTGAATCCTCTTTGAAGATGGAGGAAAGTGAAACCCTAGCACCCCTTGACAAGCCTCACGGCGTTCTAGGTCTTTGGAATGGTAACGAATTCCCTGGCAAATATTTAAAGTACCTATTTATAGTTTAGGTCGAAAATTAAGAGAAAGACCAAGTAAAACGGGTAAAATCGCTAAATTATGGATTCTAGGCAACCTTTGTCAGCGACACGGCCAGTGCTTCAAATTTGGCCGTCTTTGCCGTGTAACCGCACGTAAATCAAAGGATCCGAGGCACGGCCGTGTTAGGTGGCATGGCCTGGTTGTGGAATGCACTGACTTGCACTGGAAATTGAGGAATCTGGGCGCATCGAAGCATGGTCGTGCTTCCCGGCATGGGCAGGCCGTGCTTCACCTGATCTTGCTCATTTTTTGATGCCTTGACCTCCAAATTGGTCCCAACGTCCGTCCAAGCGTTTTTTCTCCATTTCCTAAGGTCCAATACCTTCCTTTAAGCACAAAAGAACCAACACCAAGTGCATTATTCAAATCAAACAAAATGCATAAATAGCATGGATTAAAAAGGCTAAAATGACTAAGATGCAATGCAAAACTAACACTAAACTATATGCTATTTCGAACACAGCAGGCACATCCATGCACTTTTCAACATTTCGTGCCTAAATCAATAGGTCATCTCGGATAGGAATGACATGAAAATATAATCTCAATTGATTCACCGACTGACCGATAATCATAACTTAACAATTTTAATTTACCAATTAAGTACCTCAATAGTGGAAAATGCATGAGTACAATCCATGGGCTTTGTATTTGGCATGTCGAGTTCCTCAAACATTATCATGCCTATTGATCCGGAGTGGCCCAAGGCCCACTCCGCACTGGGCCAAACTGGCCCAACAAGGTAAATAAGTCCGAGATCCGAATGCCGACCCGAATAGGCCAAAGGCCCACTTCGATCGGTTCAACCCGACCCAGGAATTCCTTCCTCGAGAAACAAACCCTAGGATCACTCTGCCACAACGCGGAACCCTAAAGCATAAGGCATTGCGGCGCTGGCCTTAAAAGCAACCTTATCCACTCATAACCCTAGAATCGACATCGATCGTCCACTACATCCGACGGCTGACAATCAATCTAGGTTTACACAATTTCATCCACACGCCTGACCTCACCTATAAAAAGGTCCATGACCTAATCAATAAAGGTACGTACTGTTCATATTTTCTTACCTCACCTTACTCTGATACTGACTTAGGCATCGGAGTTTGTGCAGGTAAACCCCCACCGTCGTACTCTGCCGCTCGAACTTCTCCTCCAGCCACTTCTGAGATCCACTTCGGATCAGTGGCGACCACAGTGGGAGACATTTTTCTTTGTTTCTTTACCAAATCATTCGATTACGATGGCCGAACCTAAGCGACACACCACACGAAATACGACCTGCATACCTATATCCCCTGATGTTAACGAACAGGACGAAGAGATCCCTGTCACCGTCGGCGAGTCCCACTCGATCCAAGAGATTCCAACCGCCGAACCGCGGGCCATACTAGCGCCAGAACCATAGCCTACCCTTGCTACTGCTGCCGCTGTCAATGAGGTGCTCGCCCTCGTTCGACACACACGGAGACCATGGCGGCCCAGAACCTCTGTCTCATTAACATTAAAGGCCGTGAGCGATTTGTACAAAAGTCGATGCTTGCAGTTGCTCGGCCGGTGAGTCCCTTTGACGGCGAAACCTCCCATGACCGAACCATCACTGGAGACAGATCTGGCGATCACCAAACTTCCAGCCACAGATCTGCTACTCGCTCCTCTAACAGAGAAACTTCAGAATGGTCCCCTTCGAGGAGTCGTTCGCCGACGAGGTCTCGGACGCGCTGCCGCTCTGACGACTGTTCTCCTCAGCGATGTCGTTCTCCGGATGGTGTGTGCCGCCACGGCCGTCGCAACCCAGAACGCTCGTCCCCTCAACGTTCTATCTTATCAAGGTCCCACCACCATCGACGGTCTCCGGGCTACGGTGAACGCCCCGTCTCCCGCTGTTCCGCATCCCCCAGGGATCGCGAGAACGCGCTCATCACCACCGACGCTGCCGTTCAGCGCGCGTGTCCCCTCGACTGACAAATAGCCACGTCCGACATTCGCAGGCGAGTGTGACTCCACCAAGACGTCGTCGACTGTCGGCCTCACCAACTACATATTCGGGAACGCAAACTTCCGAGGAGACCGACGACCACTTCTCCTCAGGCCCCTTCATTGTGAGGGTTACCCGATTCCCAATTTCGAAGGACCTTCAAAAACCTCCCCCGCTGGAAACCTATAATGGCACAACAGATCCTGATGAACACATCGGATGCTTCGACACGATAATGGGATTTCACGGGGCGAAAGGGCCAGTGAAATACAATATATTCCTGCTCACCCTGGCTTGGTTCCAGGAACTAAAACCAAAGTCCATAGACTCTTGGTCTGAGCTCATCGATCAGTTCTGCTCTCATTTCACAGCATCTCGCGTTCAGCCAAAGTCTGTAGCCATACTCAACGCTATTTACTAGCGAAAGGACGAACCACTTCGGGACTACGTCGAACGCTTCAATAGAGAAGCCGTTTTCGTCAAGAAATCCTCTGACGAAATGAAACTGTACTTGTTAGAACAAGGCTTGATTGAGGACAGCCTGTTCAGCATCAATGTTGGGGTGGACAGACCCGAAACTCTTAATGACTTCCTCCGACGCACGAAGAAATATATCAACTTTGAAGAGAAGCAAATGGCCTTACGGTCTAAAAAGCGGACCTCCCAAGGGAAAGGTTCCACATGCGAGGAAGATCGGTTGGGTCGAGACAAGGACCTTAAGGGTCCCCGAAGAAGGTACGAAGTGTATACCCCGCTGACCGCCTCTCGATCCCGCATCCTGCAGGAGTGTTCCAGCATAGAGTTCAAGGAGGCGAGAGTTCAGTTTCCCAAACCTCTCAAGGAGCGCCCAGGAACAGATAGGACGAGGTATTGTCGATTCCATAAATGTGTAGGTCATAATACCGACGAATGCATCCAGCTGAAGGAAGCCATTGAAACCCTAATCCAGAAAGGGAAACTACAAAATATGTTAAACCGAGGAACGGAGGAGGACGAGACCGATCTCGATCCCCCCGGCCTAGGCGCGATAATAGCTCCGCCTTGACCCAGACAAAAAATTGCCCTCAACAGGCCGACAAAGAAGGGGCCAGGCCCCCACCCATAGCAATGGTAATTTCTGGAGGCTTGGCGCGACAAGGTGAGCCCTCCACCAAGTCCGCCAAACGAAAAATGCGCGAGGCGATGTCCATAGCTACAGTTTACCCTCCTGTCAACCGACCCAGCTCAAGCCGGCCACCTTTAAATTTTTATGATGAAGACCTACTGGATGGTGGCCCAAACGACGAAACCCCCTTGCTAATTTGCGCCTACATGGCAAATTTTGACATTAAAAGGATCCTAGTTGATCAAGGGAGTTCGGCCGACATCATGTTTGTCGCCCTCTTCAAAACCCTGAAGCTGGCCAAAAAAGACATGATTCCCTATCACGGCTCCGACCTCCAGGGATTCAATGGTTCCACGACCAAACCCCTTGGCTACATCAAGCTGATGGTCACGTTCGGCGACAAAACCGACACCAGGACCATCAAAGTACAATTTATCGTCCTCCCATGTTCGTCCCCATACAACTGTATCCCGGGACGACCTAGCCTGGCAGTATTAGGAGCGGTTACTTCCATCGTCCACCTCAAGATGAGGTTCCACTCATCCGAAGGAAAGATCATCACCATTCATGGCGACCTTGAAGCAGTCAGGCGCTGCTATCAACTGTCAATCAAGGGACAAGAAATCAAGTCGGCTCCACCAAAAAAGAGCATCGGGTCACCCGATGTTAACCTTGCGGACTTCGACGCGAGAATCGAGCCCGAGGACGAAGTCGAGGGAGAGGCAGACCCTATCGCAAAGAACCCCAAAAGAAGATACGCCGACCTGTCCCCGATGGGGAATTTCTGAAAGTCCAACTGGGAGACGATCCGATGAAAACTGTCCAGACCGTCAAAGTACAATTTATCGTCCTCCCATGTTCGTCCCCATACAACTGTATCCTGGGACGACCTAGTCTGGCAGTATTAGCAGCGGTTACTTCCACCGTCCACCTCAAGATAAGGTTCCACTCATCCGAAGGAAAGATCATCACCATTCATGGCGACCTTGAAGCAGTCAGGCGCTGCTATCAACTGTCAATCAAGGGACAAGAAATCAAGTCGGCTCCACCAAAAAAGAGCATCGGGTCACCCGATGTTAACCTTGCGGACTTCGACGCGAGAATCGAGCCCGAGAACGAAGTCGAGGGAGAGGCAGACCCTATCGCAAAGAACCCCAAAAGAAGATACGCCGACCTGTCCCCGATGGGGAATTTCTGAAAGTCCAACTGGGAGACGATCCGATGAAAACTGTCCAGATCGGCATCGACCTCCCCACAGAAGTGAAAAATGAGCTGATCGAATGCTTAAGAGCCAATGTCGACCTTTTCGCGTGGACTGCATCTGACAAGCCGGGAAAATCCCACGACGTCACATACCGTTAGGATTTTGGCAAGCGTACCAAAATACCGAAGTTTACAGTGATAAGTAGGGTTGTCGTATCCACAGGGAATCGTGTAATACTCGGTTAATTCACACTTATACTAATTAAGTCCAAAAGATCTATGTACATATATATTCACAAAATATCTCATGTTTTTAGATTAAGAGTTTCTAACATACAAATTCTAAGTTTTCAAGAAAATAAACACTAATGAGTAAAGCGGATTGATGATAGTCTTGGAAACGAGTTGGGATTGGATTTCATCAACTTCACCACTTATGAATTAGATACTCATATACGACTATTTTCATTACCAATGATATTACGAATGAAGTTTACTCAATTACCAATTCCTTAGTAAAGGAGATTCTAAGCTCTTCACTTTAAATAACAATTCCTTGATTATTCAAAGAGATTACTTGCATTAAGATTAGCATTCAAAAGTAACTAATGAATCAAGCTCTATTCCTAGTAACAAAACTCATTAGGTGATTTCATTCAAATCTAGAATTAGAAAGTATTTTCCAATCACAATCTAACTCACAAATCTAAATATGAGTGATCAAGTCATATAAAGCATTAAACATATAATGAAATCACTATCATTGATAAGAAAAGATAGCATATAATTGTAAAGAAATTACATAGAAGTTTGGTTGATTACATCCAAATCCCAACTACAAAAGAGTTAGCTACTCATTATCATGAGAGCCATATACAAATACCATGAAAATTGAGAGATGAAAGATGAAAGATAGTGTCCCTTTGATTCCCCAAAGGTTCTCTTCTTTTCTCCCCCCTTCGATTCCTCTTTTTTCGTCCGATCCTTCAAAGCTGAAATGAACTATCCTTTTATATTGCTCCAATTCAGTAAAACAGAGTTTAAACCGCTTAGAATTCGCTCAGCTCCAAGGATTTCGCTTGGCTGCATAGCATTCTTCATGCTGAAGAAACGTGCGTCGCTTAGCGCAGCATTTTCGCTCAAGCGAATTTGAGTCGGTTTGCAGGTAACAATTCTGCGCCAGATTCGCTTGAGCGAGTGTTCCTGGCTTGAGCGAAAATTGGACAGCTTTGATTCCCTCTTTGATTTTCCTCAATTCAACCTACATAAATTTAACAAGGAATTTTGGATAAATTCTAACATCATTAAAAACATAATACTCTAATAAAAATATTTACAAATACTAACTTGAGGTAAGAAAACATCTTTTAATTCAAACAAATGAGTTAATAAATGCCATAAAAAGCTCTAAAAATGTAAGTAAAATTGACACTTATCAACTCCCCCAACTTAGCATTTTGCTTGTCCTCAAGCAAAAGTCAACACATCAAAATAGAGTTATCATGACCCAAACTATTTACACAAAAGAAGACATGGTTTGAAAACAATCAACTGCACGGAAAGTTTCACTGTTGGACTGATAAGTATCAAAATTTGTTTTTGAATGATGTCTTAAAATGAAATCCATAACCAAGATACAAATGTATAATCCTATTAGCAGTCACTGAATTCACAATTTGCAGTCAATCAATCAGAGAATAACATAATTTCCTCACATCAAAGTGTTTCACTCAATAACATGGCCAAGGTGAGTATTTCTCTCATCCATACACTGCATCCACACAAAATCAAATTTGTTTTTCATCTCAAATATTGTGTCACAAAGTACATAATCAAGCATGGATCACTAAGGTCTTTCAAAGGTTGAAATGTGGCCTGGCTACAAAGGAATTTAGTTTTTCTGGATAAAGACTAATCACCTTAAAAGATTAAGAGAGCATATGATATTAACTACATTCTTCCAAAATAACAACCATAACCCTCTATTCTCTTGAACAACTAAATATGTCTAAATCCTTTGTTTACATACAACTCCTTCTCCTTCTTTTTCTTTCTCGCTGTTTTTCTATTTTTTTTAACATATAAGCATATGTACAAAATTGATATTTCAAAAACAGAGAGAAAATTTTTAATTTTTAATTTTTTTTTAATAAGCAACAACCTTAACCTTGATTTACTTTCAAATGCTTCCCCTTTACAAATGCAAACCGAAATAAATTCTCAAACTTATATGTTGGAACCTAAACGATTGAGAAGTTTAGACCCTCATTAATTTTGATGATAACAAAGTATTCACAAGAGAACAATTTATGCTCTAACAATTCTTGAAGTGTGCAGATACTAATATTACATATAAACCCATACAAGCAAGATGGAAGAAATTCTCAAGAGAAGGATACACTCCATGTGTCAGCATCCGGATCATCTGAGTGAGCATCTGGAATTATCTCTTTATGACACTAGGCTTATCCATTTGCTTCGAGCGTCCGATCTTCCGATTCTGAGCGAGCATCTGAACTTCATTTCAAATCACGTGTTGGTCACGTAGTTGCTCTTCCTCTCGAAGTTTCTGAGCGGATTTCAAAATTGATCTTGGCGCTAAAATTGTTGTCACGAGGTATCAAAGGTGACACCTTTAGCTAAAAGACAATAATCGTACAAGCAATTGTGAAAAGCAAGACGGTAATATGTACTACTGGGATATTCTCTGGAAAGGAAGAAAGAGACAGCTTTTTGAATTTACCTCACTCAATGGAAAGGAGCCATTTTTACCGTAACGGTAATATCCTTGGAACTCCTATATATACCTCATGGTATCCATTGAAGAGAGAGCTGATATACTGCCGATACACTGCTGGAAAACTGCCAAAACTGTACAAGAGTATATTGCCTTATTTGCTAAGAACAAGCTCTGATTGCTATACACTACAAAGAGTCAATACTCTGAAAGCACTGCTTCTGTGAGCAATCAAGTTTCGCGCTAAGTCTCTGGACTACAAGAACTGAACTCAGCGTCCGACCCTTTCTTTTAGAAAGCATTTCTATATTGAGCTTAACTTTTTATCCTCTCTGTGAGAGTTATTTTTACTTGTATTCAACTTACTTGTAAAAGTTGTTTTTTGGCCTAGTTAAGGCTGTTCCCTCAAAGGCTCATTGTCTTGGAGTCGTTTTGAGAAGTTGAGTATTGTCAAGTTGTGACAAAGAGAATACTCTTGAGAAAATTGTAATCCAGATTGATTATAGTGGAAAATCCTTCAGGAACGAAGGGACTAGACGTAGCTACCAGTTTGGTAGTGAACTAGTATAAATCTCTGTGTCTCTTGCTTTACTGCTTTCTATTCTTTTCTATCTTGCTGTGTTAAAAACAAATTTTCACAAACTGCTTTTCTAGCGTCCGGTTTATTTCCAGCGTCCGATAAACAAACAGTTTTGAAAAACTTGTGTTCTAAGTGTTTCTAACTTAAAGTTTGCGAAAAGTTTTCAACACAATTCAACCCCCTTCTTGTGTTCCACGTTAGGTTGGTACCAGGCTCGACCTCTTGGTTGAGCACTTAACGATGTTAAGAGTAAAGATCCTCGTGAACATGTCTGCTGTAGGTGGTCATATGAACCGTCCTCCTCTATTCAATGGAGAAAAATTTGATTACTGGAAAGATAAGATGAAAGCATTCCTTGAGGCACAAAATCTTGATTTATGGGATATAGTTGAAAGTGGATACATTTCTCCCGCTAATGCCCTTAGTGTTGCAATACCTAGGGAAAACTGGTCTGATGATCAGAAAAAGAGATATCAAACCAATCAGAAGGCTAGATTTATTCTCATCTGTGCTATGACAGAAAGCGAATATGATAAATGTGGTAAGTTTGATACTGCCAAAGAAATCTGGGATTCTCTTGTTTTGTCTTATGAGGGTTCTGCCCAAGTAAGAGAAACAAAGGCTAGCATGATGGTTCGCCAGTATGAACTATTCAAAATGGAAGATAGAGAAAACATTGAAACTATGTTTGGAAGGTTCCAAACACTTGTTCATGGGTTGCAGGCCCTTGGAAAAAGTTATACTACACCTGATCATGTGAGAAAGATCTTGAGAAGTTTGACTAAGCAGTGGAGACCCAAAGTCACTGCTATTCAAGAAGCAAAAGATCTAAATGTTATTCGGCTTGAAGATCTTATGAGTTCTTTGAAAGCTCATGAACTTGAGCTAAACAAAGAAGAACCTACCAAGAAGAGTAAGTCTATTGCTTTAAGAGTTAATCAACATAAACCTAGTACTTCTAAAGCTTTTCAGGCTGAAGAAGAAGAATCAGATGATGAAGCTTCAGAAGGAGATTATGATGGATCAAAAGATGAGCTAGCATTCATATCTAAGAAGATCCAGAGAATGTGGAAGAAGAGAAACTTTAGAAGGAGGTTTCAGAAGAAAGATACAAAGGACAAGAAGGAAAGCAAAGACAAGGACAAAGCCCAAGTCATTTGCTATGAATGTAAGAAGCCTGGACATTTCAAGTCCGAGTGTCCTAATCTTAAGGAAAAGCCCACAAGAAGCTCCGTCAAGAAAAAGAAGAAAGGTCTCATGGCAACATGGGAAGACCTTAACTTATCCTCCTCCGAGGAAGATAAAGAAGAAGAAGCTCACATTGCCCTCATGGCAAACACTGATCTTGATTCAGAAGAAGAAATTGAAGAGGTAATAATATATGACTCTTATTCTGAACTTCAACTTGTATTTGATGATCTGTTAAAGGATTCTGCCACTCTCTCTATTGAGTATAAGAATTTGAAAAAGAAATTTTCAAAACTATCACAAGATTTTCATTCTTTACATAATGAAAACTCTGTACTCAATGAAGAGAACTGTAGCGAAAATCGAAAATCGCTCAGTGGATAACCAGCCTGGAAGCCAACAAGCAAC
Source organism: Calophaca sinica (assembly GCA_037113605.1). NCBI lineage: Eukaryota > Viridiplantae > Streptophyta > Magnoliopsida > Fabales > Fabaceae > Calophaca > Calophaca sinica. The sequence goes on along the minus strand of CM073733.1, from coordinate 119,543,557 downwards.
CAGTGAGAGCTCTCAAGTTAAAAGCTCTGAGTTACTGAGGCAATCCTAATCGCAAATCAAATGACTATGAACATGCATTTCAAAAGTTTCTTGCAGAGAGTGTAACTCGAAGCAAGCAAGCTTCTATGATCTGGGAGTCGAGAAAGCGGCGACTCATGATCTTAGTTACATATCGGATGAACCTCTTTTAGAAAATAATTCAAAGCATCCGATAAATCCAACACTCATAGTAAATGCTTACGTTGTACTTACTTTGCAATAAATCTGGTCATCCCGAAAAGTGCATGTAATGTGTTTACAACTAAGAAGGACAAGTATCCTTCACGAACTAACAAGAAATGACCCAAAAAGATATGGGTACCTAAAGATAAAATAGTTCACGCTATGCACTTGCTTAGCAACAAAGTCAACACACCAATCTTAGTACTTAGACAAGGATGCTCGCGTCACATGGCGGGAGAAAAGCATATGTTCCAAGAACTAAGACCTAGAGAAGCTGGATTCGTTGGTTTCGGAGGAAACCGTAAAGGTAAAATAGTTGGAATTGGTCGCATAGGTAAAAGCTCTCTTCCTTCTATTGATAATGTTTTATATGTTGAAGGATGAAACATAATCTACCGAGCATAAGTCAATTATGTGACAGTGGTTATAGTGTTGTCTTCTGAGAAAATGGATGTTGATAAAAAGTAAAAATGATGGATCTATATTCTTTACAAATGCAAGAGGAAACAAAACATTTATAAAGTTGATCTTTCTGAACTTGCAAAACAAGATGTCAAGTGTCTTATGTCTGTTGAAGATGAGCAATGGATTTGGTACAAAAGATTGGGTCATGCCAATTTGAGGTTAATCTCAAAGTTAAACAAGCACAATCTTGTTAGAGGCTTACCAAATCTTAAGTTCCAATCTGATGCCCTGTGTGATGCTTGTCAAAGAGGAAAACAAGTTAAAACTTCCTTTCATTTAAAAAATGTTGTTTCAACCTCGAGACCACTTGAACTTTTACATCTTGATCTTTTTGGTCCCACAAGGACATCCTCTTTAACTGGAAAGAAATATGGATTAGTCATTGTTGATGATTTTACTAGATGGACATGGGTTAAATTCCTTGCCCACAAGGATGAGTCTTTTAAGGTATTTACTGTTTTCTGCAAAACAGTTCAAAATGAAAAAGGCATCTGTATTTCTTCTATTAGAAGTGATCATGGGGGAGAATTTGAAAATGAGAACTTTCAAAAATTTTGTGAAGAAAATGGCATCTCCCACAATTTTTCCTCTCCTAGAACACCTCAACAAAATGGTGTTGTAGAAAGGAAAAATAGGTCCCTCCAGAAAATGGCCAGGACCATGATCAATGAAGGCGATATTATAAACATTTTTGGGGAGAAGCAGTAAACACAGCTTGTTATGTTCAAAATAGATTTTATATAAGACCTATTTTGAATAAGACTCCTTATGAATTGTGGAAAGGTAGAAAACCAAACATTTGTTACTTTCATCCTTTTGGTTGTATTTGTTATATCTTGAATACTAAAGATCGGCTTGGTAAGTTTGATTCCAAGGTCGACAAAGGAATCTTTGGGATATTCGAAAGATCTAAAGCTTTTAGAATATACAACAAAGAAACTTTGTGATTGAAAAGTCCATTCATGTCAAGTTTGATGATAAGAAGCCCGACAATCGCTATGTCAGAGCTAGATGAGTTATTTTCAGAATTAAACCTCGGTGACAAGTCAGACGGTGAACATATATCTTCATCATCTGGTGGTGACAAAACGAAGAATTCTACTCAAGCGGAAGCTGAAGCAAGAAAAAGCTGGAAGTACAAAACCAATCATCCAAAAGATCAAATCATAGGAGAACCTGGTGATAAAGTACGAACCAGATCCTCTTTCAAGGAGCATGCTGATTTTGCATTTCTCTCTGAGATGGAACCTAAGACGATTGATCAAGCTTTGGAAGATGAAGGGTGGATTCTAGCAATGCAAGATGAGCATGATGGGAGAATTAAAGTTCTTCCTTGGAATACAAATCAAGCAATGCAGTGATGGTATTTATATTCATCAAAGCAAATATATCAAAGAATTATTGAAGAAATTCAAGATGCTGGATTGCAAGCCTATGTGTACACCTATGCATCCTACCTGCACTCTTAGTAAAGATGAAATTGGTAAGAAGGTAGATCAGAAACTATACAGAGGTATGATTGGATCTCTACTTTATCTTACGGCTTCAAGACCTGATATTATGTTCAGCGTCTGCCTGTGTGCTAGATTTCAATCAGATCCTAGAGAATCACACCTAAGTGCTGTCAAAAGAATATTCAGATATTTGTAAGGAACTACTAATCTTAGTTTGCTTTATAAGAAATCAAAAGATTACAAATTAGTAGGTTTCTGTGATGCTGACTTTGCTAGAGATCGAATTGAAAGAAAGAGCATAAGTGGAGGCTGCCAATTCCTTGGAGCTAATCTTGTGTCTTGGTCAAGCAAAAGGCAAAGCACAATTGCACTCTCAACAGCAGAAGCTGAATACATCTCAGCAGCAAGTTGCAGTTCTCAACTTCTGTGAATGAAGTATCAACCTGAAGACTACCTGATAAAAGAGAGTAACATGAAGACTACCTGATAAAAGAGAGTAACATTCCTATCTTCTGTGATAATACATCTGCCATATGTCTTACTAAAAATCCCATATTGCATTCTAGAGCAAAGCACATTGAGATTAAACATCATTTTATAAGAGACTATGTTCAGAAGGGTATTCTAGAAATAAAATTTGTAGACACTGATCATCAGTGGGCTGACATATTTACAAAACCCCTTGCTGAAGATAGATTCAATTTTATAAGAAGAAATTTAAACTTTCATCTTATAGAAGAATGATTAATCTCAGTGTCTGAAGATAAACAAAATCTCAGCATCTGATATGACATAAGCATACTTGTGCATAAGCATCTTATTTGTCATACGCATCATAACTCATCATCCGGTGAATCGGTTGCGTGCGTCCGAGCACTTCCACACGTGTCACACGTGTTAAGGATTCAAGCGTCTCATCATATCTACTGAGTCATGATTATTTACGTTTTCGATAAAATCTTTTACTTTTATTTTGGCGTCTGCATTTAATAAAAAGGCGAATCTTTATTTTCTTTTCTTTTTGATTTAATTTTTATGTGAAAATACGAAGCGATATTTTGAAAAAGAACTGTACCATTCTCTATTAACTTTCCCTCTACTCCACATTTTTCGCTCCACTCTGCGTTTTCTGCAAAACCGTACTCGTTCTCTCTTTCTCTCTATCTCTCAGTGTGTGTGTTTGAACCCTAAAACCTCCATCACCTTCATCTCAACTGCTATCATGTCTGGAGTAACAACCTCTGAGTATACGGCTATCTATGACACCATGGCTGAAGGAAAGTTTTGTTGGAAAATCGTGTTGATTTAGAGAACTTCAAACTCTATGGCTTTGACTTCTACAGTGGTTTCAAGGCAACGGGCTGGGAACACTATTTCTTCTGGAACCAGGTTGAGGTTCTAGTGACGGCTATCAAAGAATTTTGGGGTAATGCTCGTCTACACAAAGGTGGTATATTTGAAGGAACCGTGAGAGGCTACAAGTTTGTTTTTACCATCAACAATATCTCTGAAGTCACTGGTTGTCCCTGTGAAGGTCTCGTCTTCTACACAGATTGGGCTGACGCATTTCATGGCATTGAGAAGGTCAATGATGATCTGTTTGAGAACTATAAGCAGTTGAAAGACTCTGGTGAAACTCCTACTGCAAAGAATCTGAAGAGTCATTACAGAGTACTTCACAAGATAATCACCAAGAGCGTCTTGTTGAAGGCTGGCTCTAGTGACATAGTCAACTATGAACAGAAGTTCATCATGAGACACTACATGGCTGGTAACAAGGTAAACCTGCCAAGGTTGATCTACAACAACCTGATTAATGCACTAGTAAATTCGAGGAAAGGTGTTGCTGACAAGAAAAACACCTACAAGTGCATTCCTTATGGTGTTCTGCTCACTAGAATGATGGTCAAGGGTCTGGTTATAAACAAGCTGACTGCTTTACCAGATCAAGAAAAGGTGAAGTATTTTGGTGCTGATAGTATTGTGATTCCTGACACCTTTGGAGTCAACAGCCTGGTTAGAATGAAATTGATCACTGGGTCCATGATCAAGAAGGTGAAAATTGAGCAACAGGAAGGGGAAGCTGAAAAGAAAACCACCAGAAGCTCAATGCCTGGTGTGAAAAGACCTGCTGAGTCTCCTTCAAAGGAAACTAGAAGAACAAGACAGGTTGGCTCTGTACTTATCGTTGAAGAACCGTAAGATGAGGACCGAGTTCCCATCGCCAGGTTCTCGAGAAAAGGAGCAAGCCGTGTCGAGAAACAAGTTTCAGTATCCGATCAACAGAAGAAGGAAATTCAACGTCCTCCTCCACCCACGCCTCGCATGTAAGTCGAAGAGATTGGTCGAGCGAGATGAGCCTGAACCAAAGGTACTAAATTCTTCTGATGATTCTGTATCTATTTTTGAATTTGATGATACCATTCCTACTCCACCAATATCTGTTGCACAACCACCAAACATTCAAACCCGTGCACAGAAAACCAGAAGCTCTACCACCTCCATAGCTCCTAATCAACCTACCCAACCATCATCCACTACACTCAACCTTAACCTACCACAAATTTCCTCAAATACATCACTAACCTCATATATTTCCAAACTTCACTCTCATCCCTTCAATCTGTTATTCAAAATTCCTCCCATTAATCCCTTCAAACCCTATACACCTAAAACCTACAAAATCACCAAAACCACTCCCAGCTTACTCACCATTACCATTAAATCTACAGACGCTGGTGGAAGGAAAAATATCTCATACAAACCACAGTTTGTCAAGTATGAGATATATAATAGCATCAACAATCGTCCCTCCACATGGCATTTGAAGACCTTTACCTCTGGAGCTGCCAGATTGGAGATTGCCTCTCCAATAAGTGCAACATTCAAGGATGGAGAAGACCACTTCCAAATGTCATTTAAAGGAAAGTTGAGACCAGCATTCGGAAGCACAGCAATTCCCTTCTCTGTTGATCTTCCTAGATCCCTACCACAATCAGAACCGCTCACGTTGGAAGAATGTGGAAGGTGGATCACAGATGAAGAAGCTGCCTTCATGGCACACTGTCTTGAGCAGAAAAGGCTTGAAGTCATATGACAATATCGAGACCCATCATCTGCTTCTAAGATAGTACCGCATACACAAAGGTGGCTACCTTGGTCTATCCCTGGGAAAAGGAAGGAACCTGCTCCGGGCAAGCAGCCATTCAGCAAGATCGGGCTAAAGGAGTATGAGAAGGCACCTACAAAGTACAATCTTAAGGAATTCTCCCAGCTTCCGATTGCCAAGATCTCTGAGGATCATGCCAGAAGGTTTTACCTGACTTCTCTGAAGAAATATGAATGGGGAACTGGCTCCTCAAACTGCTGCAATGCTGAGAAGGCTACTATTCCAACTGTTGGGACAATCAGCAGAGTTACTGACATCAATCTTAGAACAGTGTACTTCGATGATATGTTCAGATGCTCAGTAATCAGACCTTTTGACTGCATGAAGATATATGACCAATGGGCTGCTGTGACCAAGCACTTCGACATTGGATTTACTTGGAGTCAATGGTCTGAGTCTTGGAAAGACAAAGCCATATTACCATGCCTCGACCCCCTAGTGCTAGAAGAAGATGACAGGGAAAATCTGAGAAGAATTTATCTGGCAGAAAATGAAGCACTCTCCTTCACCTGTGAAGCATTGAGTGTCTTTATCAGAAGTTTATGGGGAGAAGACGCTGGGAATAGGTTTGACTCTTACACTGCTGATGTTGTTCTACACAGAGAAACCATCTTCATGAATTTGCTGTATCCAGAAGATGTGAAGCATCAATGGGAAATTCAAACAGCATCTGAGCTTAGAAGACTTGGAAATTTCATCAAATGGTTTATACCAAATGATGCATTTTTTCTAAAAGCTCAAAGGAAGAAGGAATTGAGACTTCAGCTATCTAACTGGGTGCTAGCAGAGCATCAGAAGTTGAGACCTGCACCAGTACCAGAAGCTGGACCTTCTACTTCTACTTCTGCAGTTGAGATGGTCACCATTCCTAAAGCAGAATTTGAAGAAATGAAGGCTACAAACATGAAGGTCACTCAGCTTGAGACTGCACTAAAGTTACTCTATGAACGTCTCAACATCCCTCCTCCACCTCTTCCAAACCCTTAAACCTTGTTTTGCTTTATATTTTTTTTGATACTAAGTGTTATTTCTTTTTTTTTTTGGTTGATACACTTATATATATAAATATTTTTGCTCAAATTATCTGCCTTATATTCAAATTTTTCTAAGTCTTATTTTGACTATGATGTGTTTTTACACTCTTTTTGTCTGATGACAAAAGGGGGAGTAAAAGAAAGGTATGATGAACACGTGAAAATCTGACTAACCCACCGTCCGATTTTCATCGTCCGATAAATACGTTGGAACTGAAGTATCATGCATAGCATTTCATACATAGCATTTGTATGGTTATTTATTAATGCGCTAACATTCATTGTTCTAGTGCTCTTATAATGTTAAATAAATATTTTTGGTACGAATACTCTTACAATGATAAACAAATTTGGTACAAGTTGATTAAATCAATCTTTTTAATCAGCATCCGATCTTACTCTGATACATCTACGTATTTTGTTTTGCGATCACTTAATTGAAGTTATTTATCAACTATCGCCTTAATACTAGAATTATCTTATATATCAAAATTGTTAAATTCAGGGGGAGACCCTTGATGTCATTTTGAAACTAAATTGTTCATCAACCTTAGATATTTGTCATCATCAAAAAGGGGGAGATTGTTGGAACCTAAACAATTGAGAAGTTTAGACCCTCATTAATTTTGATGATAACAAAGTATTCACAAGAGAATAATTTATGCTCTAACAATTCTTGAAGTGTGCAGATACTAATATTACATATAAAGCCACACAAGCAAGATGGAAGAAATTCTCAAGAGAAGGATACACTCCATGTGTCAAAGATCCTGATCATCCGAGTGAGCATCCGAATTATCTCTTTATGACACTAGGCTTATCCATTTGCTTCGAGCGTCCGATCTTCCGATTCTGAGCGAGCATCTGAACTTCATTTCAAATCACGTGTTGGTCACGTAGTTGCTCTTCCTCTCAGAAGTTTCTGGAACGGATTTCAAAATTGATCTTGAGCGCTAAAATTGTTGTACGAGGTATCAAAGGTGACACCTTTAGCTAAAAGACAATAATCGTACAAGCAATTGTGAAAAGCAAGGTAGTACGAAAACGGTAATATGTACTACTGGGATATTCTCTGGAAAGGAAGAAAGAGACAACTTTATAAATTTACCTCACTCAATGGAAAGGAGCCATTTTTACCGTAACGGTAATATCCTTGGAACTCCTATATATACCTCATGGTATCCATTGAAGAGAGAGCTGATATACTGCCGATACACTGCTGGAAAACTGCCAAAACTGTACAAGAGTATATTGCCTTATTTGCTAAGAACAAGCTCTGATTGCTATACACTACAAAGAGTCAATACTTTGAAAGCACTGCTTCTGTGAGCAATCAAGTTTCGCGCTAAGTCTCTGGACTACAAGAACTGAACTCAGCGTCCGACCCTTTCTTTTAGAAAGCATTTCTATATTGAGCTTAACTTTTTATCCTCTCTGTGAGAGTTATTTTTACTTGTATTCAACTTACTTGTAAAAGTTGTTTTTTGGCCTAGTTAAGGCCGTTCCCTCAAAGGCTCGACTGTACTGAGTCATTTTGAGAAGTTGAGAGTATTGTCAAGTTGTGACAGTAGAATACTCTTGAGAAAATGGTAATCAGATTGATTATAGTGGAAAATCCTTCAGGAACGAAGGGACTAGACGTAGCTACCAGTTTGGTAGTGAACTAGTATAAATCTCTGTGTCTCTTGCTTTACTGTTTTCTATTCTTTTCTATCTTGCTGTGTTAAAAACAAATTTTCACAAACTGCTTTTCTAGCGTCCGGTTTATTTCCAGCGTCCGATAAACAAACAGTTTTGAAAAACTTGTGTTCTAAGTGTTTCTAACTTAAAGTTAGCGAAAAGTTTTCAACACAATTCAACCCCCCCTTCTTGTGTTCACGTTCATTATATACAATGGGAACAATCTATTCAGTCTATAGTAAATACCAAATGCTCTCTTCATCCTATTAGGTGGGGGTGAGAATTTGGTTTTTCTTTTAAGCTCAAAAGGGAATTTGTTCTCATGAAAAACATAACTTTTTAGGCTCAAAAGGGGTATCAAAGGTTATATTCACATCATGCATAGTTAGCTTTTTTTTTTGGCCCAAAGGCTTGATCACACACAAAAAAAAATTGCGTTGATCCTTTCCATGCATCATATATACAAAGTGACTATCAGAGAATTAAGCAAAATCAACTAGCATGAATAACAATGATGACTCTCAATGCATTTAATTCTGGATGCTCAAAACCCACAAACTTAAGGCTCATGTATTCCCTGATTGATGACTGTTTCATGTTACTCTCTATGACTAACCATTGAACTATGCGACATGTATCAAGGCTATACTATTCATGTATACCACCATTTTTCTTTTTCAGTCATTCAGTCCAAATTCAATTCATCATCATGCATCAGTTTTGACAATTGATTTTTTTCAAACCATAGTCACACAAAAAAATTTGGGTCAACAAAATGTTCAACACAGAGATTCAAAACAAGCACAAAAACTACAACTACCAAAAGCAATAAAAGATAAGGGATGAGAAATTATCAATCTCCGAGGATGTCATTCATGAAGTCCTCCTCATTCAGCTCCTCTCCGCCATCATTTCCACCTTGTCCTTCATTTCCAGCTTCAGCAGCTTCCCCTTCATTTCCAGCTTCTTCCACATTTTCTTCCCTCCTGAAAAATTGGCTGTCCCGTGCCATGCAACATGTGCAGCAAACATATCTGGTGTGGGCCATGGAAACAGGTTAGCATCTCCTTGATGCTGATGCAAAGTGAACCGGTAGAAGGAGTCATTCAAGCTTGTGTATGCCCTATGGTTGGCAGCCTGTTGTTGCTCTAAATGTGTAGTCTCCATGGGAGTCATTGGAATCATTGGAGGCTGCCTAACAGGTACAGGTTGGGTAGAACTTTCTCCAAGTTCTTGCTCTGCTGGATTAAGACAGTAATTCCTGATAAAACTTGCATTGATTGGCATCCTCAGTTTGGTTTTTGGATGGCTCGGGACATCAACACCATGAGCCAAACACAATGCAGTTATCAATGCCGGGAAGCCCAATGGCTTCTTAGGCTGGTCGGAAAGAACAAAGTTGTGTATTTCCGCCGAAATTATGGCAGCAACATCCGTATTCTTCTTTTTCATGATGGCATAAATGAGGAAAGCTCGTAGGATTGGGATGTCCGAGGTATGAGAATTAGGGACTATGTTGGAAAGCATGAAGCTAGTCCAAATTTGGGTTAGCGTTCTCATATTAGCTCTTTTAATTCTCAATGGCTGACCTTGCGCATTAACCTCATAAGTCCTACCGGGAAGACACAAAAACTTAGCCACATCCGTTGCTGTCAATCCTCGTAGAGTATGCCTCTGGTCCATTTGAATCTGATATGAACACTTCTCTCCCTCTTTCAAAGGAAGGGGATTCCCCAAAAGATCACTGATAGCATATCGATCATAAGGAATCCACTTGGTCCTCACCCAAGATTTTCTGGTCTTGGATCCCCTTTTTATTGGCCAGGCATTGGCATAGAATTCTTTGACAATTTCTTCATTAATTGACTCCACAGGTGTGGCCAGCTTTTCCCATTTTCTCCTTCTGATTTCATTCAAAAACTCGTCATATTCCCCCCTCATCTAACTCCACTTTCCGTTCACACAACAAGTCGCGTGTCTCAACCATCAAATACCTTTGTTGTGTAGAACGGCTTATGAATCTTCGTCTGTTGAGTGGTTCCATAGGCATTTACAGAAGGTCCATTGGTTCTTCCACTGGTTCATCCTCATGAGAAGTCGCTTCGGATGCTTTGCCCTTTCTTTTCTTGCTTGATGGTATTTGGTGAACTGCTTTCCTTGGAGGCATCCTGAAATAATTAGAACCAATGCAAAACATGCTTTCCCCGTTAGAATTTGTAATCAAACATTAAACACAATGAACATTTGACCCTAACTATGTTGTCATTTCAACAAATACTTTAAAAGCATCATTTCAAACAACATTGCCAAAGCATCATTTCAAGCAGAACCAACAGAACCAGCATTATCAAAGCATTCTTTTAACATCAATAGGACATCATTTCAAATGGCAGCATTCATCAACAGTGATGCAATTTTGTCCCAATATTCTTACAACACCATTCCCTAATTATTCCACAATTTTGCCCCAAACCCAACCTAATTTCAGAAATTGTAAAGACATGCATGTGGGTTGTGGAAATCCAAACAAACATTGAAGCCTAAACATAGTGAAACAAGAAAAATCCAAGCATTCATCAAAACAAGCCAACATTATTCACAACTCAAGCCAAAAACGAACGAAAATCACTTACTTGAGTAACTGGAACAGTGATGGGAATGATGAAAATGCACAGAAAGACGAGTGCGTGAGGTGCTGAGAATGATGAGTTACGTGAAATGAAGAGAGACGAGAGCAATGAAGAAGTGCTTTGAGAATGATGGGTTGCGTGAAATAAAGAGTGAGAGAAATGGGTTGGGAGTGCCCTGTTCGTGGGAAGGAGAAATGAGGGTGGAAGATGTGCTTGTTCGTGGATTGGGTTTTTTTTTTTCATTTAAGACACAAAATTAAAGCGTCTCGCTTAGCCCATCTCACTCGCTTAAGCGAGATTCACTCAGAAGTGAATGGCTTGAGACTTGCGCTAAGCGACTGGTTTTCGCTTAAGCGAAAATGACTCAGACTTGTGCTCTCTAAAAAATTGTATCATGCGCTAAGCGAGTGATATTCGCTTAAGCGAAAATAGCTCAGAAAAATTAGTTCCCAGGCTTTGTTTCTGGCGCTGAGCGAGTGAGTTTCGCTTAAGCGAAAATAGCAGACAAAATTTTTCACTGATTTTTCTGCATAATTCGCTTAAGCGAACCTGAGTGGCTTAAGCGAATATGGGACAGAATTTCACCCTTTCCAAAACCTTAAATGTTTCTTCCAATTTTCACACAACCACTTCAAGACTCATGACACCAAATGAACACTAACACATTAAAACATTGGATTTAAATAACTCATCCACCAAAATCACTAAGAAAACACAAAGTAAAAATCAAAACACACAAGCTAAAAGATTAAAGAGGGATAGAAAATTGGGTTGCCTCCCAATAAGCGCTTCTTTAACGTCATTAGCTTGACGTTGGATGTGTCCTCAGGGGTCAGCTAGATGAATCACCATGGTGAGCCTTTCAACTTCACCACCTACGTAGAGCTTGAGCCTTTGCCCATTTACAGTCCAACTTCTCTTTGATGATGGATCCTCCAATTCAATTGCACCATATGGTCTTACCTCTTTGACAATAAATGGCCCTGACCATTTTGATTTCAGCTTTCCAGGAAACAATCTCAGCTTGGAATTAAACAATAAAACTTGTTGGCCTGGTCTAAATTCCCTCTTCAAGATTTTCTTGTCATGATAGGCTTTGACCTTTTGCTTGTAATGCTTGGAGGATTCATAAGCTTGTAATCTCATTTCTTCAAGCTCATGAAGTTGTAATTTTCTTTTTTCACCAGCTGCCTTAGGATCAAAATTCAAGAACTTTAGAGCCCAAAATGCTTTGTGCTCTAATTCAACCGGGAGATGACATGCTTTCCCGTACACCATCTGAAAAGGAGAAAGGCCAATAGGAGTTTTGAAAGCTGTCCTATAAGCCCACAAGGCATCATCCAACTTCATGGCCCAATCTTTTCTTGAAGTAGCAACTGTTTTCTCCAAGATTCTCTTAATTTCCCGGTTTGAAACCTCAGCTTGGCCATTGGTTTGAGGATGATATGGAGATGCTACCTTGTGCTTTACACTGTAATGCTCCAAGACTTTCTTCAATTGTTGATTGCAAAAGTGAGATCCTCCATCACTTATCAAAACTCTCGGAGTGCCAAACCTGGTAAAGATATTTTTCTTTAAAAATCTGATCACAGTTTTGGCATCAGCTTTGGGTGCAGCCATTGCTTCAACCCACTTGGTAACATAGTCCACTGCCACCAGAATGTATTCATTTGAGTAAGAGGATGGCAAGGGTCCAACAAAGTCAATTCCCCAACAATCAAAAGCTTCTACTTCAAGAATATTCTGCAGTGGCATTTCATGTCTTCTTGTAATGCTCCCAGACCTCTGACAATTGTCACATCTTTGAACATGATCATGAGCATCCTTGAATAGAGTGGGCCAATAAAAACCTGATTGAAGGACCTTTGCAGCAGTCCTTTCACCATTATAATGCCCTCCATAAGGAGAGTTATGACAGTGCCACAAGATATCCCTTGACACCTCTGTTGTTACACACCTCCTTAGCAAATTATCAGCCCCAAGTTTGAATAAGTAAGGATCATCCCACACGAAATAATTGGCGTCTCGAAAGAATTTCTTTTTCTGGTGCCAGTTAAAATCTTCAGGAATTACACCAGCAGCCTTAAAGTTCGCCATATCTGCAAACCAAGGTCTTTCTTGCGTCGACAAAAGTTTTTCATCAGGAAATTCTTCCAAGACCTCCAATTCTTTTGTGGTCACCTCATTATTCACCAATCTAGACAAATGATCAGCTACTAGATTCTCACTTCCTTTTTTATCTTTGATCTCCAAATCAAATTCCTGCAACAACAAAATCCATCTAATAAGTCTTGGCTTAGAATCAGATTTGGTTAACAAATATTTAATAGCAGCATGATCAGTATATACAATGACTTTGGAACCAATAAGATAAGACCTGAATTTTTCCAAAGCATACACAATTGCAAGCAATTCTTTTTCAGTTGTTGCATAGTTAACTTGAGTTTCATTCAACACTTTACTTGCATAATGCACAGCATGAAAAACCTTATTTTTTCTCTGACCAAGAACTGCTCCTACCGCATAATCACTAGCATCACACATTAATTCAAAATCAAATTTCCAATCAGGAGCTGTGATTATGGGTGCAGAAATCAGTTTTTGTTTCAAAAGCTCAAAAGCGATAAGGCATGCATTATCAAATTTAAAAGAAGTGTCCTTATTGAGGAGATTGCTCAATGGTTTAGCAATCTTGGAGAAATCTTTGATGAAGCGCCTGTAAAATCCTGCATGTCCCAAGAAGCTTCTGATTCCTTTGACATTTATTGGTGGAGGAAGCTTCTCAATAACTTCTATCTTGGCTTTGTCAACTTCAATACCTCTGGAAGAGATCTTGTGGCCTAACACAATGCCTTCTGTCACCATAAAGTGACATTTCTCCCAATTCAGAACCAAATTGGTCTCCACACACCGATTTAGAATGGTATTCAGATTTGCCAAGCAAGATTCAAAGGAATGACCAAAAACAGAAAAGTCATCCATGAAAACCTCAATGCACTTCTCAACCAGATAAAAAAATATGGCAAGCATGCATCGTTGAAAAGTGGCTGGTGCGTTGCAAAGCCCAAATGGCATCTTTCTATATGCAAAGACACCAAAAGGGCATGTGAAGGCTGTCTTTTCTTGATCCTCAGGATCCACTGCAATTTGATTGTATCCCGAGTACCCATCCAAGAAACAATAAAAAGCTTGACCTGCCAATCTTTCCAACATCTGATCCATAAAGGGTAATGGAAAATGATCCTTTCTAGTTGCTTGATTCAACTTCCTGTAATCAATACACATTCTCCAACCGATGTGATGCAGTCGGAATCAATTCATTTTTCTCATTATGGATGACCGTCATTCCACCTTTCTTTGGAACTACTTGAACTGGGCTTACCCAAGCACTGTCAGAAATGGGGTAAATCATCCCAGCGTCAAGCAATTTTATCACCTCCTTTCGAACTACTTCTTTCATAGTTGGATTGAGGCGTATTTGAGGTTGAGCTACCGACTTAAAGTCTTGTTCCATAAGGATTTTATGCATACAATATGAAGGACTTATGCCTTTAAGATCAGAAAGATTCCAGCCAATTGCTCCTTGATTCACCTTCAACACTTTAATCAATTCTTCCTCCTCCTTGCTTGATAAAGAGCTGCTGATAATCACTGGTTTGCTACTCCCCTTCTCCAGAAAAACATATTTTAAATGTGGAGGCAACATTTTCAGCTCCAGTTTTTGATCTTGCAACTTGCCTTCATCCTTCAGTTCTTCTATCACAACTTCATGTAAAGAAACTTCTTTGAATGTGTCAAGATCTTTCAAGCATTTTTCAATTTCCTTTTCTTCTTCTTCATTCAGCACATCAAAGGCATCAATTAAAGCTATCTCCAAAGGACTTGAAGTATGCAACTCCTTACTTGCCTTCAAAAACACTTCATCAAGAACATCTACTCTAAAACATTCCCCATTGTCATTGGGATGTTTCATAGCTTCAAAGACATCGAAATTGACTTCATCTCCTTGAACTCTCACCTTTAACTTGCCATCATCAACATCAATTAAAACTTTGGTAGTTTTCATGAAAGGCCTACCCAAAATAAGAGGAACTTCTTTATCTTCCTCCATATCCATCACCACAAAGTCCACTGGAAACATGAATTTATCTACCTTCACAAGCACATCTTCCACAACACCATGAGGTCGTTTGATTGATCTGTCAGCTAACTGTAACATCATCCTTGTAGGTTTGATTTCTACCTCTCCCTCACCAATTCTTTCTAGCATAGAGAGAGGCATAAGATTAATGCTTGTACCTAAGTCAAGGAGTGACTTACCAACAGATAAACATCCTATAGTGACAGGAAGAGTAAAGCTTCCAGGATCCTTTGATTTCTGAGGCAATGATTTCTGAATAATTGCACTGCAACCAGCTTCCAGTTCAATTGTTTCTTCTTCTGTAAATCTTCTCTTCTTAGTTAAGAGTTCTTTCATGAACTTAGCATAAGCGGGCATCTACTCCAATGCTTCAGCAAATGGAATGTTGATCTGCAGTCTTTTGAAAATATCAAGAAATCTTGCAAATTGTCTTTCTTTCTCCTTTCTTGTTGGAGCTTGAGGATAAGGAAGATGTTTGACTGGAGGACTCTTCAATTTTTCTTCCTTAGCTAACTGACTCTTACTTTTCTTCTCCTCAATTTGTTTTTTCTCCAACTCTTCTTTTTCTTTTTCATTTTTTTCACCCTCTTTATTCAACTCTACTCCTTTATCACTCTCTTTTTCTTTTTCATTAACAACCTTCTCTTCAACTTCCAGATTCTCTCCAATACCCTTTCCAATCACAGTACCTCTCCTTGTTGTAATGGAATTACAATGCTCTGTATTACCTTTCTCCCTTGGATTAACCTGTGTATTAGCAGAAAAGTTACCTTGATTTTGTCCAGCCAGCTGCTTTGCCAATTGTCCTACCTGTACTTCAAGGTTCTTAATGGAAGCTTCTGTATTTTTCTAATTGTTCATGGAGGCTTGCATAAACTGAGTAAGAGTATATTCCATGTTAGACATCCTATCAGGTTGAATAGGTCTATTTGAAGGTCCAGCATCTTGTCTCCATCCAAGGTTAGAATTTGGATTTGGTCTCCAACCTTGAAAGTAATTGTTAGAATAATTGCCTTGCCTTCCTTGATTGCCCAAGTAATTTGCTTGCTCCTCTTGTGTTGCATCTGGGGTTGAACAATGGCCATTTGGATGATCTCCTTGACAAAAATCACATCTTTGAATCTGTTGAGAGGAAGAGCTTTGCATACCCTGCAGCTGTTGTGGAAGCTTAGACATTTGCTTCGTCAATGCTTCAAGCTGTTGAGTCATAAGTTTGTTCTGAGCTAGAATGGCAGTTTGAGTGTCCAGCTCTATGACTCCTCTCTTATGTATGGAACTTCTGTCATGTTGAGCTTGATGATCATTTGCAGCTATCGCATCAATGATAGTTATCGCTTCCTCAGAGCTTTTTGACATCATTGAACCTCCAGCTGACGCATCTAAAATCATCTTCGTTTGAGGTCTCAATCCATTGCAAAATATGTGCAGCTGGGCTATATCATCAAAGCCATGATTAGGACATTTTCTCAACAAAGCTTTATATCGCTCCCATGCTTCACACAATGGTTCATCAGCTCCCTGCGAAAAAGTAGCAATGGCAGATTTTGCACTAATATATCTAGATGGTGGGAAAAATCTGGCTAAGAATTTTTCTTCAACATCTTCCCATGTGGTAAGACTCTGATTTGGATGGGATTGAAGCCAAGTCTTGGCTTTTCCTGTCAATGAAAATGGAAACAGCCTCAGATAGACAGCTTCTTCATCATCTTCGAAAAATCCCATTGTACCACACAACTCATAAAAGGTGGAGAGGTGAGTGTATGGGTCTTCATGGTCTAAGCCTGCAAACTGATTTGAATTAATCAAACTTAACAAAGCTGGCTTCATTTCCATGGTATTTGCTGATGGTCTGGCAATGCTCGAAAAATGTCTAGGACCCTGCTGCTGAGCATAGTCCCCCAGGGTTCTTCTCTGATTATTCTGATTCTGAGCATTGTTGTTGTTGGCATTGTTATTGCCTGGTGGATTGTTGTTATTGTTGTTCCCTGGTGGATCCATTTTATCTTGTTGTTGCACAACTTCAGAATAAGTAGGAGTAGAAGGGCCTGCTTGTTGTTGTTGTAATTTGTTTAGCAACTTCTCTTTCCTTGTCTTGCTATTGTTCTTCCTTGCTGTTTTTTCAATCTCCGGATCAAATAACAATTGATCTTTAGGAGTTTTACCTCGCATAGACAGAACAAAGACACTAAACAAAGGGTCAGCACCAAATACTATTAAAAAGAAGATATATTATAACTATACACTAATAAAATTAAAATTAACAAACTTAACTAGTAATAAATGTGAATTTGGAAAGTATCTAACACATAATTCCCCGGCATCGGCGTCAGAAACTTGTTAGGATTTTGGCAAGCTGCACTCAAAAATAATCAAGTTTACAAAGGATAAGTAGGGTTGTCGTATCCACAGGGAATCGTGTAATACTCGGTTAATTCACACTTATACTAATTAAGTCCAAAAGATCTATGTACATATATATTCACAAAATATCTCATGTTTTTAGATTAAGAGTTTCTAACATACAAATTCTAAGTTTTCAAGAAAATAAACACTAATGAGTAAAGCGGATTGATGATAGTCTTGGAAACGAGTTGGGATTGGATTTCATCAACCTCACCACTTATGAATTCGATACTCATATACGACTATTTTCATTACCAATGATATTACGAATGAAGTTTACTCAATTACCAATTCCTTAGTAAAGGAGATTCTAAGCTCTTCACTTTAAATAACAATTCCTTGATTATTCAAAGAGATTACTTGCATTAAGATTAGCATTCAAAAGTAACTAATGAATCAAGCTCTATTCCTAGTAACAAAACTCATTAGGTGATTTCATTCAAATCTAGAATTAGAAAGTATTTTCCAATCACAATCTAACTCACAAATCTAAATATGAGTGATCAAGTCATATAAAGCATTAAACATATAATGAAATCACTATCATTGATAAGAAGAGATAGCATATAATTGTAAAGAAATTACATAGAAGTTTGGTTGATTACATCCAAATCCCAACTACAAAAGAGTTAGCTACTCATTATCATGAGAGCCATATACAAATACCATGAAAATTGAGAGATGAAAGATGAAAGATAGTGTCCCTTTGATTCCCCAAAGGTTCTCTTCTTTTCTCCCCCTTCGATTCCTCTCTCTTCGTAAGATCCTTCAAAGCTGAAATGAACTGTCCTTTTATATTGCTCCAATTCAGTAAAACAGAGTTTAAACCGCTTAGAATTCGCTCAGCTCCAAGGATTTCGCTTGGCTGCATAGCATTCTTCATGCTGAAGAAACGTGTGTCGCTTAGCGCAGCATTTTCGCTCAAGCGAATTTGAGTCAGTTTGCAGGTAACAATTCTGCGCCAGATTCGCTTGAGCGAGTGTTCCTGGCTTGAGCGAAAATTGGACAGCTTTGATTCCCTCTTTGATTTGCCTCAATTCAACCTACATAAATTTAACAAGGAATTTTGGATAAATTCTAACATCATTAAAATCATAATACTCTAATAAAAATATTTACAAATACTAACTTGAGGTAAGAAAACATCTTTTAATTCAAACAAATGAGTTAATAAATGCCATAAAAAGCTCTAAAAATGTAAGTAAAATTGGCACTTATCAACATACCATCGCCTCACCCTGGATCCCTCTGCGAAGTGGGTCGCGCAAAGGAGGAGGAAGCAATCCCCTGAGAAGGTCGAAGCTGCCAAGAAAGTTGTTAGTGATTTAGTTAAAGCAAACTTTGTAAGGGAGGTGAAGTACACAACTTGGCTCTCGAATGTAGTCCTCATTAAGAAAGCTAATGGAAAGTGGAGAATGTGTGTTGATTATATCGATCTCAACAAGGCTTATCTAAAAGACGCTTATCCCCTCCCCAACATCGACAAACTCGCAGATAACTCCTCGGGTTTTCGATTACTGTCCTTTATGGACGCGTATTCTGGGTACAACCAGATACCAATGAATCCTACCGACCAGGAAAAGACTGCATTTATGACTGATAACGGCAATTACTGCTACAAAGTAATGTCGTTCGGTCTCAAAAATGCCGGAGCGACTTACCAACGAATGATGAACAAGGTCTTCAAAGACCAGATCGGCAACGTGCTCAAAGTTTACATGGACGACATGATCGTCAAATCAGCTGAAGATCCAAACCACGTGGCCGACCTATCGAACGTCTTCGAGCAGGCGCGTCGACAAAACATGAGGCTCAACCTTGAGAAATGAACGTTTGGTGTCAAAACGGGCAAATTCCTGGGCTTTTACTTAACAGAGCGCAGCATCGAAGTTAATCTCGATAAATGCCACGCAATCACTGAAATGCGGCAGCCGAAATCTAAGAAAGACGTACAACAACTGACAGGGATGATAGCCGCCCTCACCAGATTCATTTCCAAGTCCGCGCAAAGAGCACTTCCCTTCTTCAAATAACTGAAGAAAGGAGTACAGTTCGAATGGACTACGGAATGCGAAGAAGACTTCACACGGCTGAAAAAAAACATTATCTACTACGCCAGTCCTGACAAGGCCTTGTGCCAAAGAAACCCTGTACCTTTACTTGGCAGTTTCCAAAGAGGCACTCAGTGCCATCTTGATCAGAGAGGCAACAGAAGGACAAAGGCCACTTTACTTCATAAGTAAAACACTGCAAGGCCTCGAACTTCGGTATCAGAAAATCGAAAAGGTCGCTCTAGCGCTAGTCATTACAGCAAGACGATTACGACAATACTTCCTATCCCACCACATTACAGTCCGAACCGACCAGCCAATCATGCAAGTCCTCCACCGACCCGACCTGGCAGGGCGGATAATTAAATGGTCCATAGAACTCTCCGAGGTTAGCATTTCTTTTGAGTCTAGACATGCACTCAAAGCTCAAAGATTGGCTGACTTCATAGCAGAGATGACTTCGACGGCAGAGGACTCAAGCACCAAATGGACCATCCACGTCGATGGGTTCTCAAATTCGAAGGGAAGTGGAGCCGGCCTGATTATGGAAAATGTTGAAGGCTTGACCATCGAATTCTCCCTAAGCTTCTCATTCCCCACATCAAACAATCAAGACGAATATGAGGCGTGCATCGCCGGGCTAACCTTCACCCGCGATCTGGAAGCCACCGAAGTCAGTCTCCGGACCGACTCTCAACTTGTAGCATCACAAGTTAAAGGGGAATATCAAGCAAAGGACCCGTTGCTGCAGAAGTACCTGGCCGTAGTCCAACAGCTGATGAAAAGCTTCCAGAAAATAGAAATTGTACACGTGCCGCAAGAGCAGAACTCTAGAGCCGACATTTTATCTAAACTGGCAAGCACGAAGATAGCCGGGTGCAATAGATCGGTCATTCAAGAAACCCTTTCCCATCCAAGCATCATGACCGCATTAGAAATCCCGAACTCACCTAAAGGGGTCAGCTAAGACTTCGAGCGTGTCCTCATTACACCTTCGGTATACACCATTACTGATTTCGGCAACTCGTGGATGATGTCGATCCTCAAATACATCTGCAAAGGCGAACTTCCCCTCGATGACAAGGCAACAACCAAAATTCGCCGCAGAGCATGCTCTTACTCCATCATCAAAAACCGCCTATACCGAAGAGGCTTCTCAGCACCTCTCCCGAAATGCCTCGATGCAACCGAGGCCCAAAATATGCTTGCCGAGATCCACGAGGGTGTCTACGGTCAGCACCTCGGTGGTCGATCTTTAGCCAAGAAAGCACTTCGAGCCGGTTATTATTGGCCGACGATGGATGCAGATGCCATCATCTATGTGAAAAAAATTCGATAAATGCCAAAAGCACGCCGACGTCCATAACGCTCCTCCTTGGGAGATGACCACCCTATCTTCCCCCTGGTCATTCGCATGGTGGGGAATCGATCTCCTCGGACCATTTCCCATGGCCCCAAGATAAGTCAAATACTTGGTCGTGGTGGTAGACTACTTCACAAAATGGATTGAAGCCAAACCAGTGGCGAAGATCACCACAAAAAACATGATCAAATTCTTCAAAAGGCAAATCCTCACGAGGTTCGGCATTCCCAAGTCATTTTCACCGATAACGGAACACAGTTCGCAGACAAGGGGTTCCAGAAAACCTTAGCAGACTTTGGGATAAAGCAGAGACTCACATCGATCGAACACTCGCAAACAAACGGGCAAGCCGAATCGGCAAACAGAGTCATCTTGAGAGGCTTGAAAAAGAGGCTCGACGAAACCAGAGGAAATTGGGCGGAAGAGCTCCCACAAGTACTATGGGCAAACCGAACTATTCCCCAATCCTCAACTGGAGAAACGCCATTTCGGCTTACTTATGTATCGGAGACCGTGATCCCAGTCGAGGTCAGAGAGTTGAGCTGGAGAACGCTCCACCCCCTTCGAACCCCGTTCAATCACCAACAGTTAAGAGAAGAGATAGACCTCCTCGAAGAAAATCGAGAGCTAGCCTCCCTAAACGAAGCTACTGTGAAACAGAGAATTGCAGCAAGGCACAATCAATGAGTTATACCTCGTGAGTTCGAAAAGGACGATCTGGTCCTAAGAAGAGCCGATATCGGCCTAAAAAATGCAAGCCAAGGGAAACTGGCACCAAACTGGGAAGGCCCATATCGGATTTCCTTGAAGACCGACTATGGCGCCTACACCTTAGAAACCTTGCAAGGCCAAGCAATTCCTCGAACATGGAATGCTGCCAAACTTAGAAAATATTTTAGCTGAATGCTTATGTAACTCCCTCATGGAAGGGAACCCACCACTATCCGAGCATAACGAAACAACGCTTCGACAATCGAATATTTTGTTATCGCGATTATTGAGATTTTAATACCGTTGTTCATTTGGGTAGACGAGCCAACTCCGACCATATGGAGTTTCGCATCGGCCCGTCTCCTTTGGGATCTCAACCGACGTGACTAGCCATCATGACAGTCTGCAGACATTTCCAACCCATCGCACACCCGAGGCTTGTCGACTCTTCAAGTTTCTGGGGAAGAAGGAAGGTTCCCTTGGCCGGGCTCCCTTCCCGAAGTGACGAAATCGCAATAAGAAATCACATTGCGAAATAATAAACAAACACTACATCCACCAATAAAGGTCGGAAAAATGAAAATTTCATTAAGTTGAAATAACAAAGTACAAAATGTCCTTAACGAAGGAGCAAGTACAAAAGACAAGACGAGTCATAAACAAAAACAACTGCAGAAACAAACAGACAAATTAGGCATTAGTCGAAGGGCGCATGATCAGGACGGCCTGGGTCTCGGCGTTGATGATGTGGTCTCCTGAAACTATTCCTGAGTCAGTGGCACCCTCAGTTCGAATCTCGACTCCGGGATTCAGGAAAACTATCTGCTCAATAGCATTCTCGAACTGAGCAGAGCCAATCTCCAGCATGGTCTTCTCACAGGCATCCCTTTCTGCCGAGGCGGTCTTCAGCCTTTGACCTCGGAATGATAAGCCTCCCGCTCCTTCCGACAAGCATCCCGATCCACGGCAATCTTCTCCTCCTTGATCTTCCAATCTTCATTCTCCTTCAGGAGCTCTTCATTCGTCGTGGTCATACTTCGGACATTCTTCTCGGCCTCATCGGCCCGCAGTGTCTCATTAGTGAGCTGGGTCTGAAGACCCACTGCGTTCTGCACCTTCGTGCAAAGATATTGGTTCTTGTTTTCAAGGTCACGAATCCGATCTTTTTGCTCCTGACCTCTCTTCAGGACCGCATCGGCTTTACTCTTGACCGACCTCAAGAGAACGACCTCTTCCTCCAGCTCCTTAACCTTTTCCCCAATCTGCTGCCAATGGGGCCAACGACCAGCCTCCGAAGGCTGAACAGGCCCATGACCCCTATGGGTTAGCACTTGTTATTCCGAGCCCTTTGCCTTCTTCGGCTTTCCTTGGGCGGGATCGGAGGAGGGAGGCCTCTTGAGCCTTTCCATGTCGATAATATCTGCGGAAACAACAACCACTTTGGGCACCGCCGAAGGTCCCGAAGTCACACCTTGAACCGAAGGGACTAGGTCGGAAGCACCATTCTTTGGCGTTCCAGAACTGGAGGCCCCGAGCACTTCGGCAGAACCAGATGAGGGCTGAACCTCATTCACTTCACCAGCACCTCCCTCCAACTTCTTGGCCAGGGCGGCCTTGGCAGCAGCATATTGTGCAATCTTCGATATGGAGTCTGCGAAAAGAACAAACATGTTAGGCAATGACCTACATAACTTCAATTAGCACAAGCAAACGAAAACCCTACCTAAAATAAGTCTGGCATCCTGCCAGGTCAAGCACCGCAATAGAGTACGGGTATGAATAAACCGCTTGACCATTTTCTGGGTCGATGTACACGTCGGTTCAAAGCCACAGCCCCAATCTCGAAACTTCTTCACCCAACCTCGCTCCAGCTCGGAGAGGTCGGTAAGCTTGAATGTATAAGACCCAACTGGGCGATCGAAAAAAGACGCGACCAGTAGAACTGGAACTTCGGCACCTCTGAACCGTCCTCGGCGAGATCGAAAACGCACTCTCGGGCGATGTCATCCATCGGAAGGAGAAAAAAGTATTTCGTCTTGAATCTCTTAAGAGACTCACTGTATAAGTCGAAGAGCTTGCCATTCGGCTTAAAGGAGAGCCAACCCTGCCGTTGGTCGCCTTTCTCCGAAGTCTTCATCGACAAAAATTAGTGAAAGAAGACTCGATAGGACACTGGGACCTCAAGGTACCCGCAAACCAGATCGAACGCTCTAATGAACGCCCAACCGTTGAGATGCAGCTGAGAAGGGGCCACCCCCAAGTGCCGAAGAATGTTCAATTCGAAGTCCGAGAAAGGAAAGGAGACCTGTATCTCGGTGAATAGTACCTCATACATCGGAATAGACCACATGTCGCCGCCCTCCGCTAAGCAGATCCGATGGTCGGCTCCCGGAGCTAAGAAGGCCCACTCCCCTCCGAACTCAACTATCTCCACTATTCGGACTCGACTCTCCAGATCGGCCATGTCCTCGTCCGTAGAATATTCAGATCGGAGGCTGAGAACTTCGGGCGAAACCCAACCATAGTCATCTGCATCGGCAGGTAGGGCAGAAGGGTCGTCCAAGTCGATTCTCCGCTTCTTTCCCATGGCACACCTGTCCACGGGGACTTCAGGGTAAGAGACAGTGTCATATACTTCTTTGTACCACGGTGCCACTTCACGAGGATCGCAAGGGCGTTGGAACTTGTCTTCCAAAACCACCCGGAAGCGCTCCAACCGTTCGCGAGTAATTTCTACTCCGCATTTCAAACGCTCCTCTGCCCCTTCCTCATGAGAAGGAGGCAGTGCCACCAGGGACACTGCTGCAGAGGCACAAACAAGAGGGGGAATCTCCAATTGAGACCCACCAGAAGCCGAATGAGAAGCATGAGACTCCATTGATATTCGCAAACAAAAGTTTCAAACGTCCCCCTATTCAGTTTCTGATAAATGAACAAAAAGAAGGGCAAGAAAGTAGAAAATACCTTTGTATGCGAAGGAGGCACGAGCAGAAAGAGGAAAATCCTAAGAGCTTGGCTCTCGCTAAAACTCTGCGCTCGAATGGAAACGTTTGCAGAAAATACAAGGAGACAGAAAGGCAGTGAAGTAGGGAAGAAGAGCGAAAGGCAAGAAAGATGGCAAGGCTACTCCCCTTTAGAATTTATAAGGATTCTGAGTGGACAGTAATCAATGCCAAAAGTGATAATAATGACAAACCCGAAAAATAAGGCAACTTTTCGGCGAAACGTCACCCAATCACTGCCATAACTACCTTGGAAAACGGGCGCGTCTTTTCTAAGGCCTCGACTTTGAAAATAGACCGCCTCGACCAAAAACGACACGTCATGAATACAACCAACGTACTGAGACGTCGTGGCAAACCAATGCCATGATTAGCATGGTCGAAGTGTTCACTTCCTACATCAGGCCATGACCCAGAGTAGAGCGACGCACCAAAAGAACGCCCTACGCTAAACAATAGCCGAGGTCATCAATGACAGATGACATCGGCTAAGGGGCAACTAATCCGAAGTGGCCAAAGGCCCACTCCGCACGTCAGTAGCCTGACCTCACCTATAAAAAGGTCCATGACCTAATCAATAAAGGTACACACTGTTCATATTTCCTTACCTCACCTTACTCTGATACTGACTTAGGCATTGGAGTTTGTGCAAGTAAACCCCTACCGTCGTACTCTGCCACTCGAACTTCTCCTCCGGCCACTTCTGAGATCCACTTCGGATCACCTATAAAGTCTTCTTCCATGTTAATTTTTCTGCACCACAACTTAACATGTAATTTTCAAACTTATAAACCTTTCATAAACTAGTTTATGTACTCACAACCTGATATGTTTCGAAAAATAATTTCTGGATAACAAAAATAGTGAAAACTAGTCTCCACAACAAACCACGATGTGAGCCTGGAAACTAGTTCAGACATGCAAAATAAAATAAGTTAAGGTCCGAAAACTAAATTTTGGAACAACACAAATAGTGATTATGAAAATAAGTTTCCAAAAAATTTGAAAACTTGGACAAAAAAAATACCTCG
Source organism: Calophaca sinica (assembly GCA_037113605.1). Classification (NCBI taxonomy): domain Eukaryota; kingdom Viridiplantae; phylum Streptophyta; class Magnoliopsida; order Fabales; family Fabaceae; genus Calophaca; species Calophaca sinica. The sequence continues at coordinate 119,518,201 of CM073733.1, read as the reverse complement.
TTCTTACACGAGATGGAGAATGAGGAGTGTAAGGCCCCAATTTAATCCTCAACTTAAATAATAATAATAATAATAATAATAATAATAATAATAATAATAATACCATTGTTGGCAGCAACAGATACTAAGTTTGCAGAGGGGACAGGCAAAACTATGCAGGCCTAATGGCATTTCACATGGTAACAAAAATCGAACCGACCGGTCCGATCGATTGGACCGAGAACCGGGCCATGGTCCGGTCCGGGTAATCCTCTTAGACCGGTTGGCAGAGAGCCGGCCTGAACTGGTCAAAACCGGTCGAACCGGTTCGACTCTTTTTTTTTTTGAAAATTTTTAATTGTTTTTATTAATTAAAAAATCAGTTTTTTGTTCTCAACAGGGCTTCAATCCCTGTCCTCAAGGTCAGGACAAGTCATCTTACCACTAGACTACATATTATTTTGTGTATAAATTAAAATATTATCTATATATTATCTATTTTTTAATATATATATATATATAAAATAATATTTTATTATTATTTTATTAAACCCGGTTCGATCGTAATCCAACCCAAAAACTTTGAACCTTGACCCTCTCCTCTGATCCGATTTTAATTACATTGTATTTTACGGCAGACTCCGAGTCTGCTGAATGTTTTATTTGTTTTTTAAGGAGACTGCAACTTTGTACTTATTATGTCTTGTCATCATTCTCTGTTTTTTTTACTTAGGTTTTAAGTCATTTATATATGGATTAGTGGCTAAGGCCATGAATCATGTTATTTATCAATGATTATTTGTCAGATTAATTAACATGGCGCTATTAAAGTTCAAGAATATCTGTATCTATAACAAGAAAGTTGCACATGTTATTATCCAAATAACAAAACCCCAAACAAAAATATAATCCTTATTCCAGGTGTATACGTGTTATATATATTGGTCTCAGCTAGTTTCAACACTTGCTGTGAATTTACTTTCAGTTCAAATTTATTGCTCTTAATTTATTTGTCCTCTTTTTGACAATGACTAATGTCATATGAATTTATTAATACACAGGGAAAGAATATAGACTGAAGCTAAATTTAAGAAGGTTAATTTAGTTCTCATCTTCAGATTAGACAGCCACTGACATGATTTATAGTTATTCTTTCAAGTCTCAGCCGAAGATTCCTCACTGTTACATATAACCATCATTTTTTTTCCTTAGAGCTCCTAGTAATGCCAACCGTGTTTAATAAAGGAAACATTTGACCTATGTTTGGTTCTGATAAAAAATTATAAAGATAGAAATAGGTGAAAAAGAGCATAAAAAGACAGAAAAAAATAAAAAATAGAGTAGATTTTGGGTATTGATTGGTTTAAGAGATAAAAAAGAGAAATAGAAGAAAGAAAAGTGTGTTTAATTTTTAAAAGGATAAAAATATCCTTGTGCTAAAAATTGATTTATTTCATTCGAATTAATTAATTAAATTTCTTAATCTAGTTTTCTTATAAAAATCATTTACATTACTCTACATAATTAAATTATTGCTTTTAATTAATTAAATTATTAATTTATTGTAAATCAATTAATTTATTGTAAATCAATTAATTGATCAATTTAAATTAATTAATTTAATTTAATATTTGTTTTAACTCAATTATTTAATATTTTAATTAATTAAATTGATGCATCATTGTTCATAAATGATGCAAAATGATGGGTGACTAAGAATAGCATGTGCGAAAGTGATGCGGCACTTTTTTCATAAAAAATAAAACGCTGCAGTCAAAACGATGCGTGACGAATAGAATAGTACGTGCGCAGTTCCAAAATGCTGAGACCCAAATTCGTCAGTTCACACTTTTAACTTCATTTCTTCGCTATTTCATCTCAAAGGTGGGGAGAAAGAAACATTATGTGGGGCCCACCATATTTTTGTCTTTCTTTCATATTTCTCTTCTAACCAATCAGAAGAAATGGGCCACTTCTCCTCTTATTCTCTCTTCTCTAACCCTCTCTCTTCTTTTTCACTCAAACCAATCACAGTGTTAGAGTATTGTAACAAAGGAAAATATTTAATTTAAAAGTATGTGTAATGTATTTTCTTAACATATAATAAAATGGTCACAACATATACATGATACACGTATGATGAGAAATAAAAGTTCAAAATATCACTAAATAGAAACACACAAGTTTATTTCAACATCTTCAATATCAAGCATCTGACCATGTAATGTCAAGGCCGCCCCATTGATCTTTTGGCACGCCTAAGGCTTTCCATACGGCTTTGGAAGCATCAACAATGTTGTTTGGACAAGGAGGTTGATAATCATGTTCTTCATCACATCCCATTGTGGAGTCACACTCATCAACAACCGTGGCCACCACACTTCTTCCATTAGCACTGATGGTGATTTTGTTGAGGCACCTACTCTTATTGTTATACCATCCGGTGGAAAGTGCAACGACTGGAGTGTCATCTGAATGATACTGATTGTCACATGCTGAAGGGCCACCTCCATCTCCACCCTTTTGGAAACTATTAAGTGTGAGATATGCCTTAATGTGAGTAGACACTTTTGGAGAACATTCATAAGTTGTGTATATTTTTCCTTTTACACAACAATCAGAATCATTCTCTTGATTGCATTGTCCTGAAGGAGCTTTCTTTCCTCTAATTCTACCGCTTGGATGACACTTTTGAGCTTCAGAATACACACAACTTGTAAAAATAAGAGCAACCAATAAAAGAAAAGAAACTTTGGGGCAAGGTCTCTTCATTTTGTCTATGCTATTCTATGTTTCTCCTCTTTGTTGTTGTTCTTAGTGTTTGATGCTATGATGGAGATTTCAGTGAGTATATATAGAGAACTCCTCTATGTTTGTAAAGCAAAGTGGTTGGCTATGAAATAACAAGCAAAAGAAGGAAAAAAAAGGTAGAAGTTAGTTTTTGGGTCAAGGAATTGAGTTCCATCCTGCCGTGTTTAGCCCAACTGACAAGTTATACGCTACCTTGTTTAGTTGTTTAGCCAGGGACAATCACACGGTCACTGAAAAGTTGAGAGAATATAATAATTACGAGAAATAACAAGAGCAAAGTTGCTCTTTGCAAATCAATTAGAGAAAAAACAAGGGACAAATGAAAATCAGCCTGTATTTTGTAGGTTTCTCTGCTACTATTTTGTCTCATTGCTGCCTAAGATGATTTATGATCAGGATTGGAGAGCTACTGGTTTTTTTGTTTCTTTGTGATCACCAAAATATTATTTTCTACAATGTCTAAACCTTGGACAAGTTACTATTAATTTAAAACAGAATAAAATAAAATTTCATATTGCCTTTTTCATTTAGTGCTAGACAGCTTATTGCATAAACAAGCAAAATACAATTGGAGGGTATGATGATAGTCCTTCATTTTATACCTTGCGATATTTTATTTAAGAGTGGGAATAATAAGAATTGCATCATCGAACCAACTCTGTAAAATTTAAATTGTTAAGTAGAAAAGCATGAATGGTTTTATATGTTTGACAGTATATTTTAGCTCGCATCTATTACCTATTGTTAATTTTAGCACTTCATATTTATATATCAAGTCATATTATTTCTTTTCAAATTAATACATATCCGTCCCACTGCAACTTCCTAAAGATAAAGGGTTCTGTACTGCTAGAAATGAAACAATAAGACAGTTTGGGCCAAAAAAGATGCAAGAGCCAAAATTGACCTTCTGTCATTCGGGTCACTGGCCCAATCACTATTACAGTAAGCTATGAGAGAGAACTTTAGATCCGGATCAGCAGGTTGAAGAAGTAACCCATGTGTTGAAGTGCCACTTAGATACCTTAATATCCTCTTCACTGCCCTCCAATGACTTTCTAAGGGTGAAGACATAAACTGGCAAGCTTTGTTGACACTAAAGGCTATGTCAGGCCTTGTTAGTGTGACATATTGCAAGGCTCCAACTATGGATCGATACTGACTAGGATTCTCCATCAAATAAGCACCATGTTTGCTAAGCTTGCAGTGACTGAACATTGGTGTAGCCACTCCATTTGCATCAACCATCTTGGCTTTAATGAGCAAGTCCCGGATATACTTGGTTTGAGTCAATAGCATTGAGCCTTTAGAGAGATTTCTGACTTGAATACCCAGGAAATAATCGGGTTTGCCTAGTTTCTTCAGAGCAAACTTGATGTGAAGCTTGTTAATGAGATCATGGATCAGTTTTGAAGAAGATCCTGTGATAAGTATGTCATCTACATACACCAAAGCATAGAGAGTAACACCATTGGCCTTGTAAGTGAACAATGAATGATCACACTTGTTGTGATGAAACCCAAACTACAACAAGACATGTGTGAGCCTTTCATACCAGACCCTGGGAGCCTGCTTTAGGCCATAGAGAGCCGATTCAGTTTACAAACCAAGGTTTTATCTGAGGATTCAAAGCCAAGAGGCTGCTACATATAGACTTCTTCTTGCAACAAGCCATTCAGAAATGCATTATTAATATCAACTTGTTGAATGTCCCAATGAAAGGATAATGCAAGAGTTAAAATCACCCTTACAGTGGTAGGTTTAACCACTGGTGAGAATGTCTCACTAAAATCAAAGCCAGGTTGTTGGTGGAAGCCTTTGGCAACCAACCTAGCTTTGTTTTTGTTAACACTTCCATCAGGATTTTCTTTCACCCTAAACACCCACTTGCAACCTATAGCTTTTCTATGTAAAGGTAGGGAGGTGAGTGTCCATTTATTGTTTGATAACAAGGCACTGTATTCTTGTTTCATAGCATCAAGCCATTGAGGATTGGCTAGTGCCTGTTTTACACTGTTAGCCTTAACATGAGAAAGAAAGGCTTTTGGCTTAGAATTCCCAGTTTTCGACCTTGTGAGCATAGGATGCTCATTTACCAGCAGAGGTTGAGTGATAGCTGGTGGAGAAACACTGGATAAAGACTTCTCAGTGGTGGGAACAGACCAGGGCTGGATAAAGACATCTCATTGTTGGGAACCGACACATAGGCACCTAACAGAGTTTCTGCTGAGCGCTGAGAAGCAGAACCCGTGGGAGTAGGCATAGGCACATTGGATAAAGGACTCTCAATATGACCAGGGACCAATGTAGGTGACGCTGCTGGAGTAGCAGGAGGTTGGTGAGTGAAGGAGGGTGCAACTGTTTCATAGAAAGGAGCCGTAGCTAGAGGACAAAATACCATTAATGTTGAAGATTTGGATGAGTCTAAGGCTGAAGATTGTTTGTCTGCAGGAAAAGACTCAGAAAAGGAAACCTATACTCATTAAAGAGTACTTCTTTAGAGATGTAGACCCTACCTTCACTACTAAGACATTTATGCCCTTTGTGTTTTGGTGAAATACCTAGATATACACACTCAGTACTTCTGAATTCCAATTTATGTTTATTGTAAGGTCGAATTAGAGGAAAACAAGCACATCCAAAAGTCTTAATACTCTTGTAATCAGGTAGAGTTTTGAATAAGGCATGAAATGGAGAGAAAAAATTGGTAAGAGCAGATGATGGTAACCTATTGATAAGGTAAACTGAGGTAGTGAAACTATGGTCCCAAAATGAAATAGGCAATGAAGCATGAGCAAGCAAGGTGAGTCACATTTCCACTATTTGTCTGTGTTTTTTTTCAACTGACCCATTTTGATGTGAAGTGTGTGGACAGGTGAGCCTATGCACAATGCCTAGCTCATCAAGATATGTGGTGAATGGCCTATACTCACCACCAAAATCTGATTGAATAGCCTTAATATTAGTATTGAATTGTGTTTTCACAAAGATATGAAACAACTTAAAGGCATTCAAAGCTTCAACTTATTCTTGAGGAAATAAATTCAAGTGTATTTGGTGTATGCATCAACAAAAGCTATGTAATAAAAATAACCATTGTTGGAAGGAGAAGGAGAAGGGCCCCACAAATCTGTATATATCACTTCAAGGGGACTTGAATACACAGTAGTGGAAGTGGGAGCATGTAACCTATGTGATTTGCCTAAGCAACAGGAATTATAGAAATCAGAAGCATTCTTATTTGGTAAATGGATATTACAAAGGTTGAGTACATTCTTAATGGCATTGGTATTAGCGTGACCTAACCTATAATGCCAAATTGAAAGTACATTTGAGGGATTGAATGCTGAATTAGAAGAAATTTCAAGAAGAACAATGGAGTTGACAGTAGTGTTGTGAATTTGAGTTGAACATTATGGAGTTGAACTCGAGTGGTGTAAAAAGTGATGCAGGTCTTTGAAGCAGTACAGGCCACTTGCATCCAGAGTACCTTCAATTAGTACCTCCTAAATGCCTGAGATTTCATGAGACAATGATTAGGAAAAAATTCAAAGTATGCATTATTGTCTTAGCAAACTTTGAAACTGATAGAAGATTTCGAGTTATTGAAGGAACATACAGCACATCTTTAAGAGTCAACATAGTGTTTGGAGACAGTTTTGACTTAAAATGAGAAGAGCCAACAGATTTTATATCTAAGCCTTGACCATTACCTACATATACTTTATTTGGCCCTACATAAGAAATGATATGGTGCAAGTGGGAAATAAGGGAGGTTAAGTGATGAGAGGCACTTGAATCCGCAAACCAAGCATGAGATTCCAGACCTGTTGGCAGAGACAATTCCTGAGTGTATGCAGTAGGATTATATTGAGTTGCAAATAATGCACTTGGCTGATCTGCTAGCTTTGGCACAGAGGCTACTTCCTGTTGAGTGGTTGCTGCATTATTGGTGCTAGCCTGTTGCTGAGTGGTTCCTGCATTGGACTGAGCAGAAGCTTGTTGTGGCATAAAGGATTCATCATAACGATGCCAGCAATCTTCAATTGCATGGCCACACTTGCCACAGAGTTGGCAAGTTGGCCTGTTACCACCACCATTGAAGCGGCCACGACCACGACCTCTGCCTCGATTAAACCTTCCTCTTCCACGAGAGTAGTTATTTCCAGATCGAGCATTACCTTGTCCTTGTGACAGATTAGAGTGAGCCACATTTACAGAGGCATTACGCACAGCAAGTTCTTGTCTAAACTTATCAAGTTGAGCCTCTTGCACATACAAAAGTGCCTCAATATCATATAGTGATGGTGAATCAGAACGTCCATAAATCATCATCACAAAATGGTTATAATCCTCCGGTAAACCATCAAGCACCGCGTCAACCTGATCTTGCTCAGAGATTGGATCTCCAATTGCTAACAACGAGTCAGCTATGGCTTTGATTCGCAATACATACTCAGATATTGACCGATTTCCTTTCTTTGTAGACTTCAATTCAGATCTTAATTGCCTTGCTCGAGCCTTAAGATGAGCATAGAATTGTTTGTGGATTTTATCCCAATCTTCATAGGCATGTTTACAAGAAAGAACCCTAGGCAATACAGCTTCATACAGAGTAGATAACAACCACGTGAAGAGTGATTGATCTTGTACTAACCACGATTCGTATTCCTCAAAAAATACATTTGCAAGTCGATCTTTTCTGACTTGTACTTCGCAGGAATTTGAGGACTCACGACAAATCGATGCATTCGGTGTGAGGTGATTACACCTTCAACTTGCTGATTCCACAGCAAGAAGTTGTTCTCTTGAAGCTTGATCGATAACTTTGGACCGAACGAGTTGTTGCTTGAAGAATTCGTGAATGCAGAAACATCATTATGTGATTGATTGTTCGACGATTGATTATTCATCGCCGCATGTCGCAACTCCGACGAAGGAGTAGCCATGGCAGATCTTGAAGATCTTGTTGTGCTTTAGAAAGCAAGAGGCGCAGAAGAAAGGTAGAAACTAGGACCAGAAACGGAGATTGATACCATGCTAGAAATGAAACATAGAGAGAGAATCACTACTTCCATTTCTCTGAAACTTTGCAAATGAATCCACTGCCTTAATCATCTACAGAGAGTAGCTTATATAATGATAATTAAGGTCTAACAAACTTGCCACGCTGATAGTTAACAAACTAACCAATTCTGTACAGTTGGCAACCACCTAACAGAATGAGCCAGCTGGCATTCCAGCTGGCAATACACAAACAGAATGTAAAACCTTCATTTACTCTAATATGTACATGTGTCCCTATGGCAACTTTAAGAAATCATTATATAAATTGTTCTTCAAAAGTCCTAATCAAAACGTTCATTCACTTTTAGGTAAGATACCAAGAAGAAATACAATATTGTTATTCCATCCATAAACATGCTAAATATATAATTTATATTAGCACCAATATATATATATATATATATATATATATATATATATATTAGAGCAAAATATATCCAATAACAATATGAAAGTACACCTAAGTAAGAACAAGGTATCAAATAGCTACGTGGATATTGAATCTCAAATTGCTGTCCTAGCTAGTATCGATTTTGTTCTAATCATAATTATAATTTTAGAAATTAGAACTTGTATGAAATTATCATTAGCCTGGAAAAAAAAAAAAAGGACGATAACAGGACATAATAAAAGCAGAGTTGCTCTCCCCGCGAGAAAACATATAAAATATTAATTAATCAGACAGTTAATAAACATGTACTTTAAATATTCTTAAAATCAATTAAAAGAAAACTGGTTGCGGTGACCGTACCGAAGACTTTTATTTTGGTTGTTAGTTGGGGCTAAACACGACAAGGTAGGACTCATTGCCTTGACCCAAAAAACAAACTTTTTTTTTGTTTCCTTCTTAACTTGTTATTTCATAGCTAAAATATTTGCTTTACAAACATAAAGGAGTTCTCTATATATATTCATTAAAATCTTCATCTATGCACCAAACACTAAGAAGAACAACAAAGAGGTGAACATAGACAAAATGAAGACATTTCTCTCCAAAGCTTCTTTCCTTTTATTGATTACTCTCATTCTAGCTAATTGTGCATATTCTCGAGCTCAAAACGGTCGTCCAAGTGGCAGAATTGAAGGAAAGAAAGCTCTGCAAGGACAATGCAATCAAGAGAATGATTCTGATTGCTGCGTGTAAGGAAAAATGTACACAACTTATAAATGTTCACCACCAGTATCTACTCACACTAAGGCATATCTCACACTTAATAGTTTCCAGAAAGGTGGTGACGGAGGTGGTCCTTCGTACTGTGATAATCAGTACTATTCTGATGACACTCCAGTTGTTGCATTTTCCACTGGATGATTCAACAACAAGAGCAGGTGTCTCAACAACATTACCGTAAGTGCGAACGGAAGAAGTGTGATGGCCATGGTGGTTGATGAGTGTGACTCTAAAATGGGATGTGATGAAGACCATGATTACCAACCTCCATGTCGCAACAACATTGTTAATGCCTCCAAAGCTGTGTGGAAAGCCTTGGGTGTGCCCAAAAATCAATGGGGTGGATTGGACATTACATGGTCAGATGCTTGATATTGTAAAAGTTAGAATGTGTTTTTGTTTATGCATTGTAATTTATTGTTTTTGTGAGGTTTATATACGCGTGTGTGTGTGTTATGACCTTTCTATTGTAAATTATGAACTTTCAAACACAAAATGCTTTGATCATTCTGTTGAGTACAAGAACTCTTGAGCACCAAAGCTTTTTATTCATACAGCTCAATCTCAATTAAATATTTACCTTATAGTTGACCACGACAAATTTTCCCTTATACAAGTGATCATGCCTAAGAGGTTGTTGCAGCAAAATAGAATTTGGATGCAGAATTCAATACTTGCAGGAATGACAAAGCAATATAAACCTTACAAAGTTGATTTTTCGGATATTAATATTGGAAAGTAAATGAAGGTTTTATGATATAATATCTTTAACGCTTCCGTGATAAAGTTGCCATAGCTTTCATAGAGACACATGTACATAGCAATGTACTCCGTTGATAACGAATCATCATGTATCAAGTATTTGTATAAATAATTAAATATAACCCCTCAATTATCATATCAGTGGTTGAAGTGCATCATTACCTTTTTAATTTTTCCTGCAATGCAAAGCAAAGACTCAGACTACGGTAAACCAACAATATATGCGGTTCATCGTGAACTATCAGTAATAACAGTAAGATATTTAATTGGACGGCTGAGATGAATTTGTTCTCCATAAGCTATCTAATTTGGAAGTTTCCTAAGATCTTGTAGTAGCATGGAGCATGTTACACCTATGAGTATTGGTAGCAAATGTGAGGGTGCACAACAATGTCGATCATTCGTTTTCCAGAGAAAAAGGGTTATGTGTTGATTTATGGTGTTTTGATCGTTCATATAACATATTTAAATATATATAAATAAAATATTTTTACTACTATAAAAAAAATTATAATGAGTTAAAATTATATATTTATTTACACTTCTAAATATTTGAGCATATTGATCTATATAAAATATTTGAATAAATAAGACAGTCTCAATTTTCGAAAACTTAGCCTAACATAGTCTCTTGTTACTCATATATTTCATGCTCTAGGGTAATAGTGGTTTAGTTTTTTACAATTTAATAGTTTATAATGCATAAAGTTTATCCTTGTTAGCCTACTAATTCTTTAATTTATTTAGACATAAGTAAGATGACAAGTCTTTAAACAGACTAACAGGTCTGGTCAGACTTTCAAACAAATCAAGTAAGGCCTAAAAAAAAAAACCTATGATAAGTAACAGAATAGACTTAGGCCTTGAATTTTTTGAACAAGTCTTAAGCCTTGCAAAGCCTAACTCGGCCCGACCTACTTTCACCCCCCTATTCATGAATAAGGGGATCCCAAAGCTCAAAAACAGCTACACAATCTCTTGGGATGTGCATGATTGTCTCGAGTTGGGATTGGCAACTAGGACAAAGGTTGTCCCGTGTCATTCCTCCTTTCTTCCTCTCTTCATTAGTAAGGATTTTTCCACGAGCATTCTTCCATAAAAAATCCTGAATCCTATGTGGTTCAGGCCATTTCCAAATAAACAAAAGGAAAATTAAGTTGGTCCATGTCTAGTTGATCATATAGGAACAAATGTGTCGATATAATGGTAAAGAAACAATGGTTAGCATAACTCCAAATATGCCGATTTAATTGAGTTACGACTATACTTTAAATCAATATTTATTTATTTTTTATTTTGCATAGTTAATTAGATTGCGGATAACGAGTACGAGTACTAAGGTACCCAACAGATGAGGATAAAGGTATTAAAGTTACTATTCACGCCAGTATAAAGACGAGTACTATAATACCCTATACATACTTTACTCATTGTCATCCCTACATGGTGTCGTTTGGGCCGACCTTTCAACCTTGTGTTATTTTGTTGTCCTTGGCGACTGTGTCTGACAAGGACTATGCATATATGGGTTTGTTCAACTATACCGCCAACGATACGAGTTTTGTTCCTTAGCAACTCTCTTTTTTACCCTGCTTCAAAACATTTACATGAAGTTTAAATAAATTTTTAGTCTATGATATAACTTTTCGAATTTATATCTTCAAAAAAAAAAACTTTTCGAATTTAGTCCCTTAATTCTTGTGTTTTATTCCCAATAACATAACAGAAAACTGGTTAAAATGTGCTTTTGGCCTTCTATATTTTTTTTTTCGGAAATCAAATGTTTAGGCGAGTTAAAAGGCTAAAACAAGTCTTACAATTCAAAAAGCGCTTATAAAAATACTTACAAATTATCAACTAACGAAGTCCTCACGTTAGCAATGAGATTCGAATTCAAGCTCACATCATTGTTAAATATGCTTTTGGCCTTTTATTGTTTTGGTTTTAGCCCTATAATATTTGTTCATGTAGAAATTAGTTTATGCATAACCCCTATTCAAAAGACTACATTTAATATAATCCACATATTACAATGATTAATTAGTCTATGGACATGTATTATAGGATTAGAACCAAAACAATGGCCAAAAACATCATTTTCCTATGTTTCAGGGATTCAAACCGACAGTAAATTTTTATGGGGGCTAAAACTGAAATGTGTACATGACAGAGATGAAAAAGTTACTTAAGCCTAATATATAATATTACCTCCGGTACATATTATAAGAAACAAAAACATAATTCACACTGACCAAAGAATTATATTGAAACTTGTTTTTCCTAATTCAAACTTCTAGAAGTTAAGTTGTCATCCAAAACCATCTCTTCTATGAAATAATATATAATTAATACATAAGAAGTAGATATATCTCGTTAATATAAGTCTCGCATTAAATAAGGAAGTAAAAGTAGAAATTAGCAATTAATACATTATAAAGTTGATGTTTGTTTCTTATAATTTGGACAAAAAAAAGACACATTTATTTCTTATAATATCCACAGGAGATTGGAAGGGATTGTTATCGCTGGGGGAAAACAGGACCAGATAAAGATTAATTATTAACCCTTGAATTGACTAATGTTAACCAACAAGTTACTATACAAGAGATTCAGCAGCTATCTAAAGAAAAGCAATTCCTGCAAGTTGCAGATACCCAAACAAAAATTGTAATCACTGTAATATAACCCATTGGAGGTTTCTCTAAAATACAACGGAGGACCTAACTCTGTATTAACAGTATGTGCTGAGCTGAACTCTATCAAATGGTAAGGGCCACTAACTAAACCTCTTCCTGAAACTGGTAGCAATGTTTATACCATTCTTTGACTCCTTTGAAAAATCTACAAATGGCTCGGTCTCCTCTTCCCAGAATCTGTTCTCAGGCGCTTCACAGGGTTTGCCCATCCAACTGACCCACCAGACCCATTTGGTTGATGTGCATGGCTACCCTTGGGGGTTGAACCTGACCCTGGAGTTGGACTTCTCATAGCAGGAACCATGCTAGGTGGTGAAACAGGACCAGCTGATGATCCAATCCTAGACTTCACCAATGACTTTTCCCTCTCATTCCTTTTCTTCTTGCATACAACCAGATCACCTGGGTGAGCAAGCAGTGAAGGATTATTATCCTGCTGCTGAAGTTTCTCCCTGCCACTGCCACTTCCAGATCTTGATTCCTTCGGTGGCAAATGGACTTTGATCCTGGTACTTTCGCCGTTAGAAGCAGATCCTCGTTGTAGTGGCTTTTGCAAAGGGCGTGGAGGATCGGTTTCCACATCATTCATCCCTCTGTGCCTCTTACTTGGAACAGTCCCTTGCCTTGGGGATCCTACAGTGCTGGCAGAAATTTGACTTGAAAAAGAAAGTGCACTTCTTGCTTCTGCGAAGTCGATATCGGAAAAGGCAATTTTCAAGATATCAAAAAAGAGATCATGAACCTTCCTTGCTTCAGATCTCACCTGCGAATAATTATCACTTTTAACTTATAAATTTTTACAAAAATAAAGATGATGTATAAACAATCCTAGTCTCATTCTCAATTTATCAACATTCAACAGCCATCTCAATCCTGGTAGCAGTTGAGGAAGGATTCACTTTGATAGAATACAAAGAGCAGTCTTTTTTTTATTTTTGGGATAAAAGAGCAACACATCCTTCTTACTAATTGTTTTTTCTTTTATTGAAAAGATGGACTTATGGTTATATATAGATGGGGACATATTGATAATTAGAATTTGAACAAATAGTTTGCATTTCAAAAGATTTTTTTTTTTTATCTTAATAATATCACACACGTAAAATCCATTGTTCAAAGGATTTCAACAGAAGGTTGTAGCCACATTATTGTATGAAATAATCAAAAGTAAGGTTCTGAACATATGTCTTCCATTACTCAACATCATATATTTCAAATCCACCTCCCCCCCCCCTCTGAAAATGGTAGTTGTCTTTTGACACCAATTATTTTTCATCTCCAAAAGAGAACATAAATACAATTAGTCAGTGTATGTTTCTGTAAAAGCCATTTTGAACAAAGACACGGATAAGAAATCTCACCTCGTATGAGTACCCATAGAAATGCATTGCACTCCTCAACATGAACTGCACATCAAACACAAGCTCCATTACTCCGTTATACTCCAATCTATCAATCCGCTGGTCAATCTTTCGTAAATCTAAGAGACTGTTCCCAGATCCACCAGTGTACCCAGAATTATCAATCCTCTTCCATAAATCTGTTAGCAGAGGCACAATTTGATGGCCTTCCTTGTCTATTCTCCTTTGGAGCTTGCTAATTACATTTTTGCACTGCAAGTGCACAAGTTGTAAGAATTCATATACTTCCACTGAATGAGCAGGCAGACAAAACAGTGAGACAGGAAACATCTCCAAATAGATTATTCAACATGGAAAGGTGAGCTTACAATTTGCATAGACAATAGAAAGTTTCAGTGAAAAACAGAACAAAGAAAGTAATATTTTCAGGGTTACATCTGGTAAAGAAACCAGTGATCAGATACCCAAGAATTTTACATTTTGTAATATATTAATATTTTATTGTAATTAAGCGTAAGATTAGTAAGGGTTTCTCTGGGAAGTCCTTACAACATGCAGTAAAATCCACTCCATTCAGGAAAATTAAAAGACACGGGAAGAAAGGCAACATACCCTTCTCTGGATGATTTCAGTCATTTTAGTGCCATAAGCTGAAGATCCACTTATATTGATAGGCTTCCCCTCCCAACTTTCTCTAGAGTGTTCACCACCATCTTCTGAAGGAGCAGATGTGCAATTCAAACGACTAGACTTAGGTGAGCCACGTAATTTGGATGCATTAGCTACTTTCCTTGAAGATAAAGTACGCTTATTTTTTGATAATGATTCATTCGTATCATGCTTGCTGCCATTGGAATCTCCAAATGATTTTGATTCTGGGTCGGTCCTTGTCTGCAATTGATATTTATAATCTGGTAAACGGGATGATTCTCCACGTTGAAGAGATACCATCTCACTGCCAGACTTATCCTCAGGCCTTTCCATGCCATGTCGGGGCCGAACACGAAGACTACGTTTACGTTTAATCTTAGGTTGCTGCAAAACTTGTTCATCCTCGCCTTCATCACGATCATGAATCCAACTTCCTGACTGTTGATGATCCATGTGAGAATCACCAGATACTGCAATTTCCCCTTCCTCTAACTCATCTGCCTGGTAAAAGTCATCAGAATATATTAATCAGATTGTAACAGAACAAAGACAAACACCTAGCAAAAGAATAAAATATTCAAAATACAAAGTAAAGCCATGTACCATCCTTTTTGAAATGGAACCTGGTCTGGCATCCAGAGCAGAGAGGGAACCAAATTTCTGAGAAGAAATTGATGGTGACATTGTCCGTGTCAATCTTTGACTGTTTGCAGATGATCCCGAGGAACCAGCTTCTTCAACCACATGATTATTTCTAGCACTTTCTGAAGGCCTAGGAAATTCATATCCAGCATCAAAAGGTGGAACATCTTCCAACTGAGCTCCATCAGCCCCACTATACCCATCATCTTCAAACTCTCCAATCTCCCCTTCTTCATGAGCAGAATATCCATTTCTGTCTTCGGAGCTTGCTTCCGAGTATTCTCCAATTTCATCTTCCAACTCTTTATAACTAGGATGCTTTTTTCCCTTTGGCCGTCCCCTTCTCCTTCCAGAACCCATTTCACTGGATTCCAAGACAATATTACCAGTTGATAAAGTGTTCTTTGATGGTCTTTTTGATAAAGCAGCAATAGCAGCATTCACTTCTCTTGTACTGGCTCTAAGCCACTTAGGCACCTGATCATACTGCGTCATCTCCTCACACCAATCCAATTCTTCATCCATTTGATCAAATAATTCAACTTCCTCTTCACTCCTTGCAATCATGCGATTTACCTCCTGCAATGAAGGAACATCATGGACAGTTTCTTGATACCTTTCTTCATCGTGCAATAGTGTCTCCAAAGTCAAACGTCTCTCTTCATGCGTTGTCCTTTGATCAAAACGTCCAGCATTAATAACCTCATCAGCCATATCTATCTTATATTGTTGGATATTGCTCCTTATGAGGCTCTCAATGGATCCTATATAACGATCCCTACCTGCAAGTTCATCCTCCATATCAATAGTGCCTCCACTTCTCAGTTCATCCTCCTTCTGATGGCTAGAGATTTTGTCAACAACAGCTTCCATGTAGATAACTTTGACTTCTCTTGTCTGTCCAATGCGATGAGCTCTGGCCACAGCCTGCTCCTCATTTTTGGGGTTTGGGTCAGGATCGTAAATGACGACTGTGTCAGCAGACTGAAGGTTAAGGCCTCTCCCAGCAGCCCGAATACTAAGCAAGAAGATGAAACAGTCTGAATCAGGGCTATTGAAGTCCACTATAGCTGATTCACGGTCATCCAAGCTTGTTGTCCCATCAATTCTTCTGTACACGAGTCTTCGCCATTGCAAGTACTCTTCCAATAAGTCTAGGAGTTTTGTCATTGTACTAAACAGCAGAACTCGATGTCCAGTTCTTTGAAGTTTTATGAGGATCCTATCCAGGATCCACAATTTCCCACAAGATTTTACAATGAATTCTTTAGATAAGTCACCAAACGTTGGGTAATTAAGCAATGGGTGATTGCAAGTTTTACGTAGCTCCATGCATCTGTTATTTAAAGTTTTATACTCCTTTGCCTGGTAGAGCGGATTTTTTTGAATCCTATGTTCCTCCTCCTCAGGATTAAGACGAAGGGTACCAGTTGATTTGACCCAGTCATAAATGGCACTCTGGAAAGCTGACATTCTACATCGTAAAACTATGGATACCTGCAAGGCAGCACTGATATCAGGATTGCGTCGCCAGGTAGAGAGTACAAGGTTGAGTAAGAGTCATAGTCAAACCTTTGGTGGTAGCGAGCCTTCAACATCTTCAACACGACGCCTGAGCATGAAAGGCTCAAGAATCTGATGAAGTCGATGGATAATGATAACTTTCTTCTCTGTCTCAAGCCAATCATCCTCTGCATTTTGGCTGGGACCTTCCTTTTGAAATGGTTTTGAGAACCAATCATGAAAGGCTTTCCTATTGTCAAAAACCTCAGGAAGAAGTAAATTTAAAAGTGACCACAGTTCCTTCAAATCATTCTGCAGAAAAAATTACACCATTAACAATTACATCAACAAGATATGTACGACACAATGAGTCTGCATGATCTATCAATTGACAAAATGACATCTACATGAAACTAACATATAGAACAAAAGTCAATATTTTAAACAAGAACTTACGTATTTTATTAAGAAAGACACATTAAAATTATGAATAGCTAGTCAGAGAACTTTGACTTTGTTCCAGTGACAATAGCACAGCCACAGCTACCATAACAAAAGGTTATGGTGACAATAAGAAACCTATTTTGAGATTCTTCCTAATTAAATTAACATTCAAGCTTCAATAAAATGTCTTAATAGTATTCAATATGGTAATTTCTGAAGGTAAACTAAATGAACCATAAGAACTGTTATTGGGCTCAAAGCCTCAAACACATCCTAGCATCAGCAACCGGGCAGGGAGGCATGACAAGACTTGAGCTCCGTAAAAGCTCAAATCTAGCCTTATTAGGAGATTTTTACTTCTCACACTCAAAAGGGAACCAACAAATTAAAACTACTAACATAAATGAATAATATATATCTCCAGCTTCGGAAAAATGTTGTGACAATTAAATGGCTTAGCAGTATTTGTTTACAGTATCCCTTACTAGTGTCTTTGCAAAAATTTAAAAAGTCAGAACAAATAAATTCTGATTATGTCAAACACCATGCCTAAAAGCTTAAGCTACTAAGTGAAAGCATATGAATGGTATTAACATCTTTGATACGGCCTCTCATAGAAGAGCTCTTTGGACATCAAACATGGACAATACACAGGCCCATTCTATCTTCTGCTGAAATTCAACTTTATTTAGAGGAATCGAAATTGCAAAACGTCAATCTTATGAACCCTTGGTAATAAGAGCGTTTGATACCATGTATCAGGAACTAATTCTCTAAAAGGCTTAAGCTATTAAGTGAAGAATGATTTTAATATCTTTAATAGTTACCAAGGGAAGAACAAGCTGCACAACAAAACAGAAAGCAGCAAACTTCAAGATATAAAAATGTTTGGTTCAATTGGGTATAAAACATTTTGAGTACATACAACCACAACAACAATGCATATCATATCAAAGCAAAACAGACCTGTAAAGGTGTTCCTGTCAGAAGCAGGCGCCTATGACATCGATATCTATCAAGATCACGAGCTAGAACCGACTCTCTATCCTTCATTCTCTGAGCTTCATCAATTATGATATACCTCCAATCAATTTTTGAAAGCCTTGACCGGTCATACATGATGAACTCATAAGTAGTCACAAGGACATTAAATTTCATAGCCATAATCTCCTGCAAATATAACACTAACTCAGCACTGAAAATTGAATTACTCCTAACAGTAGACAACTATACATCAATATGGTGGGGCATTCTTACTTGAGAAAATAATTTTGACCGATAATCCTTCCCTCCAGCATAAAAAATGCACGAAACAGATGGTAACCAAGTATGCAACTCACTCTGCAGGGTCAATACAAATTTTTGGGTTAAAGGCACACATAATCACAAAGAAAATAAACATCATTGAAATGAAAGAGTTGAAGCACACCTTCCAGTTAACCATAACAGCATTTGGGACTATTATAAGATGTGGGCCGTAGTTTCCTTTAAATTCCATTAAATAGGCAATTAATGCCATAACCTGGACAAGGAAGAAATATTTAATTTGACAGGAGGTGCACACAACTATCACACTAGTTATGTATACGTTTTAATAACATTAAAAAAAAAGGACTAATCTTCTTACATCTCCCATGTATGACATAAACTCAAATATGAAGTATAAAAACACTCAGCCGGAAAAACACACAATAAATGTTATTCCCCTTTTGAGGGCACGGCAAAACATTATACTGACCTGGACAGTTTTGCCAAGACCCATCTCATCAGCCAAAATTCCATTTAATTTGTTGTTATACAAAGAAAGCATCCATTGCAATCCAACCTTAAAAAATAACACGACAAATCCTTAAAAACTTACTCAAAAAGATGACAAGAAATTACTAACAACTTCATCAACTGCAGCAACCTACCAGCTGATAGTCCCTCAGTGTTCCAGCCCGCAACATTGATGGTTGCCTTACAACCTTTTCATTCACAGCATGAGCAAGGTTGTAATACCTGGTATGTCACCAATGATGGTAACCATTAGGTATCAGACATATTATATAAACCAATAAAATGTTCGAAAATTATAATTCAGATAAACAATATTAGAGCATTAAAATTTTTAAAAAAAATGTATTAGTACATTTCTAGCCAAAGCCTAGTACTGAAAATACACCAGCCCTCAAGTATTCTTGTGCCAAAAACCCAAAACGTGAGATACACATTAAAATAATTGAACAAAACTCACTTGTTGACAGATGAACCGTCTTTAGGAGCATTCATCTCCATAAAACGATTTCTAATCATCACTTCCTCTCCAGCACAAGCTGCTGCTGCTCTGACTTCTTCTTCAGAAAGACCCTTTAGTCATAAAACAAATAATGGATCAATGATAAATACATGACTCCAAAAAGAAGTTATAAATGGTACAATAGAAAACATCTAAAACAGAAACCTCAAGACAAATTGTATGGAAAACAGGAAGAAAAAAAAAAGGCATACAAATATAAAGACTTTCTCCCAGGCCATTGGAATTTTCTTTTTCTTTTTTAATTTTTAGGAAGAGGGGAGAATAATGAATCATGCCTGCAATCGTGCAGCAACTGCAGCAGCTTTTGCTGCCTCCTCCATTTCCTGTTGATTCTTGGCAGAAGTTATCTTACTTCCTAACTTATGGAGATACTCTTCAGTCTGGGTTAAGAAAGTTGAAAGGACAGTGTATCTCTCTGCAGCATCACCTGGGATGCTAGTCTGCTGCTCCAGCAACATCTCCCTATATCTGTCAACATCATTGTTTTTTAAGGCTTCCATCCTCTTGTTCCTGTCATCATCCTTACGTTTTGAAAACTCTCTCAACATCCTCTCATGATATTTGGCCACCCCTCTGTTGCGAGAAGTACGGGCATCACGAATGGCCCAGTGTGCTTCAAGAAGCTTCTTGCGCCATTGGAATATAGATTTCAGTTGCTTCTCCCTTGAAGCTTTCTGAGATGCCTGCACTTGTCTAGCGAGTTCCATACGCTGACGTTCACACAGCCTAACAAACTTGCGATATGGCCTATCTGGCATTGCCATTATCTCTTGTTGCTGTTGATCAATCTCGTCCCTTAAACGCGCCTGACGATCTAAAAGACGAAGCTTTTTCTCTTCAATTTGCAACCTCAATACAAGATCTGGCCTAATTCTTTTCCTCTCTAAGTTTACCGCAAGTAATCCTTCAATCTTCTTTAAATTTTCTGTCCTTCTCTTGTTAAGGACTTCCATGCCTTCCTCATAAAGAAGCTCTTTCACATCATATGCCAGTGACAAATTATTGTTGTTGTTCACCATCATTGATGACCCAAAGGAATCATGTTGCCTAGTGAAGAAAGGAAAATCAAATAGGGGCCCATAATATTTTTTGGTGGGTCCCGTGTCCTTTGGCTGGGCAACAGTGCTTGCTTGTGCAGGTTTATTGATTTGCGCTATGTCGGTTACAGAAGTCTGGGGAGCAACAGCCTTTCCCTTATCCAATGACAACTCATTTCTAACAGGAGCTCTGCTAATTCCATGCTCACTTTCTTGGTCTGACTTAGCAGAGCATCCAACAGACTGCTGGTCTTCCTTTCCAGCAGAGTCCTTTGTCACAGGAGACATAGCTTGCATATGAACTGCTGTAACAGTGGATTTCTGATCTCTTACAAATGCTTCCTGCTTTGAAGAATTTCCATTAATAGATATGATAGGTTGTGAGTCCTTGGCAATGGACTCATTCTGCCTTGGTTGTTCTGCCACAATATTTCCAGCAGATTTGTCTTGATTATGTCCTCCTGCAGAATGAATTGGCTGCTGCACTTGCAAATCAAGAGGTGGTGGAACGATGGCCTGAAGAAGTTCTTGGGGAAGTGTACCTTCTCCTTTCTATCAACCAACAGAAAAAGAATATCAGTGAGCACAATCTCCATCAAATATTATATAGTAAATATTCACTAGGCCTATAAAAACACAAAAGGCAGGCAGATAAACAGAAGCAGACAGCCTTGGACAATGAGAAAGAAAACAGAGATTATTAAACCTTCAGCCGCCTAAATGCTAGTATCTGTGCTTTAAGAACATGAAGCTGCTGTTTGGTAAAAGCGGTTAGTTGTTGAGGCATCTGAGATGGTGCCCCTTGAGGTTTGGTATAATTTCCTGAGCCCCCTTCATTTGTCAGACCTCCAGCCTGAGAAGCATGTTGGTTTAACTGCCTGATGTACTGCATTTTTGCAGGTTCTGGACCAGATCCAGATGATGAAGCTTTAGCATTCAAAGGATGATCTGCACCTAAGTTTATGTTTGCAGAAGACAGCTGTGGATGCATAGAAGGCATTCCATTTCCAACTAAACCTGATTGCTTCAACGATCCTTGAGCATCTCTACCATGAAGACTGAATTGCTGCACTGCCATGTCACTGGAGTTACCAGCCACACCAGAATTAATGGGTGAGCCCAAATGGCTGGGTGGAGCCGTCTGCCTGGATTTTGCAGAACCTGGCTGTGCAGACACATCACTAGATGAATTAGCATGTGCTGAGCCCTCACTTGCAACTACCGGAGAAGTAACCTGCTGGTTTGAAACAGGGACAGGGGATGACCGAGCACCAATGTTAGTATCATTTGCCTTTGGTTGTTGAACCATCCTTGATTGTATCAACGGAATGAGCTGAGCCATTAAGTTAGCATTTGCAGGATTTGATAGATCAATATTCCGTTCATGTGCCCATGCCTGCATAGCTCGCAATTGAGTAGACACTGCAATCTGGTTGTTCATAGCATTTGGTAAGCTCTGCTGAGTTGCTAGTGCTTGCACGGGTCTTATAATATTCCCAGGCATCAAGTGTCCAATGGCCGGTCCCTGAGTTGAAGGCTTTCCTTCATTCTTCTGATCAGGAGCTAGCTGCCGTCCTTGCTCTATCCGCTTTTCCCCATGAGAAAAATGTTCGGATGAATTCCTGGAAGATGATCCTTGGGCTTGATTCGCTGCCTGCATAGACATAAGTTCCTGCATTTTCAAATTTCCCATTCGCATTTCTTGATCCTTCACAGATGTAGGGCCTAACATTTCCATTTTAGGTTGCTGCAGTGACTGCATTGCCAAAGCAGACTTTTGTTGCGAAGTCTGGAGAGCATACTGAAAGTATGCTTGTTGGACGGGATTTAGCATTTGCTGCTCAATGCCTTGACCCTGGTTGGATCCATGCTGAGCAAACTCAAAAAGTTTTCGAGACTGCTGAGGCAGTTGCATAGCACTAGGAGATGAGAAATTGTTATTCCCAAATACTCCTTGAAGCCCTGCTTGATATGCCAATGCTGCTTCACTCCCTTCAGGTTTTCTAAGCAATTGCTGTTGAAATGACTGCATACATATATAGTTGAGAAAATGGCATTATTCCACAGAAAAAATAATATGACAAAAGGTTGCCAAAAAGAAAAACATATTGTTGTTAGAAAATCACAATGCAAACTTCGTAGATTTCAAGACAAATACTTGTCAAAGTATAACATAAGCTAATTTGGTTCCCAAGACCTAAAACCCCACTTTTGACTCCATATCTTAAAAGGTCTTACAAAAATTTCAAGAACACTTGTGCAGGTTACTATTAAAATAAAATACATAAGAAAAAACCAAACTGCATCCTCTCCTGAAGTAACATAACCATGAAAGCAGAAATGAGACCATAGTTGTAAGTTATCACAGATTCTTAAGTACCACCACTACCACATAACATATAGAAAATCAGTCATATATTAATGATCACACCATATCGAGAAATAAGTTGATACAATTATGATTTTCCCATTAAGACTGCATTTGATAGAAAACTGTTAAGTCAACAAGAAACAGACGATCACAATTATTGGCATCACACATCTTTAACTAAT
This sequence comes from Calophaca sinica, assembly GCA_037113605.1. NCBI lineage: Eukaryota > Viridiplantae > Streptophyta > Magnoliopsida > Fabales > Fabaceae > Calophaca > Calophaca sinica. The sequence goes on along the minus strand of CM073733.1, from coordinate 119,495,225 downwards.
TATAACAGAAGTAACAGAAGAGAGAAGCAGCAGGAACAGTCAAGACAAATTGGCAATTCACAGAAGCTGACGAAACAGCACTTTTTAGCAAGTTGCAACTTTATCTTGTTGGTTACAATCCAAACCTAATCAATGTTTTAAAACCTATTTACTTAAGAGATAAAGAAAGGGCAAAGGGGGAATCCATAAATCAAAGTTAATCAGGGTATTTAAATTTCATCAATAGCATCAGAAGAGAGAAAGAAGGGAAAAGAGGGAGTTCATTAAACCCAAATACAAACCCAAGTTTTATTACCCTGATGTTTTCATCACTTCTAAAAGGAAATTCCCTAAAAAGTGCAGAAAAGAAATAACATGTGAAGCATAGTCATATTTGCCTATAACTGACCATCAGATATGAACAGAAATTAAAGACAAAGACCAATTAGTAAAAAAATTCAAAGTCAACAGAAGGGTGCATGCTGTTGTGTGATTAAAAGGAAGCTAGAGTGGAACTGACAACATTAGCAGCACAAAATTGCACCCAATCATTTTCAGGTTCAATGATTCCATCAGTTTAAATAGTACGGTTCAATGATTCCATCAGTTTAAATAGTACTTAATTAACACACATCTAGTTTAACTCCTTGAATACCTGATAAAACAACCGGTTCAAAAGAAAACCACAAACCAATTAACTAAAGATATTCTTTGGTAACTGAATCCCATCACCAAGTGTATTAAATGCAAAACCCATTTTTCCATTAAGCACCCCGCTCTCATTTCCAAAGTAAAATATCGTGTTCCAAAATCAGACACCACTGAAATACCAGCACAAATAGGCACCAGAACTTTTCATCAGAATAATACACGTTCTACCAAATTATCACATAAATTCAGCAAAAACCAATCAAAATCCACACCTGCCTAGAAGAACCTATCATCTGCTGTTGCTGCTGCAACGAGTCCAATCCCATGTGTGAGGCCGCCGATGACGAAGAAGACGGCGATGCAGCTGCTGACAACGTCGACGCCGCCCGACCCGCCGGATTCCGGCCAGGCCCACCGCCACCGGCGCCGCCAGATTGCATGCAATCACCCCAGAATTCACCACCTACACACACGAGTCAAAATCACCGAAATTCAGATCACTCCCATTGCTATTGGGGAAAAAAATAAAACTCTGAACAAAACAGAAATACCCAGAAATGTAAGTACCTTAGAATCCCTCCAAATTTCAAGAAAATCCCATTTTTCCCTCCGATCTTCGCAACGTTCAAAAACTCATCACCACCGCCATTTTCTCTCTCTAGCTGCTGCTACTGACACCAACTTTCTCTCTCTCTAGAATCCGCGACTTTCGGGGCAATTGAGGACGGATCTTTCCCTGCAGAAAACCGAACTTGACGGAATCGGTGATTCCACTATTTGGGACACACGCGATTTCGCAATTCACAGTCAAACCCTAAGGGGAAAATTGTTTTTCCCCCTTTTTTTTCAACTTTCGTTTTCTTTGTAAAAAAAAATGGTATTTTATATGTTTCTTTCTTTTTTTTTTTTTTCCTCAGGCTGGGTGAGAAAGCTTTCTCCTACTCCCCTTCACTTTGTGTGTCATTTATACAATGGCTCATAAAATACGGATTTGGATTCTCTGCAGACAACCATAAACTCTCTCAAGTGTTTCCAGCCAAAATGTCAATCACTGGATTAATCAAATGGTTGAGAGAATTAATATCTAATTGTTTAGATTAATCCAACGGCTGACATTTTGACTAAAATCGGATACAGGTAGATTTTGTCAGTAGATGATTCATTTTGATAAAAGACAGCTACGAACTATGGTTACAGATTTACCAAAAGTAGCAATTCCCCCTTTTCCTCGTCATTGGATTAATCCAATGGTTGAGAGAGTTTAATATCTCAATCGTCAGATTAATCAAACGGTTAACATTTTGGTTGCAAAGGGTTGCAGGGAGTTTTCGCCTGCAGAGGATCCGTCTTGATAAGACATGGTTACAAACTACGGTTACAGACTTACCAAACGTACGTAGCAATTCAAATTGCCCCTCTTTCTCATCAAAATTACATATACCCCGAAGTTACTTATACCACTTATATTATTGTAAAAATTGGATATGATCATCTACCATGCTCTCGCCAGCTTATGTTTCCTTATTTTTTTTCCTTTGTTATTTACATCAGTCAATAACTAGTACACGAGGTAAAAGCTTGCTTTGTATTTTCCCTTTTGGCTCCAAATTCAATTTCAAAATTGGAAAACCCCCAAATTTGAAACACATCTACAGTCATGTTTCTATCTTCCATTTTATTCTCCATCTTCACCTCTATTTGTTGTTTCTTCTCTACGACTTCATTGCAAGCTTGTGTCCTTTACTATAGTGTTTCTTCTCCTCCATAACTAGGCTATAATTGTCCTTCACATCATGCAAACTTGTCTCATTTATATTTGTTTTTCAAGCATGTCTCGAACAACCTCCTCCTTATAGTGTCTCATCCTTTTGTTGACTCTCCATGATGGCCTTCCCCTCTTATGTCCACAGTTAATAGATAGGTTATCTCTCATCTCCCTCCATCTTGTCTCCAATAGTAATGTTTTTTTTCCTTTGTTTTGTTTATTTTTCCTTGTTTTCTCATTCTCTGCACTTCGTATTTCGATTTACATTCCTTTTATTAAACTACACATAGGGTAGTCGATGAAACGTTTACTTCATATATGACATAGGGTACGTTTGAAAGAGCTTATTTACATATTCATAGTTGTTTTCAGCTTATTTTTTGTGGTCTAGAGTTCTTTGACCCCGCTCCGGTATCCAGGGGAAAGAGGTCTGACTAATCTGGAGTTCAGCCGGGAGGTAAGTAAAGTCTGTCCCCAAGTTGTTCCATCGTCAGGGATCGAACTCAGGCACTAGCCGTGTCCGTCAGCTTATAACTTATATAAAAATAGTTTAACTATATCTTCTCTTTCATTATACAAATAGCTTATACATCAGCGCTTATTGAATAAACACTTAATTAAGTCGTTAACCCAGATGCACCCTTAATTGTGCCTTAACATTGACATTTTTTAGGGCAATTATAAGAAGGTTTTTCCCAAATCAACTTTGTCTCCTCCTTTTATGCATCTTTCTTCTTAATAAGATCAATGTAATTGTACCATACATATTTTATATGAAACATACATACAGTGATAGTAAAGTTGCATAGAAAACATTGTTCTTGCAAAGTGTATTTTCTATTTTTGTAGAGTTAGAAAGGGTAAATATTTGCCCATAAATTGATACTCATTGTAATGTGTGTTTTCAAGAATTTTATCTTCAAACTATATGTGTTTAATCACTCTATTTTATGTAGTGTTAAAGACACATGCCAATCTTGCAAAAACTTGAAATGATCTTAATTATCTACATACCCTATTTTATATCCAATGGATTGTGTTTGCAGTAAAGAAAGTTTCTAATAAATTGTAATTAAAAATTATAAAACAAACGAATGGAAACTAATCGTTGAACCCCATAAAGAAGAAAAAATTATTGCCCTACATACACGAGACTTCAATATTGTTAGCGTCAACGACTTTGTTGCTTGATATATTCTTTCATTGACGTAGCTTTTTTTTTGGGTACATTCATTGACGTAGCTTTATATGTTTCTATGTTGGTTTGATTTTATTTTTATTTTTTTCAAATAATTTAAAAACATCTTCTACAGTGTCTCGGAAAGTTTCTTTTAGTAAAAAGTAAAATTCTCGTGCGTCACTCTGTTTTCACGTATTTTAGATTTGTTTATAAAATTAAAGTTATAATTGTGACAAACATAATTAGTTGTTTTAGCTCTCTAAAAATACATAAAAAGTGAGAGTAATCAATATGTAATACTTTTTCGTCGGGACTCAATAATAATATAATCATTTATAAATAATAAAGAGATTTATAGAGTTGTTATGTTATAAAAGATAATGAAATTATACTGTTAATATGTAATGTTTTCCTGTCGAGATTCAAGAATAAAATAATCATTTATAAACAATAAAGACATTTATAAAATTTTTATACGTGATCAAAGACGATGAAATGATACAGACAACATGTAATGTTTGTTGTGACATAAAAGTAAAATACATATTTATTATTTATAAATAACAAATACATTTATAAAGATAAAATTAAAAAATTAATAAAATAAAGAAATAAAAACATCAAGAAAAACAAAAAAATAAGAAACATAAATATAAAAAAAATATCAAAATGTAAAAAAAAATAACTTCTTGTATGGACTCAAAAGTAAAATAATCATTTATAAATAATAAAATATTTATAAGATTAGATACGTGCTCAAAAACGATGAAATTATACCAACAACATGTAATGTTTTCCTGTCAAAAAGCAAAAAAAAAGTAATCATTATACCAAAATGTAATTTATTTCCCGTTGGGATTCAATAATAAAATAATCATTTATAAAAATAAAGACATTTGTAAAATTTTGATACGTGATCAAAGACAATTAAATTATATCAACAACATGTAATATTTATATGTTAGAACTTAAAAGCAAAATAATCATTTATCATTTATAAATAATAAATACATTTATAAAGATAAATTAAAAATAAAAAAACAAAAGAAATAGAAACACTAAGAAAAAAATGAAAAGAAAATGAGAAATATAAATATAAGAAAAATCTAAAAAGTAAAAAATTTTAAAAATTCCTCATAGGAACTCAAAATTAAAATAATCAATTATAAATAATAAAACATTTATAAAATTTGATTATGGTATGTACTCAAAGACGATGAAATTATATGGACAATATGTAATATTTTTCAGTCGGGACTCAAAAGAAATGTAATCGTTTATATCGGCATGTAATGTTTTTCCGTTGATAATCAAGAGTAAAATAATCATTTATAAATAATAAAGACATTTACAAATTTTGATACGTAATTAAAGATAATGAAATTTTATCGACAACATGTAATGTTTTCCAGTTTGGACATAAAAGAAAAATAATCATTTATCATTTATAAATAATAAATATATTTATAAATATAAATTATAAAAAATATACAACTAAAGAATTAAAGAAATGAAAACATTAAGAAAAAATGAAAAGAAAATAATAAATATAAATGTAAGAAAAAAATAGGAAAATTAAAAGTAAAAAATTTTCAAAAATAAAAATAATAAAAAACAAAATGAAATTAAAAAATTAAAAATCAGAAAAAATATATAATCATTTAAAATTAGTTTTAGTTTCAGTTTAGTCTCATATATTCTAAAATGTTAACAATATTTGTGAAATTGGCCCTTTTTTACTTTTTGCAATAGTTTTTTGGGTTCTAATTTTTGACATAATTTGATACACCAGATTGTGCTTGTGGCACACATGCATTTCTTGTTGTGGATCAGCCAACAATTTGTCTTCAAAGTAACGTAAAAAAAAACATGCGGAACTAAATTGAAACTAAAAAAGGGTAAATCACTAACTTGAAACTTTAAATTAAGATGAATGGCATCGGTAGTAATTTTGCCTAAAAATAAAAATAAATAAATAACAATAAGATATTAAAATAATATTATTTTGCAACCAAGAGGTTTGTTTTGTTAAAGTAGATAAATAATAAAGACATTTATAAAGATAAAATATAAAAAATAAACAATTAAAAAATTAAAGAAATGAAAAAATTAAGAAAATAAAATAATAAATATAAATATAAGGAAAAAAGAAAAACTGAAAAGTAAAAAAGAAAAAATCCAAAAAATAAAAATAATAAAAAATAAAATGAAATTAAAAAATTAAAAATCAGAAAAATATATAATCCTTTAAAATTAATTTTAGTTACAATTAAGTCTCACTTGTTCTAAAATGTTGAAAATATTTGCCAAGTTGATCCGTTTTTTGCTTTTTACAATACCTTTTTGGGTTCTGATTTGTGACATAATTTGATACACCAGATTATGCTTGTGTCACACATGCACTTTTCGTTGTGAATCAGCCAATAGGTTTCTCAAAATTAACGTATAAAAACACGTAAAACTAAATTAAAAAAAATAATAAAAGACTAATTTAAAACTTTAAATAAAAATAAATGATGCATGTAGTAATTTCACCTAAAAAATAAATAAATATAAAAATAAATAATAAATATTAAAATAATATTATATTCTAGCCAAATGGTCTGTTTTGTTAAAGATGTAAGAGGAAAGGGAAAGGAATTTAAAATAAAAAGGAGGGAGATTATTAAAAAGAAAAAAGAAACGCGAGAGAGTGGTATTGGAGGGAAACAAAAACCATGCAATAACAGGGGTTTGTTTTCTAAAATAGATAAATCGATAGATGACTTAATTTAAACACTTACTCTTTTTGTCATGAGGAACTTGCTGCTTCTGCGGACATTGGTTAAGTATGATTTACATCTTAGCCGTGTGATTTTTTTATTTCTTTATTGGTGAAAAAATGGTGTTTTCCTTCTTTCAATTTGTACGTTTCTCAGGCCCTGCTAGATTGTGTTTCTCATGATTTTGTATTTATTAATAACCAACTCGGGGGTGCATTTATCTGGGTTAGTTTCGCTCTATTCTTGGGTGGCCCATATTAAATGCACCCCCTCACTTATTGAGTATACCCCCTAAATTTACTAATTCCCCAAAATATCAGTTTTTATTTACTCACCCCACACATTCCGGAAATTCGAAATTGACGAACGAAAACACTCCAGTTTTACCGGAAATTCGAATTTTCGGTATTTTTTTTCGTTCTGAACTTATTTCCGGAAATTCCAATTTCCGGTATGCAATTTTTGTATACCGAAAATTGGAATTTCCGGTATGATTGTATTTTCATATTTTCATCGGAAATTATGAATTTCTGGTATGTAATTTTTTTTAGTTTATACTGGAAATTCGAATTTCTGGTATGCCTTTTTTTTGCGTTCTGAACTTAATACCGAAAATTCCAATTTTCGGTATGCAATTTTTGGATACCGGAAATTGGAATTTCCGGTATGATTGTATTTTCACATTTCCACCAGAAATTATGAATTTTCGGTATGCAATTTTTTTAGTTTTATGTTCCGAAAATTATGAATTTCCGGTATAAACTAAAAAATTGCATACCGAAAATTCATAATTTCCGGTGCACATTTTTTTTTATTTTATACCGAAAATTCACAATTTTCGGTGCATATTTTTTTATTTTATACCGAAAATTTATGAATTTCCAGTATGGTGTGCGTGTGTGTATGTGTTTCTTTTTATGAATTTTAATATAATTTATTTAAATAAATAAATTTATTTATTTGTTTAAATAAATATATATTTATTTGATATATTTAAAATAAGGTATCTTAATTTTTTTTCAATTTGTATTAGTAATTATCTGGATATTTTTTTATGGTTTTAGATATGCCTAGGATGAGAGGAGGGAGAGGAAGAGCTTCCAGTTCTGCTAGTGCACCACCTCGTAGACAGTGGCTGCCTCCTATTGCCTCTGAGTGTAGGAGGCGTGTTACTCACAGACAGCCTCACGATGAGCATGTAGAAGCTCAGGACGAGGTACCTCATATTGCAGACGAGGTCCCAGAGGATGTAGCTGGAGACCAGGATCCCTTTCCTGGAGGACCTTACGATAGGTCGTTGCTTACAGACTTTGAGCATCACGTTGCCTATCAGATATGGCAGGGGCAGGTATACATCTGGTTGTTGTTTGAATTTTGATCAACTATTTTTTTTTTGTATGATAAATGATATTGACAAAGTTTATTTGTGTGCAGGATCGTGATCCGCTTAAGGTGGCCGCCCACGACCTGAAGTTACAAAAATGGTTGGGGAACCGTATACCACCTCCTCCCCATGTAGCGGAGGTAGTCGTGCGAGCCGGCCTGTTATCCTTGATGTACTGCAGATTTAGGATGATTGACAAGGCCTTAGTGTCCGCATTTGCTGAGAGATGGCACCGGGAGATGAGCACCTTCCATCTGCCCTTTGGAGAGATCACCATCACGCTTGATGATGTGTCTTGTCTCCTAGGTCTTATTGTCAGCAGCTCTTTCTATGTAGCCCCAATGATGGATATGGACATTGTCATATCTTACTTACAGACATTGCTGGGGTGTACATATGCGGAGGCATACAAGGAGGCGCACGATATGAGAGGTGCTCATGTGAGTATTGACTTTTTGACGAAGACATATGACGACCGCGAGAACGACAGACAGTGGGACTATGCAGCGTCAGGGCCTTCATAATGTTCTCGCTGGCCTATAACATTTTGGCAGACAAGAGCCATATATACATTGACGTCAAGTACCTGGACTTGGTATGTGACTTACAAGAGGTTGGTAGGGTGTCATGGGCTAGTGCTGCACTATCTGTGTTGTACGGATATCTGGGCAGTGCTAGTCTATGACACTAAGCAGATTGGCGGATATATGACACTTTTCAGGTACGAAGCCTATTTTTGTAAACAATTATTTATTTAAAATATTGGTATGGTGATTGATTCGTTATTACTGTAACAGGCATGGATATATGAGTATTTCCCTACTATCTGCCCTCGAAAGGATCTTGGCGTAACTGAGGGCATGGCATGAGCCATGAGGTGGTCTCCTGTTAGGGGTAACGGCCAGGTGGAGCCCATCAGGAGAGCACTGGATGCGTTGACACCTGATGATGTTTGTTGGTACCCGTGGACTACACGCAGGACGCAGACTCATCCCACATCCTTGTTTTTAGGGTACATCCGTTGTGCTTCGTTCATACTGTCGTACTTGCCTGAGAGGGTAGTCAAACAGTTCGGCTATATCCAGGACATTCCCTGGCCACCACCACTTCGTCCCACAGCTGAGGAGATTACGGATGCGTGGATATCTTTTCCTCTGCACTCTATCCTTTCGACTGTCCCACTAGACGTGTCCACTTATCTAGTGGAGTGCACTGAGAGATACATCGAGTGGTACCGCAGGATGTCGCATCCATTTCTGATAAATCCGGTCGTAGAGGCTGCTCCTGAGGCTGGGCCTAAGGCCGATTGTGTAAGTGTTTAGATATAAATTATGTATTTTTTGTATTTGTTTATTTCCTCTTATGTCTTGTTGTAATTTACAGGCGAGTTGTTATGATATGATGGAGAGGCTGAACTCAGTCACTGGCATTCTCCATACGATGCCTGAGGATGAGAAGATCTCGACGGACCCCGCTAGGCTTGCCGAGTATATTTCCCAGGCACTACAAATAGCACTGGGTGGGACGGAGACATCCACATCTTGGACGAATTGTCGACATAGGAGACGTTGGGATTTTTTATATTTGTTATGTTTTTTTTTGTTATATTTGGACATCTTTTTTTTTTTGTTATATTTGGACATCTTTCGTTGTTTCGTCCTTATAAGCAAAACATGAAGCGGGTAACTAAATGAAACGACTCGTTCAACAACAACAAAACAAACATTACATAAGAACCGAATGCAACTACAACATTAAAAAAACCAAACCCAACGATTTATTAAACGCAACTACTCGTTCAACGACAACAAAACACAAATATTACTACAGATCACTACAATGTAATCAATCGTCGTCCAAGTGTATGCGGTCATCTGGATCCTGTGGTGTATTCTGATGCAACAATGGAGATAATGTAAATCATTCCTGCAATCGAGCAACATACAGTGTTGCCCATGAATGAGCCTCAGGATAACAATGCTAACGCCAACTAGGAGCGATGTTAGGCAACGGACATCCGGACTTCAGAAATAACTGAAAAAATGCAAATTAATTAGACACATTTTACAAGTAAAAAAATAGATTAAGTTAAAAATAACACATTATTGTAAAAAATTACTTATACCCAGTGATTACGGCTGACAAACCTAATACAAATTACAGGGTTACTTGACTGAGTTGGGTGACACATGCCCCTAAGAGGAAAAAAATGTCCAACACGTTTGAGTCCAGTCATTCAAAGAGACTAGAATCAATTTATATTTTGTTGCTATTACGTAACCCATGTCTGGTAAGGACATCCACTTGTCACGAAAGCAGGTACCAGTTACACCTAGCACCCTCAATTCTTGATATCGATCTCCAAAAAGCTGGCCATATAAATCATAATGCATTCTGATATCTTTTTCCAAGTCTTGACGGACTATAGGCCATCCGTCCTCAGATTTACCAAGTAATGCTGCAATCGAACGATATCCACAGTTTCCATCATCTTTGACGTCCACGATGACCTCAATATATGGGTGAAACTGCGCAGGAAATTGACCCAGGTAAGGCAATCGTTTCTTTTTCCTTGTGGGTACATTAGATGATGCCTTTGATGCCTTTGATGTATTCCCGGATGGTATGTCAGAATACATTTTGTCCACATGCTCAAAATAAGATGGGTCGCGCCTAACATCATATCCATCCATTGTTGGGGCCTTACCTTTACCATTTTTCGGTGCTCCCTTGGTCTTCACCTTTTCAGGAGGTGGATACATTGAAGTTGCATCCGGAAATACAAGTTCACGCATCTTGGCAAACAATGTCCTCTTGCCAATAATGTTAAGTGACCGAAATCGCTTTACCAATGCATCCCACTGAAGTGCAAGCTCTTCCTCTGGCACCCCGTCTTCTGTCTCGCCTTGGTGGTGTATTTCTTGTTGTTCACCAAAATGTAAACTCCTCCAATGCAAGTGAACTGCCTCCAATGGAATAGATACAAACATCCTACTGTAGCCCCCCAACTCACAAGCATAGGATAACCCATGTGTCGATCTAATAGTGCAACCACAAACAGATTTATCAATACCAACATAATTCACTCTACTGTACTCGTCGACAATATGTTGTAGTGCAGTCCTTGATACAAATCCATGTAATCTGATAAACACACGGGTGTTGTGCCTGTGCTCCACTACATTTATGCTTCTCTCTAATGATGCCTTTATCTCGGTGTGTTGCAGTGCAAGCATATTATTCATAGCTTCCCAACAATTACACAGGTCACCTCTGCTATTTTATAGATTCCTTTTCAATGCCCAATGTGCAGACTCAACCCTAATGACAAACAAAAATTAAACCGCATCAACTACAATGACACAATTAAAAAATATTTATCAAAATAATTTTATATACTGGTTTAGCATACCTATTTGTTGTTGTATTTCCTAAGTGCATCACTCGGTTGGTCCATGCCGCAACAAACTTTTCCTTGTATAGATTCAACCATGTATTCTTGACATACTCGATAAAATAGGAAATTCTGAACATACGCACTCAAAAGTCATCAAGCGCTGCTCATACTCAACCTCGTCAGTCGCATTAACAACACCATCCCATGCATCCTTTACTGCCTCATGTTTATCTTCACGAAATACCAACTTCTTACATTTCGTATAGACATTCTTACCTATATGAAATTGACACAACAAATTAGTCGAAGTTGGAAAAACGGACACAACTGCATTCATCAGAGCAAGATCTTTGTTGGTAAGAATAACTTGAGGAAATGATTCCTCTCTCACAAACAGTCCTTTTAACTTCAATAGTGCTCATACAAAGTTATCATGTTGCTCAGAATCCAAATATGCAAATGTCATTGTGTATGTAAGGGTCGTACAAGTAATACCAACAATTTTAAACAGTGACAGCCGATATCTGTTGGTTTTGTAGGTGTTGTCCATGAGCAAGACAATGTGAAATGTATTCAATAAATTGATGGCATCTGGATGTGTCCAAAAAATATCTATCACAACGTCGGAATCGTGATGTCTTCTATACCAGAACGCTTATCGATCATGTTGTATTAAGTTCAACAAGTGTTGCATTTCAGTTCTTGGACCTTTCTGAGTTGATCGAAACTTATGCCGTTCATTATATACTTGACTGATGGTAATGGGGTTCCCCTTATTGCGTTGTTTCAGTGTCAGTAGAATGCTTCCAGGCTTTACATTGTTCTTTGTCATGTCATGAATAATTTCTTTCTCATTTTGACATAAGCGACCAACAAATGGATGTCCCACCATGCTTTCAGGTATCCGATGGTTGTGAATTCCACAAAGGACCCTAAGTATCCAGCCTTCACTCGTTGACAGAGGTCTTCCTTTAAGCGCGAACGGACACTCACACTTATGAGATCTAGTTGACTTTGAAGAACTTGATGACTTAGATCTATACTTTTCACTCCTTTCACAACCCATAATGATTTTGGTTTTTCTTCCTCTTTGTCCGTTTCTATGTCTGATCTTACAATTACAACAACTATATTGTTTTCCTTCCCAACCTCTCAAGCTCAATACAAAAGATTATCTCGTTTAGGAAATATCTAAAAAATTAAACTTAATGTTTTCATGATAAAAATATCAAATAATACTACATATTCACAATATCAAATAATAACTATATTACCTGCGTAGTAGTGAATACGTCACTAAAATCGACAGGTTGGGACACGTTGGTAGGCTTGTCAGCTTTATCAGAATAAAAGACACTAAAATCATCCATTTCCAATAAACCTAAAATAAAACAAACAAAAATAAATTATTAGTTGAACAAAAAAATTGAAAAAAAATAACAAAATTCTGTACATACCGGAAATTCAGAATTTTCGGTACGTTGTAAAAAATCGAAATACGTACTGAAAATTATGAATTCTGGCACCTATTTGATTTTTTTACATTATATCGGAAATAATGAATTTCCGGTAAACTACCAAAAATTCATAATTTCCGGTACGTTGTAAAAAATCAAATAGGTACCGGAAATTATGAATTACCGGTATAATACCGAAAATTCATTACTTCCTGTACGTATTTCGATTTTTTACAATGTACCGGAAGTTATGAATTTCCGGTACGTACTAAAATTCAAAAAAAAAATATACCGCAAATTCGTAATTTCAGTACTCCGAAATAGTACCGTAAATTGCAATTTACGGGAATGAGTCCAATTTTGAAAAAAAAAGGGGTAAAAAATGTGAGAGTGGGTATGAGTTGAAAATTGTTGGGCGGTATTTTGGGTTTTTCAGAATTTGAGGGTGTACTCAATAGGTGGGGGTGCATTTAATATGACCCTTCTTGGGTTCTCCGTGCATGTCCTATTATTGATCCATCTCTTCCTTCTATTTTTTTAACTAAAAAAGATATTCATTCATTAAAATTGATAAATACATCGAAAGCAACAAAAATTTAACATCGCTAAAAATCGAAAAGGATGAATCAGTGAACAAACTCACAGCACCCAAGTTAATAGCATAAAACGACAAAATGTCTACAAATATGACAAAATCAAAGTGACCGGAATACTCATGCCTCCGGATATGTAACGTTGATGCCCAAGTCTTGATTGAATCTGTAATAGATCGAAGTTGATTTGCCAATCTGAATCAAACTAACACCGCAATAAGACAGAAAATCAAACAACACTGCACCAGACGACGAACAAAACAACGTCGCACTCAGACGACGAAATCACGAAAAAACATAAAAGAAAAACTAGATCTATATAAAAAAAAACACATAAGTATTCCGGTGTGGAAAAACCAAAACCACATCTCTTCCTAAGAAGTGGTGAACATGATTCATAGAACTTTTAGACTTTATTATGTAAACTTTTTATTTTTTTGAAAGAAACTTTATTATGAATAATCATAAATAGGTGAAAGAAATAACATTGACAATATTTTTTAACGAGGGTAGAGACATTTTATTGGCCTTTCTACCTAAATTACAGGTTATATAAGTTTTGTTGGGGTGAAAATTATGGCATGTTTGATGGGCTGGCTTAGGATGGCCACAATGTCATGGTTTCGATTGGAAAATTAATGTGTTGCACGTCCAATTTTTCTTGCAATATCATAGTTTTATTTGGAAAAAGAAATATGTTATTCATTATATTATATTTATTGAGATATGTTTTCTATTATTTTTTCTTTGTAAATATTTTTTATTTATTTCCTATTTTTATTAGAAAAACATATATGCACCATATCTTTCACATATTTTCCACATATGTGATAAATAAACAAAACATCACCATATTTTGTGGGTCTCACTTAGAAGGGAATCCACCAAACAAATCTCCCCCTTACCGACTCAAGTGGGAAGATATTGTTCAACCATGTCTGCTTTCTTCCTTCACAGCTTCCCTGTGATAGCATAAGCTCCCCCTCAATCAAACTTCTATCTTTTTGTGTTTTCCACCAACATCTCTCGTTTACGAATATTGAAGTCTTCAATAGTGACACTATTTGTACTTGAACCGGCGTGCTTTGCCATCAATGAGACACGTCTTCTGACCTCCATTGTCAGGAAGACTTTTGACACAAGGATCCACACACAGATCCACCTATTCTTCAATATTCGTCTCAACTTGTCACCTAGTCGTACCAATGGTTTTGAGTCGATCCCCTATAGTTGCACCATCATTTGAACCATAGCTTTGCAGATACCATTATTGGGAAAAATCCGCACGTGGTACTCTGATTTACTCACACATGCCCAAGGATCTTTGATACCAGTGTTGGGGAATCTTCATACACAAAGAAAATAATAAAGGACACAGAGATTTACATGGTTCGGGACCTTTTGCCTACGTTCACGGAACACCTCAACAAAAACATTTCATTATCACAAATAAGATTACAAAATTGTATTGTAACCCACCCCATAATATATCAAGTTTCTGGCATAAACTTGAAAAACCTACCACAAATTGTGTATCACGTTACAAACCTGAATACCTCACTCAAGAGTTACAAAGAATGATAACACTCACCACACACTATAAGTTTTCTAATCTGAAACTTTGAAACCCACCCTACATTATTTTTTCCTCACGTGCTTGTGTTGCACGGCTACCCCCTTTCTCTCGGGTGCTATCTACATTTTGCACCACCCCTGGTGCCTCTTGCACCACACTTTTCTCTCTGATATGTCATACCCATTTACAGAAGAAGAGCAACAAATACAGACAATATATTTTGATATGATTCTGTTGAGATATGATACTGATATTTTGATCTGATTTTGTTGAGATATGATACTGATTTATTTTATATTTATTGAGATATGTTTTTCCTTATTTCTCCTTTGTAAATATTTCATATTCTGTATTTCCTCTTTTTATTGTAAAAACATATATGCACCATATCTTTTACATATCTTTCACATATCTAACAAATAAACAAAACAACATCATATCTTATGGGTCCCACTCAGGAGAGAATCCACCCGACAAATTCTTGTAGGGAATTCTAGAGGGGAGCACTAAGAGATTTTGACGACATTTATTCCCAAAATCTTAAGGTGTTAGGTTAATGGGTCTAGTCTCTTATATATTCTTCATTTTGTTTATTACTAGGCGATGTGAGACTTCTTTATTTTATCCCTCACACTTGGATACCCAACATCTTTCCCTCAAGTGTGAGTCTCCTCCACACCGAGCCTTTTCGAGAGATACTCATGTTTTTTCATCGAGTCATTCTCGAAACACATAAGCTCCCCCTCAAGCGAAAGTCTTTCCATCAATATTCTTGTACTTACGCCACTATTGGCTCACATACATCAACAGTGACACCTTTAATCACACTAATGAGTCTAGTCTCTTGTATACTTTTCATTTTATTTATTACTAGGCGATGAGAGACTTCTTTATTTTACGCCTCACACTTGGATACCCAATACTATTTAACTAAATATGTTACGCCAAAGCCTAAGACTTTAAAAAAATGTATCTATTGTGTGTGTGTGTTTGATAAAATACTCTTCATTTTATTTATTGCTAGGCGATAAGAGACTTCTTTATTTTACGCCTCATATTTGGATACCCAACCCAATTTAACTAAATATGTTACGCCTAAGCCTAAGATTTTAAAGAAAAATCTATCTATTGTGTGTGTGTGTGTATGATAAAGTGATTTTGTTAAATGGCCCATTTGAACACAAATTTTTTTTCAGCCTTTTAATAATTTATTAGGCCGAGCTAAAATTTTATACTTTTTTAAAAAGGTCAAGGTGAGCAAAAAGTTAAAAAGAAAAACAGTAATAGATATTAATTTAGGCTAAGGGTGTAATTTTGTAAAACAATCTAAATCTATTTAGGCTGAGCAAATGTACTCAACTATTTTGATAATTATTAGAGAGATGGGAATATGATGTAGAGTTATTAGGTGTTTTAAATTATTGAAGTAATTTTCTTTTAGAATTAAATCATTTTCTATAATCGACCATTTAAATGAATTTCATGGGTAAAATAAAAAAAATTCAGGTTTTTATTTTCAATTTTACTATAAATATATAGAGCTAGGTGGGACCCGCGGCACTCTAATTGTGTGTTTGTTTTGGGTGAAATAGAGAAGAGAGAGTTGGAACAGAGAGAGCCAACTTTTTCTGTTTGGTCATCAAAAAAGTTGAGAAGAGAAAAACTAAAATGCTGGGTCCACACCTTTTTCATTTTTCTCCAAATTTGATAAGACATGAGAGAGAGAAGGCTCAAATAATTTGTTTACCTTTCCTGTCCCTTTGCTGAACAGTAACTTTACAAAAAAATTTGGTTGCGCTTGCAGACAACGCTACGTTACGTTAATATGACTTTGCAATTTGTAGGTTACTGCGATACGATGCTTTACTGTTCAATAAATTAATACAAATAATATCACTTTATTTAAATTAGTCAATTCGGATAAATTAAAATAAAATAAAGTATACAGTAAATTAACTCAAGTAATTTAATTAATTAAAAAAATTAATTAACTAACTTTTACTTGGTAATAATTAATTATTTAGGTAGGGACTTTTTTGTCAATGCAAAAATTATTATATTTCTCTCTTCTCTATTTCTCTTACCAAACAATACCTCAAATCTATCATATTTCTCACATCTTTTTCTCTTTTTATACTCTCTCTTTACAATTTCTCTTGTTAACTAAATACAGTGTAACAGACCATTTGCAAGAAGGGATTATGCGCAGAAAAGAAAAGAAAAGAAAGAAAACATGTTTTTCGAAATCTATTCCTCTGGAAAAGAAAAGTTCCATGGGTCCCATAGTGAATCCTTCTTCCCAATTTGCTAAAAAAACATCAAAAAGAGGTGAAAAATACATACATAAAATAACCACAACGCCCTCCACTAAAATGATAATAACATGGAGCAGCTGATTTGTATTCAATTCACTTTTGTTCAACAGAGTTTAACATCTTGCTGTCAAAAAAAAAAGAGTTTAACATAATTTTTTTTTATTACTTATACTTTGTAAATAAATAAGAATATTTTTTATTTTCACCTATTTTATTTTTATTCTGTTTTATTGATGTTTTATTTTTTTATTTTCTTGGTAAAATAAATATTTTTAATTCATGAATATTTTTATTTTATCTTTTATTTTTATGGAATATATTTTCTTTATTATTTATCATTTATCAATATTTTTAGGTTTTAATGAAATATTTATTTTCTCTTTTTATATTTTTATTTTCTTTATCGTATCTGATTTTTACTTAGAGATATTTATGTCATTTTATAGAAATATTTTTTATCCCCTCACTCTTTCCTTTTATTTTCTCTAAAACTAAAACACTAAGTAATTATCTCATTTTTTATAACTCCCGCTCTCTTCTTCTCACTTTCTTTCCTTTATCTTTCTTTCGTCAACCAAACAAAGTATCAAGTGGTAAAGTTCATAGGATGGAAACATATTTAAGTAAAAGGATATTGTATGGCATGTGATCCGTGTGACAAAAAGTGGTAACACTTTTAATTGTCTTTTAATTGAAGACCCCACACCTGATATCTACCAACTATTGACATCATTGTTAGTACATTTGCTTTCAATATGCACCTCTCAGTGTATTGGCCAAGTCTTGCAGCCTCAACGCAGTGCTTCCTTATTATTCAAACTAGCAAACGAGACTCCTATTCAACACGGGTGCAAGAAAATCAGTTAAAAATAATTTTTTTATATAAAACTGGAAATGGAGCCACGTAGTGCATCATGGATAACCAAATATGTGATTAGTTTTCTTAAAAATAGAAGATGAAAATGTTACCTAGTGACGCAACGTAAATAGCCAAACGTGTAGTTAGTTTTTTTATATAGATAATAAATAGATAGATCCATTCACACTTTTAACATGCTATATTAGACATAGGAAAGTCCCCTACGCAAGGGTGATTGGAGCTGCATATACAACAATTATTCTTCGTTAAAATTTGTTAATTGCCGATCTCTGCATTAAAACCAAAATGCCGTATGCACCTAATTATACTTTAGATAGAAATTTGACAATGCTATTTCTTACAACTTGGATTGGCCTTCTTTAAAGAAGAAATTGGATGCACATATCATGTGCCAAAAGAAGACACATTTTACATCATGTTACGATTTCGGTATTTAATTTTTATAAGATACTTCCTTAACTTAAAAACTACATACTTTTTTTCCAATTAAAAAGGAAACCAAACAAAACATTACAAAGCATTAAGATAATATTTTTGCAAGATGTGTAAAAAACATAGCTTTGGCTGATATTTTCTGCTATGGCAGAATTGTAAGTTGAAACTGACAATTTTTGCTACAACATCAATAACCAAGTTGATCCATGTAACTCCACAACAAAGCTTTCTAGTTGTGTTGTATAAAACTCATGGAAGGCATTAATCAACCGACACTGGCTGCATGTTTTCAGCTTCTTTCCGAAGTTCTTGGAACAGAACAGATGACAGGTATCGTTCCCCGAAACTTGGATGAACAGTCTGAAACATTAAGTCATCACAACATTAGCAACAAAGAGAGAGAAGTTTGCTGCCTAAAATCACAGTGCTAAGCATATTTTTACAGAATTTCAAATTAGATTATGGTAAAAAAAATAATAATAAATAAATAAATAAATTGTGCAATTGTTTGCATAGTGTTGCTTCCTGGTGTGGATTACCTAATGAGGCTCATGACACAATAGTGATTAGACTTACACATTTTGCTTCTTGTTGTTTTAAATTTTAAGGAAAATTGTTCTTACCACAATAAGTTTGCCTTTGTTCTCAGGCAAACTAGCCAATCTAAGTGCTGCAACTGTGTTAGCTCCGGATGATATACCAACCTGGAAAAATTAGAAAGAAAAATAGTTATAATTTCAGACATTCCGCAATTCAGAATCAGTTTGTTACGAGTTATATCCGAACAATATGTAAATCTTCGGGCGAAATCTGCGGTTAAATGAATAAAGCTTGATGGTTCTCATCCATTCTTGTTTCATGAAGTCTACAAAATTGTCATTTGAAGATTACCAGTAGTCCTTCCTTTAAGGCCAACGTCCTAGCCATGTTAACTGCATCTTCACTGCTAACCTACACAACATAAGTTTCGAATGACAGTTAGGAGAAACATGAGTCTTTTCAAGCTAAGTGTAGAAGAAAGTAACAATCTTGCTTACTTCAAGAACTTTTTCCATTACATCCATGTCTAATATGTCTGGCTTGAATCCAACCCCATTACCAGTTATTTGATGAGGACCTATATATCAGGACAACATCAGAGTTTGCAATTTGTAGATAGAAAAATGAGCTTTTGAATATCACAGACCACAGTAATTATTTTCATTACTTCCTATCTTACTATCCTTATTTTAAGTGCCTTTTACATTTATATTATTTCATCACTTTACCAATGCTAAAAATGATTATGAAATGTAAAAAATTTAGACTCTTGTACACTAATCCTTTTTTAATTTTATCTTAGAGCATTCAAGAATACAATATATACAGAATTATCATATCAAGAAGTAAAAGAAAAATCAATGAAACAAAATGATCTTTACCAGGTTTACCACCATTCAGAACATTACTTTCAGCTGGCTCCACTCCATATATCTAATATGATTGAAAACAACAGTTCAAAGGATTTAATGAGAGTATCTAACAGAAACACTCTTCAGCTTGTAATTTGAATTTTTATCTGCAGAAATCACCTTAACATTAGGGTTTTGGGATTTAAGATATTGTCCAACCCCAGAGACTGTGCCTCCACTACCTATTCCCATAACAAATATGTCAATTTGTCCATTTGTATCCTCCCATATCTCAGGACCTGTTGTTTCAAAATGCACCTGTTTTCCCATTTCAAAGTAAATTATATATATAAGCTCACCATTACAAATACCAAGAATTTCAGAACTATCTATCATTAAATATAAAGGCAAGTATAGCATAAGCATAGTTTTTTTTTTTTTTTGATAAACCACTGTAATTAGGGCCTTTGGTTCTCCGGTGGCACCTAAGGTATCCCCACAAGCTTCGGCTCTATGGACCAGCTATGAGACTAATCCTAGCGATGGAGCGAGGGAATTAACCCTTAGTTGCTCACCATACCAAATTGAGCACTCCTAGGATTTGAGCCACGTTCTCCTCACTAAGGGTCGAGGCCCCTTACCACCTCAACCAACCCAATGTTAGCAAGCACAGTTATATATATATTCTTTTCTTAGTAAAAGATTTCAAACAGAAATAGTAATTGAAGTTGTTGAGGTAACCTGGGTATTGGCTGGATTGGAAAATTGTTGCAGCATGAAAGCATTTGGCGTGGATTCAAGAAGGTCATAAGCCTTCTTAACTGTTCCTCCCATACCTTTGAGTGGATCAGTGAGGATCAATTCAGCTCCAAATGCTCTCATGGTTACCCTTCTTTCCAAGCTTGTGTAAGAAGGCATGGTCAAAACCATCTTATATCCTTTCATAGCAGCCATAAATGCCATGCTGATACCCATGTTTCCTGATGTTGGCTCTATCAGTGTTGTCTACACCATCAATTTAGGTAAAATCAGCATCAATATGTGAACAGATGAGCAAAATTGGTGCCCTTAATCACTTCAACCAACCTTTCCGGGAAATATCAGATTCTTTTTCTCAGCATCCTCCATCATTGCAAGTGCTGGTCTGTCAAAATTAAAGAAAATTACAAAAGTTCTGTTAGGAACTTGAACTCTTATTACAATTAAGATTAGTGTGAAACCTGGTTAAATTTAAAGTAGAAACAAATGGAATTTCAAATATGATTTGAAAGAGAAAGGGAGTGACCTGTCTTTGATGCTGGCAGTAGGCTGCATCATTTCTTGCTTGACAGCAATATAAGCTCCACATCCTTCAGTGACTTTGTTAAGATAAACCAGTGGAGTCCTCCCAATGAGCTGAAAAATAAATTGTTCTACTTTAGATAAGCATTGAATAAGTAAAATTGGAATATTTCCTCCAATAAACAAAAATGGTAAAAGAAAAAATAAAATTAGAAATATCAATCATTCCACAAAATGGTTTGTCAATAAAGTTTTATTTCTTTTTTCTTCTTAGAATGTAGTGAAAGCTCAAATTTAGTTCTCTTCAACATTTCCTTTTCTATACATCTCATGATTCTTCTATAAAAAAAAAAAAAAACATTTTCAACAAAATTGAAAACAGAATAACTGAGTTTCAATGACAATTATCACGATTTTGTTAAACAAAAATTAAGGTTTGATTATACCAAGAATTTAAGACAGATTTTCAAGCCAACCCCACAGGTTAAAAAGAATAAGAAGGGGAAAAAAAAACAGTACAAAATCTGATTCCAATTTTCTTTTCACTTTTGGCATATGAAGTGATTGAGTAGGATAAGTTGGAATTTTGGTCGT
Source organism: Calophaca sinica (assembly GCA_037113605.1). Lineage (NCBI taxonomy): Eukaryota > Viridiplantae > Streptophyta > Magnoliopsida > Fabales > Fabaceae > Calophaca > Calophaca sinica. The sequence goes on along the minus strand of CM073733.1, from coordinate 119,473,585 downwards.
ACACGTGGCATGATACGAGTGAGTGATCAGAAACAGACCAGCCACTGCAAACAACCATTTTGGGTGTGGACTGTGGAGCTACGGCTACTGCATCACAGACCAATTAGGAAAAACCAGGTCGCATGTTGTCTCATCAGCATGTAATGAAAATGAGAGAGAGAGAGAGAGAGAGTTACCTGAGAAACATGTTTTTTGATGTTGGTTCCAGGAAGATCTTTTGGTAAATCTCTGATTCTCTGAGCAAAAGAAGGAGAATCAACAATGGTTGCTGTTGAGAACAACCTTCTCGTCATGGTGTGGTGACATGCAATGGCATATGAAGAAGATCTTTGCTTGAGGAAGCTGCTGAGGTAAGCCATTAATAATGGAGGAGAGGATCAGGACTTTTGGATTGAAAATCTCAAAGCTTTGCGGTATATACACCAAACCGAGCTATTATTTCCTTCTTATATAGGCTAGTATGTTATGTTATTTCCTCCCACTTGCAGTGCAACAGTCCAATTCAGCATTGACAACGTGTGACCAGAGAGATTCGGTGGTGCTGGTGTGCTGACATAAAAATAAAAATATACTCTCTCCCGTTCTATCCGGCAGTCTCCCTATTTTATTTTTTTGCAATTTTGGTTTTTGTGTTTTTTTAATTACGCTTTTGGTCTAAAAAATCATGGATTGTGCACTTCTAATCTCCATTTTTCAAAAATCCAGGCTTTTTTTTAACAAAAGTGCAAAAAATCCATGATTTTTTTGAGGGACCAAAAGTATAATTAAAAAGTATGAGGACCAAAATCATCAAGTATTTGTTTGGTTTAGATTGGAAACCACGTTTAGAAAACGCCGTTTTGATTTTTCAACTGAATGTTTGGTTAAGATTTCAGGTGAATAAAATCTGGTTTGAAGGTGGTAAATTGGATTTTGTTAAAGGCAAAAAATCTTAGCTTTTTCGTTCAGAAAAATGGATTTTGAATTTAGGACCCACACAATCATTTATATTTACACATCAAAAATAATTTTACTTTTATCATCCAAACGAAATCAATTTTTTTAAACACACTTTTAAAATATCATTACCAAACACAAATCAATTTTTTTAAACTCATTTTTTTTAAAATCAATTCTTTTAATACCAACTCTTCAGAATCAATTCTATCAAAATCTAAAACAAACGGACCCCAAATTGAGAAAATTGGGGATCAAAAATACAATTAAACCTAAGAAATAAAAGACTAAAATCACCTATATCGAAATTTGTTGATTTTATTTAATAGTCTATAAATCTAAATTTTATTCCACAAATACCCATGTATTAATTACTCTTAAATTCATTAAAATGACTGCTACCATTCTCTTCATAATAATAATAATAAATAAGTGCATAAATAAAATTTATCATTTAGTGCATTTAAAATGGGTCAATATTTTGAGTCAAATTTTTATTTTAAAAATCTAACTTTGAAATCTGTTATATTATATAATAATAATAATAATAATAATAATAATAATAATAATAATAATAATAATAATAATAAAAATAGATATTATCCGCTCAAAAAATAATAATTGAAATTAAAATTTAAAATTAAATATTTTGAAAATTTAAAATAAATTATCTATAGTTAAATATCAAAATTATATTTAAATATATAAAATTTATTTTTCTATATTTCGTAGTGAATTAAATTTCAAATTTGACTTTTTAAAAAGCTAAAACTTGAATTAAATTTTTAAATTTGAAATTTGAAAAAACTTATATTGAACAAAAAAATGAAATGAAATTTATATTTCTAATAATTTATAATTATATTTTAGATAATAAAATGTAATTTAAATTAATTATTAACTTAAAATTAGAAATTTAATAATTAAAAATAACTAGAAAAGATCAAATGAATATAGTGATGACTCATGGCATAATAAAATATTCTTTTATATATAAAATAATAATAACAATAATAAGAAAAGTAATAATAATATTAATAATAATAGACACCATCCCACGAAAAAATAATTAATATTGAAATTCAATTTTAATATTTCAAATTTTAAAATTTGAATAAATTAACTATAACGAAGTTTCGAATTTAAAATCTTAATATTTAGATGATTCTTTAATGTATTACATTGAATTAGATTTAAAATTGATTTTTAAAAAATCTAAAATTTAAATAACTTATCCTGAATTAAAATTAAAAATTAAAAATTTCATAGGTTTATTTAATAGATAAAATAAATATTATCCGAGATTTAAAATTTAAATTTTGAAATTTTTAGGCGGGAAATAAAAATCATCTTTGTAATATATAATTGATTGATATTAAATAAGAAAAAAATCAATTGAATAGGGTATTGATATGTGCCATGAAAAACCTTTTTCTATAAAATAGATATAACAATAGATATAATAATAAAAATAATAGATTATTCCCTTTATTTATAGGTATAGTTTATTCCCTTTATTTATAGGTATAGTTTTACTTTCCACCCTATTTTACTAAATTAAGCACTTTACTCCATAATTTAATATTATTGTTTGTACTTTTCCCTTTTAATATAATTTAACACTTAGAATTAATAGAAAAATAAATAACTTATTTGATATTAGGGAAAAGACAAAATTATCTAAAATTTATTTTTTAAAATACTACCATCCACTATTTTTAATGGCTTTTGCAACTCTTGTTTTTTCACTCAGCCCAATGTTGCTACTTCTTTTTCCCTTCCCTGTCTCTCTATCTAGTAATAACTTGATCAAGTGTGGAAAAAATGTTTTTCCCCTAAAATTCAATTTGAATACGTATGTTATTATGAAAAAAAGGAGAGAAATGCAATTGTGACAATCTAAGGGTGTGTGTCTGTATGAAAATTCCAATTACAAAAAAGAAATTGATGAATATACAAACCCAAAATAAATACAATCAAACTGTAGTCTTTTCTTTACAAATTCAAACAAATTGTTCCTATATGAATCGAATCTGTAAATGTAAATGGCAGTTATAATATAACAAAAGAATTTATATGCACGAAAGAATGAAAGAATTGTAAGAGACTAATCAAAATACAACCTAGCACATAATTAAAAAAGATCATCAGATTCCTGAAAGATTCAAACTAGGGTCATTAGAAACTTTTGTGCTGTGTTGTTTTGAGTTTATAAAGAATAAGAGATTAGAAACAGAAACCAACACGTTAAAATTTGTGGCAGAAGTCCACAAAATCTTTAAAAATTTAATATTTTAAATAATTTTTTCTTTTCTCTTACATCAAATAAGTTATTTATTTTTTCTGTTATTTTTAGGTTCTAAATTACATTAAAAAGGGAAAAAATACAAATAATAATACTAAATTAGAGAATAAAGTGTTTAATTTAGTAAATTGCTGTGGAAAACACAACTACACTTGTAAATAAGGGGGCAAAGTGCATTTCACCATTTTAATTTTTTATTTTCTTTTGACAAATGCTTACGATAAAATTAAATATAGAAATTTTGTATTGAAAATTATGCATTCAATTACTTGAAAGTTTAAATATTGTTATTTTCAACACAAAACTTCTATTTTTGTATTCCTTAACTAGTGCCCCAAAGGCACTTGTTAGCAAGTCCATTTTCTTTTTTTTTCTTTTTTTTTCCTCAAAAAAAAAGTCCATTTTCTTTTTTATTCAAATTTTCTTTGTATAATTTTATCCAAACATCTTTTTGTGGTGCGCAATGGACGCGGAGATAGAGCCAAAGGTGTTGGCTCCGTGCATGTGGCCATTGCCGTCCATGGAGGGAGGCACCATCAAATTAAAAAACCACTTTATATACGGCAAATCATTGTCTGAATTATGATTTTCTATTTGAGGAGCATCTGCTTTTTCCTCAAAATATGACAGGATGAATACGTTAAATGAATCAATCAAATTGTAATATATTGAATGGTTTTTTATTTTATAATTATAGTTTTTTTACTGGTTATTTTATTTTATAATTACTTATTCTTTTAAAAATTGACACCATTTTAAGTATGTAAAAACCTCATATTGCTTTTAACTCATATTATTTTTGTATAATTTAAATTTCACTTATAATCTTTATTAGTTCTCATTCTGGATTGATATATTTAATTTTTTAGGACTAATGTGACTTTTTTTTAGGACTAATGTGACTAACTAACGTTCATGATTTCAAAAAATGTATAAAATTTTAATTTTGGCAAAATTACTCTGTTTTTTTATTTTAATTTTCAATTTCAAATTAGTCATTTATCTTTTTTTTTCCATTTCAATTGTCTTACATGTTCTAAAACAATGTTGACTTAATAGGTATGTTGTCGGCTTTTTACAGCAACTATTTTTGTTCTGATTTGTGACCCAATTGATGCAGCAGACTGTGTTTGTGGCACACTTATATTTCTCTTTAGTTTGCCTCAAAATTAACATTTTAGAAGGACTAAATTGATCAAATAAAAAAGATAAAAGACTAACTAAGAAACATGAAATAAGATATATAAAAGATTAACAGAGTAATTTTATCTTGGTTAAATTATCTTTTTAGTCCCTTAACTTATTTTAAAAGTTTACTTTGGTCCTTTAATTTTTAAAAGGTTCATTTTGGTCATTTAATTTATCACTGTTAACCAAAGTTAGTCCTTCCGTCAGTTCCCACACTAACGATGTTCATTTTAGCATATGTGGCGCCCAATAAGCTATCAGATGTGGATAAAAAAAAATATTTTAATGTCATGTGGCATTTATCTATCTGACTTAGAATTAGGGTTTTTTTTTCTTGTACCCCTCTAACTGTTGATTCCAGCCTCCTCCATTACCTCCAACCCACCTTCCATCCTCCACCACTTCCCCCTCCCCCTTTGTTCCTCTAACCAGTAGCCTCCTCCCATGGCCTTCGCCCTAACAGTAGAAACATCAATTGATGCCACTGGGCACCCATAACCTCCGACGATGAAGCTCGTTTCACGGAAGCAGCACCGCCACCGTGTGCTTTAGCATTGCAACCCATAAGCTGAAACCGAAGGATTTTCAAAGCTTTCGCATCGAACCCATGAAGGAAAAATCGGAATCAATCGAACCCCAATAAGAACACGTGAACCAAAAAGAGGAAATGTGAAGCAGAAGGATAAAAGAAAATGTTAATTACAAATTTGAGTGAATGACAATAATGATGATAATTTTACATGTGAATCGAATCCAATATTCACAATATTTTTGTCCCAAATTTCTTTAGGAATGTGAGAAAAAGAGAAACCAAATTTGTGGTTGAATTTGGAAAAAGGATGGATCTAGAAGAGTATGGTGGTGGAGATAATGAATCTCTGCAGAGATATTTTATTTTCCCCAAAATAAGAGGTATTGGATTTGTGTTTTCTGTCTGGAATTTGGGGTGGTGGAGAGGAAATGGAGAAAGGGGTGGTGAAGAATGAGGAGGTGGCTAAAGAGGGAGAAGTGGCCGATGAGGTGGCATTCAAATATTACATTTTTATCTAGTCGTTATCCACGTCTGCACCACATATGAAATTTTTGTTAGTTATTATAAGTCATTGACGGAAAGGACTAACTTGGGGTAACAGAGATAAACTAAAAGACCAAAATGAACATTTTAAAAATTAAAAGACCAAAGTGAACCTTTAAAATAAGTTAAGGGACCATAAAGGTAATTTCACCTTTTATCTTTTAATTTTTAAAGAATTATTACTAATATCTATGCTATCAAGTTTTTTTAGAAATAAATTTTGAACTTTATCCTTGGGACAAGGATATTTTTAAGGCAAAACTAGCAAGATACCTGTGATATCGCACGAGTCACGTTAGTTTTTTCGCATGTCTCAAATACCTCTGTTATAGATGTAATGTAAAAGAAACGTATTAGAGAATGTAAAGGGAAAAGAAAAAGAAAAAGAAAAGAAAAGAAAATAAAAGAATTGTAGCAAAGAGTTGAGCGGGGGAAGAGAGAAAAATTCGGTGAGGATATATGTTTAAAAGAGGAAGATGCAATGATTTTCTGATGTAGAAAGGAGAAGAAGCATAAACGGAAAAAAATGAGCAAAATAAAGATAAAAAGAAAGAAAAATTTAGAACATGAGATGAAATGAAAAAAGAAGAAGATAGGAGTGAAAATATAATGTGTGTCATATACGTTTTTGCTTTGCTAAAAATAAAATGAGTAAATATCTAAATTGGTCATCGATAAAAATTACGGAAACCAATTTAGTTCGATAAAATGAAAAATACTATTTAGTTATTAAATATCGGTCAAATTAGTCATTTTTAGGATAATTTTTAGGAATATTTTAGTCTCTGTCAAATACTAATTTGAACCATATTTAGTATTTTCTAGTTTTTATGTATTAAATTGATCTCCGTGATATTTGTGGAAACCAATTTAAATATTTATTTAGTCATACGAATTTTTTATCCTATATTCTAAAGAAAAAAAATGTACAGAGAAATTTTTTTTTGTGACGAAATCTGTAGTAAAATAGCAATAAACGTATCAGATAATGAAAAAAAAAATTGGAAACAAAAAACGTATCAGCTAATGTCAAAAAAATAGCAAAGAGTTGAACGCCGAGCGTGAGAAATGAAAAAATTGGGTAAAAACTAAAAACACGTGTATCGGGTAGGTTGATGAATCTAGGTCGCTTTTCTTACTATATTTGATTTAATTCTTCGTTCTTTAGGAAACCCGTACTATAATTGCGTTTATCAGTCGAGATTCAGGTCTTTTGAACGGTCGCCATCGTTGAATGCATGCATGTATCCGTTATTGAACTTTTTCAGAATTCAGGTACATTTGCCGGCTGCTATAACTTGAGCAATACCTTTTGGAATATAATAGTAATATAATCTATTGAAATACAAAATTTCAAAATGCCGCACGGTTATAGTATATCAGTTTAAATTATAACTAGCCATTAGCACGGGTCTGATAAAGCCAAATGTTTATTAGTATCATTCATTTTGTTAAATGTAAAATTTGAAAGGATAAAATTTTGTTTATTATTGTTGACGTATCATTAATTAGAATCATGACTACTGCAAAATACTTAATGACATATCATATAATTTTAATACGTATAACATTTGTTAAAATTAAAATAATATGTAAACTTATCTAAATTTAAGAATGGTAAGATTCTATGATATTTAATTGTATGCATGTAAAACATCTAAAAGGCTTCAAAAGAAATTAATACGTTGTAGTTAGTTAATGGTGGAAATTGTATTATATATTGAAGCATATATTTGATTTTCAAAAATGATTTTGGTAATATGGTGAGTATTGTTATTCTTTTGATAATTGAAAATATATAATGGTTGCCAACACCCAAATAAAACGACAAACAAAAGCCACATACAAGGAACATTATTGCACTCAATTGGAAACACCCTATACTTGTTAATATGATGATTAAGAATAAATTAAAAAAAAAAGATGACAAATAAAAATTAGCAGTTATAGTAGACATTGGACCCCAACAAAATAACTATAGAAGAGAACTCGGAGTAAAGTTTACTACAAAGTAGTTGTCAAGCACAAAATAAGTGATATGAGCACAAATAAAATAACTACAAACTTAATTACAACAGGTAGTTCTATGTTAATAATAATATGTTCATCAAAATGAAGTGTCAGGTGAGTTCTACAATTTCAGTTCATAATGAACGTCTAGCTAAAGCCAATTACATTCTGAAGTCTTCAACTGAGAGTGAAAGATTTGATCTGTTCACGTTTGACACACCTGATAATATTAAAGTATGTCATAAGTATGCGAAACCATAAATCTTATATGTGAAAAATAGGCAGTTAAACATAACGAAGTATGACCAATTTGAATAAACCAAACTATAAATGTGGTATTGTTGCATGTCTGTCAATAGGAGTTTTTATAGGCATAATATTCAAAATGCAACTGAATATTATTATCATATGATATGTACATCGCATAATATAAAGGGTTAAATTCTGAATTTAAATTAGTTGATGTCAAAACAAAATAACTCATAATGGCTATGCATTACTGGAGAAAATGAAAGAGTAATTTTGAAAAGAAATGTTGGGTTAGTCCTATTCTCATTTTCAATCAAATCTAAATACACAGAGATTCATTTATTCAATAACCATATTAGTGTTTCAGTTACATATAAAAATTCATCAATTTTAGATGTGAAAGATAGAAAATCGTAATCAATTTGAACAGATTAGATATAATAATGAGAGTATTAATTTAGTTATACGAAACATGTATTTGTGAAAAGCATAAGTTAATAATCTTATTACCTATTATTATTAAGAGTCGAGTCTTTCCATCTTGACTTGAACTGGTAATTTTCGTATTGGTGATTTGGAGGTAGAGAATTGCGGTGTGGGAATTTCAGTTATACCCACATAGTCATGCTCAGAATTGATGATAGATTTCTTCTTCTTTGATGCAGAAATGATAGGAGTAGTACACTCCATGTCATTTTCAGCTGTGAACGAACCGGGTTCCTATTATGGAAAAAAAAATTTAGTGCAATTGAAATAGTTATGAATTGAGACGAAGTTGATGAATGAAATAAAGTGTATTTTGGAAGAATTTGATTCACATTGTCAGTTGAGAGTTTGTGTGGTTGATGGTATTCTTTCAGTATATTTGATGCACCTAACCCATCACCTTCCTAAAAGTATGTAAAAGAAGCTAGTTATCAGAATATGGAAACATTAGAAACAAATAAATTAATAATGTATAATGAAAACTTACCTATGTAAATGCATTTCTAGCAGCAAATAGTTGGATGAGATTGTTATCATCACTCATTTTGATAACTGTATAGTTATCTATTTTTCTATCAATGTTGAATTCCTTGCTTATTTCAACCATGAAGATAAATTGCTTCCCAACTAGTGAGTAAAGAATATCAGGAAATCCATACTCATTTCCATTCTGTAAAATAAAAGAATAAAAGGTTTGGTCATTTGCTTTATGTAATAACAGTATTTTAATATTTAGATTATAAGTTTCATATTTATGTGATTACATACTAATTTATATTGGTGTTTGTGTGCAGTTTTGAAAGCTAAAAAGTAGGAATTAGTAGCAAAGATGATTCAAATATTGTAAGAAGATATTAAATCTAATAATATACCTTTATTAACTCATCTTTAAGTTCAGTCGTTGTTCTATGAAAGAGCTTGAAAGCCTGTTTGTCAAAGAGTACAAAGCAAGCGTTTGCTGTGTCGTCCATTACTTTGAGATGAATTTTAAACTTACAATTAAAAACATATTAGTAGAAAATGATGTAAAATAGGTTGTTATTGTTGAATAAGAAAATGGCGAATACTTTGGGACCACGATGGAAGGATTTTCACGACATTTGTTACACCATAAGGCACCGTTAGGATCTGTATTCTTTACTATTTTTGAGCATTTGTTGCAAGCAGGATAAAACCAATTGTCATCTTCAATTATTTCATGAATTGTGGCAATAGTTGTAGCGATTTGAGCCTGTAACAATGAATTGATATAGAATATGTGAGGGAAAAATGTTTTAGCTATATGAAGGTTAGGTGACAGTGAGAATGCATAACCTCTTTTGCGTGTCATATTTCAAATATTGATCGTCTAATGTTTGGATTGGAGAAGTCATTGTTAGAATCATTCCTACTTCCAAATGAAAATTGTGTGGTGGATTGTGTGGGAGTCTGAATTTCAGATGAGGACCTGCAACAAAAGTTACACATTATTGTTAAAAAGTAATAGGTGGAAATGAATGACAATATAAATGGAAGTTCAAATATGAATCTATAAACGGACATATCAGTGAAAGTTGCAGCTTCCAGTATGTTTGGATTCATGATGACTTTTGTGGTATTCCAGGATGTGGTGAGACAAATCTCTCCTGTTTAAATTGAAAACAAATTAGTATACTTTCTCAACAAATTAAAAACATCCAAGTAATGAAATATAATTAATAAAATTGAATTTAAATTTATACCAATATTTTATTTCAAAATGCCGCACGGTTATAGTATATCAATTTAAATTATAACAAGTAGCTTGTTACAAAAAAAAAAAACAAAAAAAATATAACAAGTTGCTGTTGTCGTTACTTGATTGATGTCATATCAAATATGGAAGATCTGACGGTGGAATTCAGAAGCATAATAACTATACAAACTGACTTGAGACAATTGGACAAACGAATTGGTTCAAGAATTAGAACCATTTTTTTCTCACTTAAGTTTATTCTCTAACCTTATCTCTCCCTCAAATTCAAAATTCTCACAGAACTTAGTAGTTCCTATCTCAATTTTTTTTACTTGGGACCAAAATTTATACTTCTTAGACCTTTCAGCAATTATAGCTTGTCACACGTCATAACTGAATTGACTCCCAATATTTGAATTTAAAAGACAAATTGAATCCATTGTTTAAAAATAAACCAAAAATCATCTTAATATGTTCAAAGAGAAACAAAAAACAAAATTTTATCCAAAAAATGATTCAACAAAATTGCTATTGGTGTAGCAAATTTGGATCCTCGTGAGAACATTATTGATCTTCCTCTCAATCAAGTTAATGAAATTATTCACGAAGATTAAGCTCAACACCCTAAAAAACTAGAGCATGGGGAGCCAAAAAAGAAAAGAATCAGTCTATTTGGTATTATTGAAAGGTTCTTTTCGAATAATCACAACACTCATTATAACTTTGGAGCTACATAAGATGGATGTCAAGAGACATTTCTTAATGGCAACATTAATGAAACAAATGTATATGGTGCAACCAGAAAACTTTGTGCCGATAGACCCAAAGAAGATGGTTTGCAAATTGACAGAATCCATCCATGAGCTAAAGAAATTGTCTCACTAGTGATACCACAAGGTATCATCGGGTAATTATCTCACTTGGCCTCGAGATGAGTATTGTGGACAACTGTGGGTATTACAAGGTCAGTGGGAGTAAGTTTATATTCATGTTATTATATGTCGATGATATTTTATCTAGCCAATAGCGATATAGGCTGGTTAGGCGAAACCAAGAAATCTCTAACAAAAATTTAGAGATAAAAGATCTTGAGAGCGTCTCTTTTGTATTACGCATTATGATACTTAGAGATCATTCTCAGAGTATCATTGGGTTATCACAAAAGAGCTATATCGACAAAGTTTTAAATAAACTCGTCATGAAAGATAGCTAGGGGATACCTCAATCACTAAAGGAGACTATTTTAGTCTCAATAATTGCCCAAGAGAAAATCTGGATATTTAGGAAATGCATAATCCCCTATGCTTCTGCTGTGGGGAGTTTGAAGTATGATCTAATTTGTATGCATTCGAAAATGACGTATATAGTAGGATCATTTGGCAAATACTTGAACAATTCAATTGTGAATTGTTGAAAAATGAACTACAAGGATTATTAAAGAGAACAAAGAGCATATGCTCACACATCGGAGATCTAACAATTTAGAAATCATCAGGAAGTTTGACTCTTATTTTTCAGGTTCGTATATATAATGGGCATCCCAACCTCAAGAAATGGTTGACATATTTATGTCACTTGGTTGCATATAGTAAAATTTATTGAAATACCACTTAAGTTACATTGTGACATAAGTGAGCCGTATTACACTTCAACAACAAATTTATAAAGTCTATTGACATATAAGTTCTCGTTGTTGAAGAATAGAACATATAGGATAAATTTTTATGCTAGCTAATCCGCTAACCAAGGAGTTGACACTTAAGGTCTTTCACGATCATACTGCTCATATGGTTGTTGTCACTAAGGATGCCTTAGATTAGTGGGAGTCCCTCTTGCTTATATTAAATGTTTTTTTGTATTGATACAGACTTTATGTTATTTTGATTTTCTAGAGAAATAAAGTTTATGAGGTTATTATGGTTGTAACCACTTTTGCATAATGTTGTGTACAAATATGTAATTTGCACTTAAGGAACTTCAGTTTAGTCTCACTAAATATTTAAGTTGGACTAGTTGGAAATAGACATGATGTAAAGATCACATTGCAAGAAATTTTCATGCCACTCATCCATGTCGATCTATGAAATCATGTATATTGATGTGGTGGTCGTCGGAGTTTAGTCACAATAGACGTCAGTGACAACAGTCGCGGTGGTCCCATTATTGATGTATGAGGCGGACCAAATTGTAAAGGGGAATCTAAAGATAAATAGCACTCGGATGGGCTCATAAAGAATCATGATATAATTATTAAGATATATTGTCCAAGTGGGAGATTGTTGAAATATTCTTAATTGAATATATTCCAATATCATAATATGGGCAAATATCATTTATAATTATATTAACTATTATATTAACTATTTATAAATTAGGAGCCTTAATTGATACATGATCAAAATAAGTATAAGAATGATTAGATTTCTGATTGGATAATTAAATAATTAATTGATATGAGCCAAATATACCAGTGGATGTCTGTGACAACCTATTTCAAGACAATAGGAACCCTAATGGGCAATCACAATATAGGTAGACTATGGTCACCAATATACCAGACAAACGCACACTTGCCTCGTCTTTTCATCTGAAGAGCGTCTAAGGCATAAGAAGTCCTGACTAAGGAAGAACTGGAAAGCCGACGAGTGCTCATCATTCTCTACTAGCGCCACCTTCTGTGTGTGTGATTTTAGGTTGCTGCCTTGTGACCGTTAGTGATGGATCCATGTATTCTTCTAATCCTTGATAATCTAGCATGTCGTAGATCTTATGTGTATATCAAGATTAAAATTTTGTTCTTGATGAATGCATGCTTTGATTAGGCCGGAATGAACAAAATATGAAATACAACATATTTAAATTTCAGGGCATTACCACTACTATACCCAAACAATTAAAAACAACATACCATATATGAAAAGAGAAATCACACAAAGCAAACAAGTGTGGACTTGTTTCTAAGTGGTCCACACAAAAAACACAAATAGGTGGCGGGATCCTCAGAAAACACACTACGCTTTAGCAGATTAATTTGAAGAAATTGTCACGCTTCTACTACTCTAAGTATATAATGCAGGTGCGAGATATGTATTTTGATTAAAAACAAAAACTATCACATGCTCTATCTCAATAATTTCATTAGTCAATTTAGATCACTAGAACCAAAAAAATTTACGGAAAAATTGCCTTAAATCCATTTTTTTTACTTGCATATAACTCAAAACAGTGGAAAAAAATGAGTAAATCAATTCCCAAATATAAATAACTAACATGAAGGAGCAACTTGAAGGCTTAATCTTGATAATAGTTTTCTATCTACGTAATGTATAGGCCTTCATCTAATAAATCAATAAAAAAGTATCGCATATTCTGATACAAGTAAAATATTTCAAATAACAGCTTCTTTTCCACTAGCGTAAAAAGAAAGCAAACAACTTGTTGTGCAACAAGAGAAATCAGAGAGAAGAAGATTCAACTACTATAGTTTTGGTTTGGAATTTCCATCTTAAAATTATAGAAAGGACTACTTCAACTTAGAATTGCTAGATTTTACTTCTGAAGTTGGTTTCAATTCTTCATAAAATTCTCAAAACAAAAAAAAAAACATGTAATCCATATATTGCAGTTTCCAAATAAATTTTGTCATTAGATATATAGCCACAAGTAATCTTTTTTATATTATTTTTAAATAAAATCCACTTATGTCGAAAATAATACTTTTTTTCAATCATACTGCATACATGAATATTTAATCAACGTGCAAATAGTGACAAAGCCTCATAAAATCAAAGCATAAAAATACTATAACATCGAGGATTAAGATCACAAACAATTCAAAACAAGCAGTAGTTAAGGAGGCTTACCTGGCTCCTTCAGCAGCAATATCGTGAGTATTCCCCCTTTGATGTGAGGCGTGCAAAACAAAAAATTAAAGGGAGAGATCAACAATATAATTACAAAATGTATGCTCTTCACTACTAGTATGGCGTCGTGCTCGGCAGACACGACAGAAAGTAGAATGTCTTAAAATTGTTGCTGCAGATGACGAACACGGACAGAAAAAATAGGCTGAGTAGTGGACTAGATCGCTCTCTTTAAGACGTTTCGCGGCTCTGCCTGAATTGTGCAGTAGTATACAGCATCATCGTCCCCAGGATAAAATAGCCCTCCAAAACTTAGTTAGGGAATTCTCTGCACAGAAGAGAACCCAACAAACCAACACCCAGTCCCCTAAGGATAGCCCAGTGGTTTGGGTTGGGACACCGAAAGAGTATTAAGCATGAGGTGTAGGGTTCGAATCATGCCGCTAACAAAAATTCCACTCCACCTAACAAAAGCAAACCACTAACATTTGCCTATAAAAAAAAACAAACAAACCAACACCCACCAATGACACAAAACTGCTCGGTAACCAAACACAATAGGAAAACATTCCTTTTTCCAACTATGTTTTTACGTCCTTTTTTCTTCCCTTTATCAACACGTTTTTGTTTCTTTTTAAAACTATAACCATTTCTTTAACAGAAATGATAAACCGACAACTTTCAGTTGTCGGACAACGTATTTTTATACAGTTTTTGCCTTTTTTATTTTTTTCTCTCTCCGACACGTATCACGAAGTCGGCTTTCTGTTTGTGGGAAGACGGTGTTGTATTATGGTGTCTGAAATCTGGTTGATGATATAACATTACTCTTTCTTTAATGTTGTTAAAAACCATTAATTTCAAACGACTAAATAATTTATTGGTTCAAAATGGCTAAAACAAAACTCAAAACATACATTTAATTGGCTTTCAATGTAATAAAGGAATGTTAAAAAATAACGTTAAAAAATTGAAACGTATAATTTTTTTTTAAACAAATCATTTAACAGGTTTTCTCTCTCTCTCTCCCCCCCTATAATTTCTACACACACTTATATTTGATTTTCACATTGCAAAACCATTCTTTATGTCAAATTTAAACATTAATCAAAGTACCAACAATTTTTCAACTTATGCTTATTAAGTATTTTCTGCAACAAAGTACTTGAGATCTTGAAAGTACCAACAATTTTTCAACTTATGCTTATTAAGTGTTTTCTGCAAATTGAATCTTCTTAGTTTTCAACTTTACTAATTTATTTATCTTCTATACACCACAACAATAACTGATAATTAAGAGAAGATGTATTCATCTTTTGAAGTTAAAACAAGTTGTTTTAATTCATATAAATGTTAGTTTACTTATAAGATATAGTTACTAGTCCAAACTTTTTTTGAAAGCAACCAACTTACGTCATTTCATTCATAATAAAGTCGAAAATACAAGAGGGAATCGAATTAAAAACTTAGTGGCTAGCATGAAGCCTAGATGTTCTAACAAAACTATGAGCAACAAAGTTCGCTTGCCTCCTAATAAAACTAACATCATAGTTTTGGTTCATCTTTAAAAGATCTCTACAGCTCCTCAAAATAGCTCCATATTCATTGTGGTAATCACGTGCTTCCCGGATGTCATCCACCACAGATTTACAATCAAGCTCAAATGATATCATGGTGAAGCCCATATCATAAACCCATTTGATAGCTTCAATTAACCCTATTGCTTCTGCTTCCCTTGGTGTTGGGGATCCCATAAACCACATAGTTTGAGCCTTGACAAAGTTGCCCTAGTCATTACGTATACATCAACCAATCCCAAATAAGCCTTGCTCATAAAATAAGACAGCGTCCGTGTTGCATTTGTAGGCACCCAAACTCGGTTTAGTCCAGATTAAATTCTCATTGTTAGAGATATGCATGGCTGGACCATTAGACCGATTCCTCACACACAGCCAAGCATGTAGGTGATCACGTGATAGTTACACCACCTACTATGTACAAATTTCCTCACCCGTCTAAACCCAATCATTCCTCCTCCTCCAAATACACCAAATAGTGCTAATGAAGTCCCTTAACAGATCAACAGGCAAAGAAGATAGGAATTTGAAGGTTACCTCCTTGAATCCTTCTGCCGCATATACTGTGCTCTGCATTGAGCTCCATAAACCAGCAGCTTCCCAGCACTCTTCCGCTTTGGAGCACCCAAAGAACACATGCCATGTATTTTCGGGCAGCAGCTCACAGTGAGGACAAAGAGGCGGACACTGCACACCTTTCTTATGCGAGTTTTCTCGAGTAGGAAGGACATTCCTTAGTGCTCTCCAAAGTAGCAGCTTATACTTCTGTGGAATCTTGACTTGCCACAACCTCTTCCACTCCCCTTCAACCCTCAAGTGTGTCTTATCAATGATTCTCTCCATAAGAACATGGTATCCCGACCTTACTGTGTATAAACCCATTTTGCTGTGCTTCTAAACTAGCTTATCCTTATCCCTGGTGTGAGCAATAGGGATAGCTTGAATAGCAAAAACATCCTCGAGGGTGAACAACGCTGTGAGCATGCCCTCCTTCCAACACCCAATGTCTTGATCTATAAGGCCCCTCACCCTTAAATTCTCCATACCAACAACCATAGGACTCCTAACAAAAGGATCATCACGTGAATGCACCTAAGGATCTCGCCAAACATGTATTCTACTACCATCTCCAATTTGCCACCTAGTGCCTTGCTTTACCAGTACTTGGGAAGTGTGAATACTACACCAAACATAGTTTGGGTTGTGACCCAACCGGGCCCTCATAAACTCCCCTTTCGGGAAATATCTAGCTTTGAAGACTCTCGCTAAGATAGTATCTCGGTTGGTTGCAATTCTCCAACCCCGCTTCCCTAGCATGGCCAAGTTAAAGCCATAAAAGTGACGAAAACCCATACCTCTATACTCCTTCTTCATTGAAAGCCTTTCCCAACTGAGGCAATTTATTCCTCTTCCACCCCCTCTGTTAGAACTCCACTGGAAGAAATTAATCATTCTCTCCAACTCCGCTCCAACGGATGTCAGTAATAAGAAAACACTCATGCAATAGGAAGGGATTGCTTGAGCCACCGACTTCACTAAGACCTCATGCCCTGCTTTTGAGAGATGCCTGCCTGACCAGTGCTTTATCTTCTTCCATAGTCTGTCCCTCAAGTAGCTAAACACTGGTTTTTTGTTTCTTCCAACCATGGATGGGAGTCCAATATATTTACCCGTGCCCATGCTCTCTGTAACCTCCAAAATAGAGGTCGTCAGCTGTCTGGCTTCCTGTGAAGTATTCTTACTGAAGAAGATTTCTGACTTCTGCATATTGATAGCTTGACCTGAGGCTTGTTCATATGTATCCAAAATGCTTTTCATGTGTCTGCTCTCCTTCTCTTCTGCCCTGAAAAACAAAAAATAATCGTCAACAACTAACAAGTGTGTGAGGATAGGAGCTCCTCCACACACTTTGATTCCATGAATATCGCCTCTCGCCTCCGCTCTTTTGATGAGAGCAGTAAGCCCCTCCGCACACAGAATGAAAAAGTAAGGGGACAGTGGGTCCCCTTGTCTAATACCTCTCCCCGGAGTAACATGCCTAACTCCTTCCTCATTGAGCTGAACTGAGTACTTTACTGTTTCAAGACATAGTGAGATCCATTTCACCCACTTCACATCGAAACCCATCTTCTCAATGATGCCTTTCAAATAATTCCAATCCACCCTGTCATAGGCTTTACTAATATCTATCTTGAGGGCTATGTTGGAATCAAGAGGATTCAGAAACAATAACCCTTTAATTGTTTTGATGATAACAAAAGATTAAGAGAACAATTTATTCTCTAACATGGTTATAAGTGTGCAGAAAGTATTTATATTCGGAAAAATTCTGCTTCAGAAGACTTAGTGAAATCTTGAATTTCACTCTGGAAAGCCCGGCTCTGGCTCTGGTTCTTGGCACATAGAATCTGTTTGGTCAACGCTCTGGTGTAAGTCAACGACTCTGGTAGATCGATCTAAGAGACTACAACTGCTTGGTCAACGCCTGGTGTAAGTCAACGACTGTAGATCGATCTAGAGACTACACTCTGTTTGGTCAACGCCTGGTGTAAGTCAACACTCTGTAGATCAGTCTAAGAGACTACACTCTGTTTAGTCAACGCCTGGTCTTGATCAACACTCAACAGATTGTGTTATATGTGCTCCATGATAGACTTAGTGCTTTCCTACACGATTACGTCATTTGATAGCCCATTAAATTCTACACACAAGAATCTTGATCTGTGAAGCTCGATTCGACAAGAAAATTCAAGTACCTTGTTATACGAGGTATCTTTAGACAAGAAGAATGTCAAAGGATAATATCATCAAGGAAACTTGTGCTTGAAGTGTCTATATTTTTGAAAAGCTCACTAAGGACAAAGTTCTCGACATTGTGTATAATACTCAATGCTTTTCGCCTTGAAAGCGACGTATCCTGCAAAGCCGAAATTCAAGGATCTGAACTTTGACTTTGGACAAAATTTAGACAAAAAGAAACGTTGTGCGGACAAAAAGAGACGTTGTGTCACAACGGCACTTTTTCAACCCTAGCTATATATCCTACCTCATACACTGAAGTAAGATAGGTATTGAGATTTCAACAAACGATTTTCAACATCAAGTATGCAATCTAGCAACTTGAATATTTTTCTGAGTAGTGAGAGCATCAACATCTATCTTCTCAAACACTACCCAATCAAGAGACAGTGAGCAATCAAGAATTCATCCAAGTCTCTGAGATCGTTGAACAAGGCACTTACTGTTTTATTCTTTCTTTTAAGAAAGTTATTTTGTGCTAAAAGTAGTTTTATTGTAAATTCTCTCTGAAGAGAGTTATCTCTATATTGTTTCAAAAACTCTTATTTGAATCTGTACTTAGCCCAAGAAGGGTCAGATACCTTAGAGGCTCAATCTGCATCGAGTCGTTCTAAGAAGTTGTGAGTATAGCCACTTGCCAGAAATATACTCTCAAGTGTAATCGGTTGATTATAGTGGAGAAATCCTTCAAGTGAGTGAAGGGACTAGACGTAGCTATCAGGTGATAGTGAACTAGTATAAATCACTGTGTCTCTTTCTTCTCTCTACTCTTTATTCCTTGCACAGTTTATTCAATAGTTATTTTTCATAAACATTTGTATTTGCGAAAAAGTTTTTTTAAAAACCCAATTCAAACCCCCCCTTTCTTGTGTTTTGCCACGTTCAATTGGTACCAGAGCTCGGCCTCTTGGTTGAGCACTTAACAGTGTGAGAGGAAAAGATCCTATACTATCCTATGGCAAGCAACGAACCCGGTGGTCATGTTAACCGCCCCCTTTGTTCACTGGATCTAACTATGACTACTGGAAAGATAAAGTGAAAAACTTTTTCGAATCTCAACAGTTTGAACTTTGGGATATGGTTCTAAACAAGACATCAACCAGTTGACTCCAAAAGAAATCCTATTCCTAGAGTCTTGGACCGATGATCATAAAAGGAATATACCTTGCACCAAAAGCAAGATACTTTCTTGTATGTGCTATCTCTGAAAAGAGTATGAGAAATGTGGCAATAACAAAGATCGCCAAAGAAATTTGGGACTCACGGCTTTAGCCTATGAGGGTACTTCCTAAGTACAAGAAACCAAGGCTAATATCTTGGTTAGACAATATGAACTCTTCAAGATGGAAGAGGATGAAAGCATCGAAACTATGTTTGGAAGATTTCAAACATTAGTTCATGGCTCAAGGTTCTCAAGAAAAGCTATACCATCACGACCATGTTAAGAAAATCTTGAGAAGTCTCACAAAGAGATGGAGACCCAAAGTCACGGCTATTCAAGAAGCCAAGGACTTGAATGAATTACGTCCTCAAGATCTCTTGAGTTCTCTAAGAGCTCACGAGCTTGAGCTTGATGAAGAAGAACCTCCCAAGAAAGCAAAGACCATTGCTCAAACTTCAAACAAAGCATCTACTTCAAAGCTCTCCAAGTGAGCTTGAAACTGAAGAAGCTTCATCCGATGAGAGTGATGAGGATATCGATGATGAAATCTCCCTTATTTCAAGGAAGATTCAGCGCATGATGAAAAGCAAAGGAAGGTTCGTAAAGAATTTCCACAAAGGGACTCACTGGAAAGACAAGATTCAAAGGAAAAGAAGGACTTCAAGGACAAGAGCCAAGTGACTTGCTATGAGTGCAAGAAGCCTGGTCACTACAAGTCCGAGTGCCCACAACTTGAGAAATCAAGGAAAGGTGGCTTCAAAGGCAAGAAGAAGAAAGGTCTCATGGCTACATGGGATGATCTGATTCATCATCTTCTCGAGGATGATGAGGAACAAGCAAACATGGCTCTCATGGCTACCATAGGCTCAGACAGTGAAGAAGAAGATAAAGAGGTAGATTCTAACACATCTTCTAATATTCAAATAGCTTTTGATGAACTGTTAGATGAGTCCTCAAAGCTCAACAATGAGTACAAATCTTTGAAAAAGAAATTCTTAAAACTCTCTAAAGAATTTCAAATACTCACCGAGGAGAATGAGAAACTCAAACTGAAAACCACCATTTGGTGAGTAATAGCTTTAACAAGAAGAATAAGGTTGAATGCAACTCTTCAAAATATGAAGAGGGATTTCAAAGATTTCTTCTTTGAATGTGTCACACGACAAACAAGCATCTATGATCCGGGAGTAAGTCAAAATGGTAAAAAGGGTCTTGGTTATAACCTCAAGAACCAACTTTTCAAAACACCAATTTGAAAACCAAAGACTCCAACAATCACAAAGGATCGCTTACTTTGTACTTTCGCAATAAGAAAGGGCACATTAGAGTACTTGTTATGAACTAAAAACAAGAAGGACACGTCTCCTTCTAGGACTAACAAAGAGGACCCAAAAGATTTGGGTACCTAAGGATAAAATTATATATGTTGCAGATTTGCTTAGCAACAGAGTTACTACACCGATCCTGGTACTTGGACAATGGTCGCTCACGTCACATGACGGGAGAAAGGCGTATGTTCCAAGAACTCCATCATGAAGAAGGTGGAAATGTAGGTTTGGAGGAAATCGTAAAGGTAAAATCATTGGAAGTGGAATAGTTGGTAAGAGCTTTCTTCCTTCCATTGATAATGTATTATTAGTGGATGGCTTGAAGCATAACCTACTAAGTATAAGTCAATTATGCGATAGTGGTTATGATGTTGCCTTTAATGACACATCATGTATAGTCAAAAGCAAGAACGATGGATCTATTCTTTTCAAGGCAAAGAGAAAAATAATATTTACAAAATTAAACTTTACGAGTTGGCAAATCAAAATGTAAAATGTTTTTGTCAATTGATGAAGAGCAATGGACTTGGCACAAAAGATTGGGTCATGCCGACTGAGGTTAATCTCAAAGCTTAACAAGAAAGGACTTGTTAGAGGCCTACCAAATCTTAAGTATCAATCTGATGCTCTTTGTGAAGCATGTCAAAAAGGAAACAAACGAAATCCTCTTTTAATTCCAAAATATTGTTTCCACCTCAAGGCCACTTGAGCTTTACATTTAGATTTATTTGGACCAACCCACTACCTCTGCCTGGAAAGAAATATGGTCTAGTCATTGTCGATGACTATACTAGATGGACATGGGTAAAATTCTTAACCCACAAGGATGAGTCTTTTACGTTGTTTTCTCAGATTCGCAAACAAGTGCAAAATGAAAAAGGCTTTTGTATTACTACTATTAGAAGTGATCATGGTGGTGAATTTGAAAATGAATTATTTCAAAAGTTACGTGAAGAACATGGCATCTCTCACAATTTTTCATCCCTAGAACACCACAACAAAATGGTGTTGTAGAAAGGAAAAATAGATCCTTGCAAGAAATGGCGTAACCATGATTCACGAAACTAATGTTGCAAAGCACTTTTGGCGAAGCGATAAACCTTTGCTTGCTATATTCAAATTAGAATCTATATTAGACCTATCTTGAATAAGACTCCTTATGAATTGTGGAAAGGAAGAAAACCCAACATTTCATATTTTCATCAATTTGGGTGTGACTGCTTTGTTCTCAATACAAAGGACAATCTAGGAAAATTTGACTCTAAATCACAAAGCTATCTTTTGGGATATTCTCAACGCTCTAAAGCATACGAATATACAACAAAGAAACATTAATTGTTGATGAGTCAATACATGTGAAATTTGATGATAAGAAGCCCGATAATGACACGTCAGAGCTAAATGAAGCTTTTGCAGATTTACAAATTTGTAAGGAAACAAAAGCGGATGTCACAGTCTTGACTCGATGATGTCTCTCGTGTCGACTCGTGAAAAAGGAATATCCATAATCGACCGAAGTTCAAACCTGATCACCCAAAGGACCAAATAATTGGTGAACCGAGTGATAGAGTTAGAACAAGATCTTCTCTTAGAGATCATGCCGATTTGGCACTTCTATCGAGATAGAGCCAAAATCTATTGATGAAGCTCTAACTGATGATGGATGGATTATTGCTATGCAAGAAGAACTCAATCAATTTCAGAGGAATGATGTGTGGAAGCTTGTGCCTCCTCCAGAGAATAAGCTAGCAATTGGAACCAAGTGGGTCTTCAGAAACAAACTTGATGAAGATGGTAAAGTGGTAAGAAACAAGGCTAGACTTGTTGCTCAAGGGTATTCACAAGAGGAAGGTATTGACTACACCTAAACTTTCGCCTCCTGTAGCTAGACTTGAAGCCATTAGAATTTTGTTGTCATTTGTCGCACATCATGGCATTACTTTGTACCAAATGGATGTAAAAACTGCATTTTTAAATGGTTTCATAAATGAGGAAGTGTTTGTGAAACAACCACCGGTTTTGAAGATCTTGAGTTTCTGAACATGTCTTCAAACTTAAAAAGGCACTTTATGGTCTTAAACAAGCTCCTAGAGCCTGGTATGACAGATTAAGTTCCTTTTTAATGTCAAATGATTTTGAAAGAGGACAGTGGACACTACTCTATTTAGAAAAACATCTAAAAGGGATTTCATTATAGTTCAAATATATGTGGATGACATTATCTTTGGTGCTACTAATGAGTCTCTTTGGAAGGAGTTTTCTAAGCTTATGCAGAATCTAATTTGAGATGAGTATGATGGGAGAATTAAAATTCTTCCTTGGTATTCAAATCAAGCAATGTCAAGATGGAACTTATATTCATCAGACTAAATATGTGAAAGAACTGCTAAAGAAGTTCAAGCTAGAGGAAACCAAACCTATGAGCACACCAATGCATCCAACATGTGCTCTTGGCAAAGATGAATCAAGTAAAAAGGTAGACCAAAAGGTATATAGAGGTATGATTGGTTCACTCCTTTATCTCACAGCCTCAAGGCCTGATATTATGTTTAGTGTGTGCTTATGTGCAAGATTTCAATCTGATCCTAGAGAATCTCACTTAATCAGCGTTAAAAGGATATTTAGGTATCTTAAAGGAACTACTAATCTTGCTTTGCTTTATAAGAACTCAGATAATTACAAGTTAGTAGGTTTCGTGATGCCGACTTTCTTTGGAGACATTGAAAGGAAAAGCACAAGTGGTGGTCGCCAATTTCTTGGAGCAAATCTTGTCTCTTGGTCCAAAGAAAAGACAAAGCACAATTGCACTATCCACAAGGTTTAGTACATATCTCGCCGCAGTCGTAGCTCACAACTACTTTGGATGAAGTATCAACTTGAGGACTATCGATTAAAGAGAGTAAAATCCCTATATACTTGTGATAATACTTCGCTATATGCTTGACTAAAAACCCTATTTTGCATTCTCGAGCCAAACATATTGAAATTAAACATCATTTTATTAGAGACTATGTTCAAGGATTCTTGAAATTAAATTTATTGATCTCGACCATCAATGGCGAGACATCTTTACAAAACCCTGTGAAGATAGATTCAACTTTATAAGAAAGAACTTGAATTTCCTTCTTATAAAGGAATAGGTGTTTGATCCAATATAGTTGACTCTGTTTGACTAAGTTGACTCGCTTTGAATTTAGTTGACTCTGCTTGACTAAGTTGACTCGCTTGAATTTAGTTGACTCTGTTTGACTAAGTTGATTCGCTTAAATATAGTTGACTCTGTTTGACTATGTTGACTCTGCTTGAATAAAGTCGACTCTGTTTGATGTGTTTGACTTGTTGACTCTCGTGAGTGTGTTGGCTATGTCGTAGTTAAATCTGTTGATTCTGTTGATTATCTTATCTCGTTATATTCTTTTCATTAATCGCTCGTATGATCATTGCATAGCCGCCTCCTGGGAATCTTATACACGTGTCTCTCTCGAGACCGGTTGATGCGTTAGTGAGTTGACATTTGCTTTTACCGAAGTCATAATTGATTGTATCAGCGCAATGACGCTTTATCACGCTTTTCAATTTTCACAATTACTCTTTTGGAAAAGACAAATTTATTTTAATTCATTTCAAAACTGCGATGGTGCTTAAACTTCTCGAACACGTTTATTACCCACTCACTCACATCACTCACTACCCACTCTATCTCTCAAAGAGAAGTCTACACATTTCGTAACCCTAAACCCCTTTCATCTTTGCACTCTGTGTTTCTCGATTTCAACAATGGTCGCTCCACAAGTAACGCCGAAAATCTTCAAACCTCGGACCTCAAAGTGTTGGTGGAACACGGTAAGGTTCGAGGATATGGCAAATGAAGGATACGACTTCAGAGCTGATTTCATCGACATGGGGATAATGGATTTCTTCTACATGACCAACTCGGTCTATGAGAATCTGGTGAAGGAGTTCGGACTTATGCTTGGAGTAAAGATAAGACCATTCGAGTCATGTTCAAGGCAAAGCGCATTGTGGTCACCAGGACCTAATTGCCGAAATCACCCATTGCCCTAATGATGGAGCCGGTTGAAACCGTTGGGAAAAGGATGGTGGTCGGGATGTCGTGAATGAAACCATCTATGAGAAGCCTGAGGACCAAGGCAATGGACATGAAGAACGAGGTTTGAAAGCATCGCTCGTAATCATCATGAACCGCTTAGTGCCAAAATCGGCTCTGTGGATACCTTGTCGAAGTACCCACAAGTTCATAATGTGGAATTATGAACTCAAAGCAAAAATCAACCTTCCAGATAATTTTTGAACATCTGCGAAGAGACTTAATGTACTCGAAAAGGGAAATATATGAATATCCCTTATGGAAAGTCATTGTCAAGAATTATGGAGAACCAAGGTCTTATAAATCTTCTTCAAGGTCTCAACACCTTGGAAGCGGTGGCTTGCCCGAAACGGTGGTGATTCCTATTCTCTCTTGAGACAATCTAAGGAGAATGGGACTCCTTTCCAAGAAGGTTATTGCTGCAATTCAGCAAGGTGAAGAAGGAGCAAGGAAGAAAGTTGTGAAGAAGGGAAGAAGATTGTGGTGGACTCGTGTCTCTCTTTGGACCAACCGTAAGGGTCACTCGGCACGTGCATTCACATTGCCTCGTAATCCCCTCACCACTCTCCTGTGAGACCTACATGCATGCCCTCTATGCTTACAGAGGAAGAAGAAGAAAAGAAATCGGAGATTGAT
This sequence comes from Calophaca sinica, assembly GCA_037113605.1. NCBI lineage: Eukaryota > Viridiplantae > Streptophyta > Magnoliopsida > Fabales > Fabaceae > Calophaca > Calophaca sinica. Next base: position 119,448,149 of record CM073733.1, on the reverse strand, counting down.
CAAATGATAAAGGAAAGGTTAGAGGAAACACGACTATATCATGAAGCAAGCTTTGCCGCAGCCTTGTACAACAGTGAAACCTTTGCACCTCCTCGTGCTCCTACCTCCTCGACCCTAGAGTTGGCTATTCCCGCTGAGCCCGCCTGCTGATCCCGCCGTAAGCCACCCCAAAAGGATACACAAGGTTGGAGATGCCCCGCCGCAAAAGGAAGAAGGCACTTGATAAGGTAGTTGATTTATATGATACTACTTATCAACTGCTCTGCTCTCGCTGTTTCTGATTGTTGAACCCTCCATCACAATCCTTGCCCAAACCTAAACCCCGATCTGCTCTGCACCCAAACCAACACCTACCAAAAAGCCTTTGCCGTCTTTACCTCGACTCATCTTCATCTGATGAAGATGATGTTGCTCCCTTGAGGACTAGACAAAGACCTCAACCACAGGTTCAAATTCCCTATATTGAACCTTTAGCCTCTTTACCCCCAGATTCCACTATACCTCAAACCCAAACACCTTCACCACCTAAATCACCATCCAAACCAGCTTCTCCACCTAGAACCGCTTCACCCCCTCACCAACAACCAGACCTCAACATACCATGTGAGACTGAGTCCATTTCTGAGGAACCTGAATCTGAGTCAAGGGTTCAAGAGTCTTCATCTCTTGAATCTGGCAATATGGTTGTGTGTGAAACTCAACCTCTTCGCATGTTGCAACCTCTCCCTGACTCCTCTTTCAGACTTCCCATAATGGTACCTTTCATGTCTCAACTGTTCTCTCCTCCAAATTCTCCTCTCCAGAAGAACCGAGAATGCTGCGTAACTACCGGGAGATGATCTTTGATGATCTCTGGAGCCCCTGCCACTTCTTCTCACTGCACCCCCTGGACCCTCGAGCCTGGTCTTGGGAACCAAGAATTGTGCCCAACGTTCTTCCCAATTTAATTGGTAGCATTGAGTACTTCAAAGCCGAAAGATTCAGTGAATCTCGTTTCGGGGTTTCCTTGGAAACGCAGATTGATGAAATAATCAATGATCTTCTTTGAAGAAGATCGGTATGAACCGGGTGTCTGTGAACACTTGGTTTGACAAGCACAAAAAGAGCAAGAAGAAAGAAACAGAGATGGCATCTGACATGGAGAGTTCCTCCAAGAGAAGAGGTCAATGCTGTTTGGGAACCGTAACTGCACCTCCTCCTCGCCCTCCTACTCCTCCAAGAGAACTCAGAACTCCACCACCGCACACAATGCTATGGTTGCATCTACTGGATCGGCTTCACATGACAAATCAATCAGAAGTTGTGCCAAAAGAAGTTTTTGATAAGGTTGAAGAAAGCAGTGATTCAAGATTTATGGAATCTCTTGATCAAAGGCCGAAGCCTCGAGAAAAGAAGCAAGATTTGATGACTACTCACAAGGCAAATTTTGGAGAGGATGGAGCAACCCTAGAAAACCTTAGGATTTTTTTTTCTTTTGATAGATTTGCTTTGAGTTTGTTTTTGTTCACTCTGCTTTTATTTCTAATGAAATTTATGACACTCAAGTTTTCTCTTTATCTTTCTTTATACTGCTTTTGACTGTGATGTTCTTTATTTCTGTTTTGATCTTTTTGTCTGATGACAAAAGGGGAGAAGAATATAGAGAGTATAAAGCAATTGATGAACCTAGTGTATCAACCAAGTGTCATCATGCATACATTATGTGTTCGATTAATATATTCCTGTATGCTCAAACTTATATGTAATATCTCATGCTCTGTTACACTTAGAAATATTTATATATGCTTAATTCAGGAGCCTCAAATCATCTGAATAAATATTTTTTAAAAAAATTGTTCATCAATATATGTATTTGTCATCATCAAAAAGGGGAGATTGTTGGAATCAAGAGGATTCGTAAACAATAACCCTTTAATTGTTTTGATGATAACAAAGATTAAGAGAACAATTTATTCTCTAACATGGTTATAAGTGTGCGTAAAGTATTTATATTCGGAAAAATTCGCTTGAAGACTTAGTGAAATCTTGAATTTCACTCTGGAAAGCCCGGCTCGCTCTGGTTCTTGGCACATAGAATCTGTTTGGTCAACGCCTGGTGTAAGTCAACGACTCGTAGATCACCAAGAGACTACAATCTGTTTGGTCAACGCTCTGGTGTAAGTCAACGACTGGTAGATCGATCTAGAGACTACACTCTGCTTGGTCAACGCCTGGTGTAAGTCAACACTGCAGATCAGTCTAAGAGACTACACTGCTTAGTCAACGCTCTGGTCTTGATCAACACTCAACAGATTGTGTTATATGTGCTCCATGATAGACTTAGTGCTTTCCTACACGATTCGTCATTTGATAGCCCATTAAATTCTACACACAAGAATCGTGATCTGTGAAGCTCGGCCTGACAAGAAAATTCAAGTACCTTGTTATACGAGGTATCTTTAGACAAGAAGAATGTCAAAGGATAATATCATCAAGGAAACTTGTGCTTGAAGTGTCTATATTTTTGAAAAGCTCACTAAGGACAAAGTTCTTGACATCGTGTATAATACTCGTAATGCTTTTCGCTTGAAAGCGACGTATCCTGCAAAGCGAAATTCAAGGATCTGAACTTTGACTTTGGACAAAATTTAGACAAAAGAAACGTTGTGCGGACAAAAAGAGACGTTGTGTCACAACGGCACTTTTTCAACCCTAGCTATATATCCTACCTCATACAATCAAGTAAGATAGGTATTGAGATTTCAACAAACGATTTTCAACATCATTGTATCGCAATCTAGCAACTTGAATATTTTTCTCGAGTAGTGAGAGCATCAACATCTATCTTCTCAAACACTACCCAATCAAGAGACAAGTGAGCAATCAAGAATTCATCCAAGTCTCTGAGATCGTTGAACAAGGCACTTCTTGCTTTATTCTTTCTTTTAAGAAAGTTATTTTGTGCTAAAAGTAGTTTTATTGTAAATTCTCTCTCAAGAGAGTTATCTCTATATTGTTTCAAAAACTCTTATTTGAATCAGACTTAGCCCAAGAAGGGTCAGTATACCTTAGAGGCTCAACTGTACTGAGTCGTTCTAAGAAGTTGTGAGTATAGCCAGTTGGCAGAAATATACTCTCAAGTGTAATCGGTTGATTATAGTGGAGAAATCCTTCAAGTGAGTGAAGGGACTAGACGTAGCTATCAGGTGATAGTGAACTAGTATAAATCACTGTGTCTCTTTCTTCTCTCTACTCTTTATTCCTTGCACAGTTTATTCAATAGTTATTTTTCATAAAACATTTGTATTTGCGAAAAAGTTTTTTAAAAACCCAATTCAAACCCCCCCTTTCTTGTGTTTTGCCACGTTCAGGCTACCTCCTCGGTCTTCCCATTGACTTTACAGTTCATATGGTGGATCGTCTCAATGGCCACCAAGACATTATCAAGAATGAACCGGTTTTCCATAAACGCAGATTGCTCCTGTGAGATGCACTTATGCAAAGCAGCCTTCATCCGGTTTGCCAACACTTTGGAAATGATCTTATAAACCACGTTACACAAGGAAATAGGTCTCAGATCCTTCATAAATGAGGGGTTACCAATCTTTGGGATAAGCACAATATTTGTCTCATTTAGTTGGTTTGGGACGGTATCCTTTTCAAGCCACTTAACCCCTGCATGAAAAATCTCCACCCCCACTAGGTGCCAAAATCTCTTAAAAAATGCTGGATTCAAACCATCCGGTCTCAGGGCTTTGTCAGAATGCATTTGGAAAAGTGCCTTCTTAAACTCTGTGATTGTGAAAGGCTGGGTCAGCAGCTCCTTGTCTTCATTGGTGAGGCAATTCGAAACATGCCTTAACACCGGCTCCAAGTCACTATCCCTGCGTTGGAAAAGAGTGTCAAAATAATTAGTGGCCACACGCCCCATGGTTGCTTGGTCACTAACTTTATTCCCATCTTCCGTTTCCAACCTTGTTATCATGTTACGCTTCTTTCTTTGGCTAGCCATTGCGTGAAAGAACTTTGAATTGGAGTCACCATCTCTAAGCCAATACACTTTCGCCCTCTGTTTCCAAAAGGCCTCTTCTTGTGCTAGCAACATTCCAAGCTTCTCTGGTATAGCATTATAGGCTAACTGAGCATCCTCAGAATCATTCTCTTGAGCCACTTCAAGTTCTGGCTTGCAAGCATCAATAGCAACCCTGTATTTTGACCTCAACGTCTGCCTCTATGTGTTCATGGCATTAGTGCAACTCTTAAATCTGTCAAGCAACTCTCCATTACCATTTGCTTCCCATCCTTGAACCACTACCTCCTCCAAACCTTCTTCTTCCAACCATGCATTCTCAAACTTGAAAGGCCTTTGAACACACCGTCGCTCTCTCTCATACAGCCTCAATAGAATAGGGAAGTGATCTGACCTATCAATAACTGTATTTAGAAGCCTGCAATTTGGGAAAATATCGAGCCATTATTGAGTAGCCATTGCTCTATTTAATCTCTTTTCCTTAACTTGCGGGGTACCTCTACTTTTGAACCAAGTAAATTTGTAACCTTCAAGAGGGAGGTCGTGTAGATTGCTATCAAGGACTGTTGCTTTGAAACCTCGCAGCAGCCATGGGGGTGTTCAACCTGTCCTCTCTTATCATCATTCGACAATAGGTCATTATAGTCTCCCATCGTGCACCATGGTAATGCATTGTCTCTTGCAAGGGTTCTCAGGAGGTCCCAAGAGTCCCTTCTCCTACTAGTTTCAGGGTACCCATAAAAGCCAGTAAAACGCCATGTGGTTCGCCCTTGCTGGATCACCTCTGCGTTGATAAAATTTGATGAGTACCTAATAATGTGACAATCAAAAGGATGGCGCCACAAAAGAGCCAAGCCACCACTTCTACCAACCCTGTCTACTGCAAACGAACCATCATAACCTAATCTAGCTCGAATCTCTTCTATTTTGTTGGATTGCACCAAAGTCTCACAAAGAAAAATAACATCCGACTGGTGCGTCCAGATGAGGTCCCTAAGGGAAGGAACTGCTCTTGGGAGGCCCAGGCCTCGGCAATTCTAACTTATCAGACTCATTGCCCCTGGTAGGCTCCTTTTCCAGGGCCCACCATTAAAAAAGAATTTGCTCCCAGAAGTTGACTAGTTACATTGTTGGCCTTTTCCACATGGCTTGGTACGTTGTTTGACCTATCATTAATGCCCCCATTATTCTTATTCGCAGCTGCCATTTTTGCTTCCTCTTTCTTTCTTTTTTTATCCATGTCATTTAATTCTCCCTCTACCAAATCATCCTCAACTGATTATCTTCCATAATGATTTGTTGGTCAAAGATTTTATTCTTTCCGAAATCTGCCTGCTTGACTTGCGCCCCACAGCTATCGCGATTCAATTTCAGAGATTGAGCACACATTAACGCCGGATCGTGAAATAATTTCGCCATTAATTCATTTCGTTCGCTCTCCTTTCCTGGGTCAACCAATCCTGCAATTTGTGGCCCTCCTTCATTCCTGGAATTAAAAACTGACCCGTGAATTCCGGATCCTGATTGAGAGGGAGCTCTCCACTCCGACTGTCCCTTCTTCCGGAGCCACCGTGCTTCGCCACTGCCTTCACTTCTCTGCACATTTGCTCTCAGTTTCGGACCCCACGCTCGAACTCCATCATCGTTGGTTGTAGCAAACAGTTTGTCACAGTAATCTTCCAAGTGGCCAAGCAGCCCACAGAGATAGCAAAAATTCCCCAGCCATTCATACTTGAATTGAACCACATTCGCTTCGCTGCCTTGTCTCTTGATCTTCTTATGTCGCCGTAACGGAATACGCATGTCAACCAACTCTCGTATCCTCATGTATCGTGTAACGACCCGGCCCCACTGGCTGCCCACAGGGTCCTACGCACAGTGAACCGACCACTTCACTCACGATCTTCACCACCCCCTTAATTGGTGTTTTTGCCTCCGTGGGGGTTCGATCCCATGCCTAAAGGGATAAAGGCTTTTAAGAAGCACCCCCACTACCACCTTTATCCCTTTGGGCATGGGATCGAACCCCCACGGAGGCAAAAACACCAATTAAGGGGTTGGTGAAGATCGTGAGTGACGTGGCCGGTTCACCGTGCGTAGGACCCTGTGGGCAGCCAGTGGGGCCGGGTCGTTACATATCGCCTCCAAAAGTTAGAATTATTTTTAGCATCATACTCTAGAAACTTTTCGATATAGTTGGCTATGCTTTCACCCACTGCCTGGGACATAAATCCAGCAGGAACACCATGCATTTGTACCCAAAAAAGGCACCATATTCAATAGAATCTGATGCGGCATTTCGCCGTCCTTCAGCACCGCCAGAATGAGCATGTGCTTGTCGAAGAACCAAGGGCTCTTGCTCATTACTCGTTGCACATCCAGCCTGTGAAAGAACTGAAAGGTGAAGATGCCCGCTCCGACCTCTTTGATGGACACTCCACACTTTGATGCCAAATCCCTGCCAACCTTTCCTTCATGATCTGTGCTCGAATAGGGCACTCTGTTAGGAACCGCCCCACTAAGCACAAAGATGACTAATCTCCTCCACTTCCTCTCGCAGATGGTAACACCTCTAAGTCCTCTTCTTCTTCCTCCAACGACAACTGTTCCAACCTTTGTCTCGCCATTATACCTCCCACACATAACTCGCAGCCAATGAAACAGTAGTACTCAGCAAAACTCTCAAGGGAAAGAGAGACACTTCTCACAACAGAGAGAAAAAATTCGAAAATCTTCTTGTCACCATCTAATAATCTTCCCCTCCGTCCCAAATTTGGTTAATCTTATAAGCCCAGAAAATCCTCCCGTCTTCTTGTCACCATCAAACTTTTAAAATATTTTATTTATATCCCGTCAGATAATTATCTTTGAAAATATCGCTAATCTTCCGAACTATCTTCTGAGTACCAAGTTTTATACTAGAGTAAGAAATTTTTATCAGCACAAAATGTCAAGTTTGCAAAGGGTCACACTTTAACCCCTTCAACATGAATTAATGTTGGTAACAAATGAAAATAACGTTGTTTGTGTCCGTTGAGAAGTTTTTAAAAAAAAAAATAATCATATGGAAAGGAATTGTCAAGTAGTTTTATGCTAACTTTGTCACACAAAAAAGTAGTTTTATGCTAACTTGAGTCCTATGCAACAGTCGATTTATTTTTAAAATAAAATCCTTTAAAACATCTATTCAAAATTTAAATTAACAAATCCACAAAGCAGCTAATTATGATAATTGAATAGTGAATGCTATCTTTAACATCATTCTTTTTTTTCTTGATGAATCTTTAACATCATTCTGATGATTATAATTTATGCTGCTTGAATCACATGCATGCAAAATAGATGGATTTTTTTTTCAAATTAAAATATTTTTTCAAAATTATTTAAAAAAAAATTCAAAATCAAAATCAACAATCCAAAATAACTTTCTATTGAAATTCGTGACTTTAAATTTTCATTACGATTCAAGATATTTAAGCAAAAATAATAATATTTTTACACGAGAGAAACTGTAATAAATTCCTACTATTTTTGTGTTTTGTTCTGTACACATTTGATTGATATTTTAAATATTTATTGTTTTGTCATTTGATTTGGCACTTCTATTGTTTTGTTAAATTTGTTTAGGTTTTTTTTTTCTTTTCAATTTGTTTGGTTTTCTTTAGCTTGGGCCTGAGCTTGAATTGGATGAGATAATTTATGGGGATTAGAATAAAATGGAGGGAGTAACTATTAACACCTACCATTTTTGCTAGCTTGCACCACCATCCGGAATTTAACTCCCAGATGTGCATTTGTTGTAATCTAAAAGTTTATTTTAGGACAATTTTATGCCGTCCGAAAATAAATTCCAAAAAAAAGGTGTTTTAGCAAAATCAAGGTGTCAATAGTTACTCTCTAATATTTAAAAAAAAAGTGTGAAATATGTTTTTAGTCTCTAGTATTCATTTTAGGGTAGATAAACAAAATTCATTTTAGAAGTTACATGCTAACATAGCATCGCATACGTCATTGAGTATCACTTGGGATGGCCACACGACTTTTCGTAAGACACATAAATAGTTAACGGATGTAACTTGACGGCAGGGGTCAAAAACAATACTTTCATATCAGATAAGAATGTACGGGAACCAAAACCAAAATTCACTCATTTTACGATGAACAAAAAGATAATAAACCTTAAAAAAAAAAGAGGAGCATGTTCTGGTTTTAATTATCTCTTGGGCCAATTTTTAATGGGCTTGGTATAATTTTTCAAGGGTTCGATAGGCCATTTGTTTTACATTTTTTAACTTATGTTCATTTTAACAGAGTACAGTATATAGGAAGTTAAAAAAACAGAAAATTAGTTTTTAAAAGAAATATAGGGGATCTGTAATTACAATAATATCTGAAAATAAATTTTTTGGGTTCGATGAGAAAGAGAAAAAGGAGAAAAAAGGAGAAAACTATAAAATGTCCCTCCTTTTAGCATTGAGAAATATAAAACAAAAAATATTTTGTTTTGCTTTGATTTTCAATCCTTGTTTAATTACTTTTGTTGTGCTCAAATGTTATCTTTATGTTAATCCATTATATTATTTCTTACGATGCACGTGGTAAAGAATGAAAATAATTTTTTTTTGTGCTCAATTAAAATTTCAAAAAATAAAATATTTTAATAATGACTAAAGATGACTATTTTTTTTTTTTTACTGGAAAATCCTGTTTTATTCAAAATGATCAATCAAAAGTTAGGATCTATCTCCTCTAAAGTAAGTAAATAATTTTAGAGTCTAAAGTAAGCAATATGATACTACAAGTACATTATAACAAATCGCGTGTTTGTTAAAATAACAACTCTTGATTTTCGCACTTTACCATATTCTCACCTAGGGCTGGCGCAAGGGGGTTGTAAGTGAAACAACTGTTTTAGGCCTCAAATTTTTTTAGGTTCCAAATTTATTTTTTAATTTAACTAATAGTATTAATTACATTAGTATTTATTTTTTTAGGCCCTTAGTATTAATTTCACTCACTATTTTTGCTACTAATTAATTCAGGAAAAAAATGAATCAATCATGTGAATGCATTTAACAATAACAACAATAGCAATAGTGATAAGAACAACAACAACAAAAATAATAATAGTAATAATAATAATAATCATAACAATATTAATTTTTTTTTTGCTTCAACATAACAATATTAATTATACAATAATAATAATAATATTAATATTAGCAGCGACACATCTATAGTCTGAGTAACATGTATACCTTCATACAAAAATCACGGTGTTACATAGAGTAATCGCTGATGAGTTTGCTTCCCTTTGCGTGTTGTGTGCGGATAAATTGGAAACTGAGCTACACATCTATAATTTCTATACATTGTCGATGTAAAACTATTTTATACGGTCATCCAATAATATGTTATCACCTCATTTAATGAGTTAAAAAAACGTAACTTGTAATACTCATTAAACAATGTGACAACACATTATTGGATATATATTAAAGTATTTTTACACTAACGGTGCACACAAATTAAACTCTTATTTAAAATTACTTATTTTTAAAAAAATTAGGCAAAATTACCTTAGAGGTCATTTATCTTAATTTAAAGTTTAAAGTTATTCCTTTATCTATTAGAAACTAACATATAGGATAAGAAAAAATTTCTCTTGTTTACCCTTGAAAATATAATTTAAAATATGATAAAAGGTAAAAATATTTAAAATGAAAAACTAAAAAAATAAAAACATTAATATTATAAAAAAATAGATTTTACAAAATAATAAATAATATTTTAAATAAAAACTAAAAATTAAAATTAAAATTATAAAAATAAATTAATAAAAAAGTTAATAATTATTTTTAAAATCATGTGCATTTTTGTCACAAGGGTAATTTTGTCATTATATATTATTTGTAAAAAAAATCCCAAAACTCTAAAAAATTTAAAATAAAAACCAAAAATTAATATTAAAAGCTATATTAAAAGCTATAAAATTAATTAATTTAAGTTCAAAATTATTTACAAATATTAAAACTATAAAATATTATATGTAATTTTGTCACAAGGCTAATTTTTTCATCGTATGATTTAAAAAATTAAAACTAAAAAAATATTAGAAATTGTGAAAAAAATAAAATCTTTTAAAATATAAAAATATTTTAAAAAACTAAAATTTAAAAATTCATATAAATAGTTCTAAAATTAACAAAAAATATTATAAATTAATTTTAAGTAATTATATATAACTTTCTCATATGAGTAATTTTGTAATTTTATATAATTTATATTCTATCATATTATTATTTAGTTCATCTCAAATACGTGATATGATAATATAATGTTATCAAGTTTGTTATCAGGTACGCATCAAACATATGATATGATAAGAGCTTATCATGTCTATATTATATCCTATCCTTATCCAACTCTCTCATCTAATTCATTCCTATTTTATCTTGATCATCAAACGAGCTAAAGGGTTTTTCATTATGACGAGCTTATTTCTTATATCACTTCTTCATTTTTCACTTCCATTTACTTATACCTCTCCCTCCCCCCTATATCTCACCTTTCAAATTCATTACTACTCTCTCTTTTCTCTTTCAAATCCATTACTACTCTCCCTTTTCTCTTCTGACTCAATTGCCCATTTTTTTTGAAGAGTAAATGAATGTATTAATAGGGGGTACTAGGGGTACTCTAACCCAATACAAGAGAAAAAGAGGAAGGCATGCATCCTTAAAAGAGCGCAACACCCAAAGGAAAAAACAACCAACCACCTAACCCAATAACCAGAGTAGTAGCACCAACCAACAAGCATCCTACAAGAATTATATCATACAAGGTCAAGGGAGACTAAGCCCTATCGTCAATACAAAATAAGGAGTCAACGAACCGCTCGTAGAAGAGACGCGCCCGACCCTTGGCCCTAGCGAGAAACCACCTCCAAGACAAGGCCTGAATACGATCAACCGACTCAGTTGCCCATTAGATTGTATCATACACAAAAGTAAAACCATCGCTCAATTTATCCTATATTCCGTTGTGTTGTTCTTAGTTTAGATATCTCGATGCAGTGTGCCTTTCCTAACATACATAGATATATTATTAACTTCTCGGTTTAAAAATTTTTCTCGAGTATTTCCATGAATTTAAATAAACTAAACTAAGCTGAACATACTTGTTTAAGACTGGGCCGGAGATTACAAAACCGAAAAAGGCCCAGCTCGGAAGAGCACATCACAAACAGAGTGAAGGAAACACGAAAGATGCGACCTCACATAGATTGCCTTACGCAAATCACACGTCATGGATTGACATCTTCATCGTCCACTCGGGCGTGCTCCTCTCAATCATAATCGTTCATCAGGAGACATCACATGGATCACGAACTCACAGGGATCGTAATTGTAGTTGTTCTTCTAAACAACAGTCAAGCACAAGTCACGTCGTGATTGACGCCGCGATAGATGCATGTGATATCAGTTACTAGCTAATATACTTTCCCGCTAAGCATCTTAAACCGATTTCATATATAAAGACCACCTCATTGAGTGACGATCAAGTACAATCTCTTTCCATATTTAACTCATCCATTTTTTGCTCACTTACTGACTTAGCCATTAGTGTCTTTGCAGGTACACATCCATCGTTACTGCCGTGTCGTCGCTCACTCTAGCCACTCACTCTTATTAATTCCAACCAATCCCCGAGGCACACTCCGGTTCAACACTTACTTAAGTGTTAATAACATGTGAATGTGTGCGCTAATCATAACGGTGCTATATATTCACCCTATGCATCTTTAATTATCAATCCACTTTGCGTATAAGAAATTAGAAGGCTATTGAAATCCTAGTGGGGGCACTTCTATTGCACTATATCCGTCAGTGAACTATTGAGTAGAGTAATAAAATATGGTCAGTATCCTGCACTGTCATGCCATTAATTTGGGGATAAAATATGGAGTATTTGAGAAATACTGAAATTACATTTTTTTTTAATTTTAGAAGTTATACTCTCTTTTTATAAGAGATAAAACATACTATAATTTATTTAATATAAATAAATCTCTTAGAAATAGTGAGCAATTATAAATATCTCTTTGGTTTTTTAATCTACAATTCTGAAAATCGTTGATAAAAATTTGAATACAATATTGTTGATTTTAAAATGTTTGAAAATGAAATACTTTCATTTTTTTTACGTACTAATCTTCCAAAATTTTAGTTTATCTTTCAAACTCTCAAAATTGATAGTAAAGTTCAGAAATAGTTGTCCACAGTGTCGCTGATCACAAAGAGAGAAAAATATTATAAGAAAACTCATTTACTAATGTGCAACGCACATGTGCATGTAATTTTGACAAGTAGTACACCAAGTATAATGCAGTATGTTAGTAGCATCTTTTTGTGTGTGACAACAGTAGCTTCTTTTTTTGACTGGCAAAATATCCGTTCACATAATATTAATCACTATTTAAGATATCAAAATCAATAGAGTGGTTGCAAGAATTTTTAAGTGTGACAAAATATAATTTAAAAGAAAATATAAGAAAATTAAAGGTAACTAAAAAAATTGTTAGGACTTTGATTCAAATAAATCCTCCTCATACTCGCATATAGTTCCTCTTTCATTTTAGATTTGAAACTCATTTTGATGATATCAAATTCTCCAATTTAGTTAAAGCTTAATTTCATGTAGTGAACACTATATTACACTAAAAAATCCCTAGTTCATTAAGATTATCCACAGCGTTATACAAATCCTAAGTTCTATTCCTAGACATAAAGGAGTCTATGTTTGTTTGTGCACCGCAAGTGCCAAGTGTTTTCCCCAGTTTTTTAGTTGTGAGAAATTAACACTCTAACGCCACTAGCAGTTAACTCATAAAAAGCATTAACTATAGAAGCAAGCAATAAAACAAATATAAAGAATAGAGAGAAGAGGGTAAGAGGAGCATGTCTCATGATTTAGAATGGCAAAATCCTTTAGTTTGCTTTCAGAGAGGTTCTGCTACAAGGTCAGAAAGAATGTGTAGTTCTCCCCACAATTCCAGGCTGAGTAACTAAAACTAGGCCCAGAAACATAATTGCCGCATGTGGCCCCAGAAGTAAAATGGAGAAAACTCTAAAGGACTAGAATACAACAAAAATATTTTAGCCACTCGGGGCATACTAGTGATTTCCTATGCAAAGTTATAGATCACCCCCCTCTCGAATTAGGCTATGTTTGTTTTGAGAAGAGTTACGAAGAGATAAAGATAGATGGTAATTAAACTTCTCTCGTTTGGGTTGCAGAAAAGCAGGGTAAAGAGAGGAAAACGTGGGTCCCCCATCACTTTTTGTGGCCTTCCCTAATATGCAAAGAAGGAAAAAGCTCAAGTGATATTCGATATGTGTTGTTTGTATTGTTCACCAGTTATAATACGCCATGTGGATTAAATTGTTCACTTAAATTTAAATTTAAAATGATCTTATTTTTACTATTAGATATATATGTGTTGAATTGTGATTGCAGAACAATAAAAGCTACACACAATGAACTGCACATAAGTTTTGTTATGTGAAGAAAGGGGAGAGTGACCTTATTTCTTCTTTATTTTGCCTCATTTGAAAAAAAGGACACCTAAAATACCATCTTATAATATAACATAGGAACGGATTCAGGAAGTTCGACAAGTGGGAAAAAAATCATATAATTTAAATATTTATATAAAAAAATACATCAATGCATAAACAATAAAATACTAACATCATTATTATTAAGAAAAATTAGAGATTACAAAAACTATAATATTATATGCCCAAAAAATTGAAGACATCTCAACACCTACGAATTATAATTACTTTTTACGTGTCTTCATTTTTTGAAATTGTTGCATGATTTTTTTTTATATTTTCAGCACTATTAAAATTATCTTTCTCTATTATATGACCAAACAATTATGTAACAATTTATCTCTCATAAGATTGCACATTTGATTTTTTACGAAATTCATTACAGAGAAATTTCTTTAAATCGTTGCAGTTGCCACAGGAAAAATCAAAGCTAACTTCAACGAGTAACCCTCTATTAACTCATTTAGGCAAATGACCAAACACATGGTGCATATATATATATATATGAAACATAGTACAAAAGAAACTTACTCAAGTAATGAATGAGTTGCAAATAGAACCCCAAAAAAATACAAGATTAAAAATGAAATGAAGAATATATGAAAGGAACCAATAACAAAATATGAAGTTAATTATGGAGAGGGAATATTGAATAAGGAGAGAGAAGGCAGAAATCGGAAGACAAGAAAAGAATGGAATAAAAAGGGTTGAGTTAGAGCTTTTACTAAGTGTTTAAGTTAATGGATTTCGAGAATGAAACAAACTAGAGACCAGAAAACATTTTAAGAAGCATAAATAGAGAGACAAGATAAAAGAGAGTAAAAAAATTTATACTTTCTCTTAAAAAGAGCGTAGATATAGGGCAACACTTTAAACAAAGTAGCTCAATTTCTATTTTTTTTACTCTTTAATCGGGTCAACACTTAATTTATAGTGGTAGCAAAAATAAAATTATTCGATATTCAATAAAAAAGTAAATAAGTTAGTGGGGTCAAATTGTAGTGTACATAGATCAGTCCTTGATTCAACACCAATTTGTTAGAGTGGGACACACAACTTTTAAGACTCAACTATATTTTTGTCCTTAAAAAAATACGTTATTTTGTTGGAATTAATCATTCTTTAATTTTTGTTGTTAGTTTTTCTTTTTAAACATTTTTGTTGTTAGTTTAAGTTCTTAAAAATCTGAATTTTTTGTGTTTTCAAACTGCGAGAGCCTAAAACACATTATTTTTCAAATGTAGGAATTAAAAAAATTAAAGATAGATTAATTATAAAAGGAAATTGCTATTTATTAAGAAACTTGATTATACGAAACCGACGAATTAGCACAAATTATGCTTGTTTTCCATCAACTACTACTTTATTTAAAAATAAAATAAAAATAACAAACACGCTGACCGACTATTGCCACGTTGCTATTCTTGTGTTTCTTATTAAATTCTACCATACAAAATAGCATTGCTCATTATAAAACAATCATATTTTTAATATAAATTATATATTAAAAATATGACTTAATACTATGAGTGAAATTAATTATTTAGTAGCAAAAACAGTAAGTGAAACTAATATTATGATGCCTAAAAAATAAATACTAACAAAATTAATACTATCAGTTAAATTAAAAAATAAATTTAAGACCTAAAAAATTTGAAGCCAAAAGCGGTTTACTTACAAAACCGCCAGTAGTGAAATGGGGGAACAGGTATAAGCATTATTGCACATTGAACTGTCAGCGTGTATATATATCTTCACCTCAAACGTTAAATTTCAAAACTACTACTATAGTACAATCTACTGTATTTGCAATCAGAAACTCTACTGTGACACTAGTATTTGAGCTCACAGCAAAAAATATGGAGAATTTCACATAGGAGTTGGCCGAGCCAGTCAGTCCTATGGGACAATTCTTTGACGACACGTTTTTTTGCTTACATATTTTGGCATTCTTGGAATTTGAAGTTCCAATCTGTGACATGCCGATTGTGTCTGTGCTTAAAGATGCCTTTTTTTCCATCCCTCGCTTCACCTCTACAATGGTTATTTCTCACCCCTCTCTAATACACACACATATAATGGTTGTTCATGTCATCTATTGATAAATTAAAGCATCTGTCCCTTTTACTAATATTTGTGCATGTTTTTCATGTTAATTATTAATCTCTAAGGCCCGTTCGAAATGGTTGCAAATTATTGGTTTTCAAACGTAATCTTCAAAACAAAACGCGTTCGGCTAAAATAGAGTTGAAATGGTTTTTTACTTAATTTTAAAACATTTTTTCATTCATTTTCAAAAACCAAGAAAAAAATTATTTGTAAATTTGGTTTTTGGTTTAAAAAAAAACACATTCTCACTACATTTGACAATAGCTCTTTCCGTCATCACCATCACCACCATTGACATCGCTAGCAGCCTACCACCACTACCGTCATCGGCACAACGACCATCACCACTGACACAATCGTTGCTACCATCACTTAACACCACCACCACCACCATCAGCACTGTCGCCACCACTAACAACACCGACACTGCCACCACCACCGCCGCCATTAACATCACCGCCGCCGCAACCACCACTAACACTGCCACCGCAGCCACCACCACCAAAGGGGTGACAAACTGGGTTAAGCCCGTTGGGCCAGCCCGCTAGCCCTTTTAAACTGGGTAGGCTAGGCTAAGTTTTATCAACCAACTAACCCGTTTAGTCCAACTCGTAAGCCCGCCAACCCATTGGGCTGTGGGCCACGAATGGGCCGAGCCGGGTCAACACATAATTTTTTATTTTTTTCTATTTTTAAATGATTCTTTCTTTTATATTTTTTTTTGTTTTATATATTTTTGGCGAGCCAGCCCGCCAACCCGCTGTTGTTGCCTGTTTTGGGCGGGTTGGCCCATTTTGGCTCATGTTATTCAATTTTTTTTGCTTTTTATTTGTTTTTTGTTTTGTTTTTTGACGGGACAACCAGTCCGCCCAACCCATGGAGGGCCGGGCCGGGTTCAACATTTCAACCCATAATCCTTTGACGGGCCTAGACGTGCGGACCTGTTTTGGCTCACGTCGGGCCGTCTGGGTTGGGTCGAGCTGACCCGTTTTGCCCATGCTTTATATTGGGTCAATCGGGTCGGACCCATTTTTACAGCTCTATTTACTCTTGTATCTCGTTCTCCTCCATCATGACTTCTCACCCTAACCCTACTCCCCCCTCTCAAGTCTTTGTCATCAACCAGGAAGATTGAATGATTATATCATCATTCTTCTCAACAGATAGAGACGCTGGACACGACATCAAAGTTTATCTATTATTATTATTATTATTATTATTATTATTTTCTGGAAGAATTGTTGTTGTTAATAACTTTTAAAGGAGAAATTATAATGTCGATAAAAACTTTTTAAAACTGAAACTCAAAACTAAAAACTGAAAATCAGTTTTGGCTTTTTGAAATTTAAAAACTTAAAACTAAAAACCACTCCGAACGGGGCCTAAGCTTTCAAATAGTAGTTGTGGTTGTGGTTTTGTTAAAGGGTTAAATATGTTTTTAATTTCTATTAAATTACGGTTTTTCAAGTTTAGTCATTATATACTTTTTCAGTTAGTTTTTTTTACAAAACTGCATGTTTGTAGTCCTTGGAAAGAGAGTAAAAAACATGCATTTTGTAAAATGCGAGGACTAAAAATAGATAAAATTTTACAAGGACTAAACTCCAAAAAATTGTAATTTTATTTAACCCTAATTAAAATTATGGACAAAATAGGACTCACACAACCTTGATTATGATCTGATGCTATTGTAGAAAACTAAATAAAATCTTAGTATTATGACCACAATTGAAAAACACAATTAAAACCTTATTTGAAATATACACATTATTTATTATTTATAGTTTGTAAATATTTTCAACATGTGAAAAATGTACAGGTTTGTGATGAAAAAGGAGTGAAGAGATGGAAACGAGTTGAAGTGAAGTGGGAGGAACATTTGATTGAGCCCAAATTCATTGAAGGAATGTCAGTGGATTCATATGACAAGCATTTTGCTAACTACTTATCAAGGATAGAAATGGAGAAGCTACCACAAACAAAGCCATTATGGCAAGTCCATGTAATAAAATACCCAACAAGCAATGCTGAAGGAACCTTGGTGTTCAAATTTCATCATGCAATTGGAGATGGTTACACTCTCATGGGTCTCCTTCTTTCTAAACTACAAAGAGCTGATGATCCTTCTCTCCCTTTGTCCTTTCCATCAAGCAACTCATCTAAACCAGAAAATACTCCCAACTTTATTAGTATTCCAAAGAGAATGCCTCATTTTCTCTCCATGGCCTTTAATTCTGTGACAGAGTTTGGATGGAGCCTTCTAAAAAGTACTTTAGTTGAAGATGATAAAACACCAATAAGGTCTGCAATTGAAGCAATCGAGTTTCAGCCAACCAAGATATCAAAGGTCACATTTCCAATTGATCATATCAAGGAAATTAAGTCTAATCTTGGAGTGGTAAGATTGAGCATATTTTAAATTTTGAAGTTTTGGTATCATATCAACCGTGTAACTTTTTTTTAGTTTTAGTATTTCTAAATTTTAAGGCCGGTTCCATTTATTATTTTTGTTTTTATTTTGTTTTGGTCAAAAGATTTTGTGTAGTCTACACACATTTAGTTGCCTATTGCCAAAATGTTTGTATATACGAGACCAACCCAAAGTACAGTGTCTTTGCTCTTGTGTGGACCAAAAAAGGATTGATAAAGCCACCTATACATTTAATTCCCCACCTTCCCACTCTTTTATTATTTTTAAACTACCTCTCCTATCACTGTCCCCCCTTCCTCCTCTCCTTCAAGTACAACTCCACCCCACTTCTCACTCTCTCTTCACTAATTTTTATTATTTCAAAAAAAAGGGTTGCTTTTGGAAAGGATCCGTTTTATGGTCATGGTAGGATGAAAACGGATAGAATAAGAGAGTTGGATAATGAAATGATATGATATAGACATAATAAGCTCTTATCCTATCTTGTATTTGATGTGCACCTGATAAAAAACTAGATAACATTATATTATCGTATTATGCATTTGAGATAAACTAAATAATAGTATCATATGATATAAATTATATAAAATGACAAAATTACACATCACATGATTTTTAAACTTAATTATTAATTAAAATTTATTTTATAATACAGACTATAAATGATGTCATTACCGGAATAATCTTCTACGGGATCCGGCTTTACATGCAAGACATTGACTGTAGATCAAGAACAATGAAATCCACTGCGTTAGTGATAGCAAACACAAGGGATGTTAAAGATTACCAGGGAGTTCAAGATATGTTAAAGACTGAAAAGGGTGTTTGGGGCAACAATTTTATGTACTTGCATGTGTCAATGCCGGAATTAAAAGACACCCCAATTTCAAATCCACTCCAATTTGTCAGGAATGCACAGGCTTCAATCAAGAGGAAGAGAAATTCTTTTGTAACTCTTTTGATGTCCAAACTTCTACTAATGAAGAACAAGTTTGAAGGCTCTGAGGTAAGTTACAAAAGGCAGATTATTTTTACAAACTTAAATGAACTTAGTGGTAAATATTTATAAAATTAAAGTAAGTGTCATTGATTATAAGACAAGCCTCAGATTAGTTTTGTCTAATAATCACTCAATATTAAAATATTCAATCAACTCAAATCAATAAGTATTAAAAGTAGTTCCTAACATCAATTCCTATTGGTCAAAACTTGGAGTTAAATTTTCTTTAATCGTGTATATTTATTTTCATCATTTTTGTAATTTAAAGGAAAATATTGCTCCGGCCAAACTTATTGCTATTTTTTATTTTGATGATGTTATAGGAAACAGCTAAACATATCCACAAGGCATTCAAAAATTCAAGCTTAACAATCACAAACATGATTGGACCACTTGAGAAAATGGCTTTGGCAAATCATCCCATAAGAGGCTTCTTCTCTACAGTGTCCGGTGTTCCACAGGTAATTCAACTCTCTTCCTCTTACTTCTTTTTTTTTTTTTTTTTAAATTAAACAAGTCTTCCCCTTACTTCTAATAAGTACAAAATTTGATATTCCACATATTTTTTTTTTTTAAAAAGGAGCATTTACAATAAGTTATGCCTTCAATAAATTTATAACTATGTCTTATGCAGTGACTCGGATCGCTGTCGGCCCAAGGGTGAGGCCAGTGAAGCAAGGGTTTTAGGCCTCACCCAACAAACTTATATACCTTATATATTTTAGGTCTCTTGACCCAAAAAAAAATACTTTATACCTCATCGAATAATAATAAAATTTGTCTGTACTGAAAAAGCCAAAAAATTTGGCACTTGCGCTCTAAATCAATTTAAGTACGCCAAATAATAATCAATTTAACTGCAATGAATTTTTTTTGCTATTGATTTAATTGTACTGAACATGATTTTTGCATTTGGAATGAAAAATATATAAGATGCTTTGTTATATAACTGCATCGAATAAGCTTCACTTTAGAATCGCTTTAGGCCTATATAAGGATTGGGCCGGCCTTGACTCGTAGTAGAGGTAATTCCACTTTCACAAAAACATATAAATCACTATAATTATCCCTCTCTTGCATGTTGAGATAACACTCTACCATCTTTGACTTTGTTGCAGAGTCTTGTAATTGCAATTATGAGTTATATGGGCATGTTAAGATTGACCATTAGAACAGAAGAAGGGTTCATAGATGAGCAAAAACTAGTGCGGTACCTGAACAACGCCTATGAGATAATACGTCGAGAAGCAGCTAAGGTGAATAATATTCCAGCATGAAACAAATTCAAGAAAGCAGAGTCCTTGGCCTCAGACATGTTTCTGGTGTCACAAATTATCTTTAATTCATTACAAACTTCGGTATTGCTGTACTTATCTAAATAAAATAATTTTACCTTTTTAAATATTTAAAATATCATTCCTTGTATGCATAAAGAAACAAATTTGTCCTTTTATAAGTACTGTAATGAATAATTTCATGATATTCAATTAATAATCCAATTAACCATTCAATTTTATTCTTGAGTATTGTAATTAAAATTGCGAGATAATGGGATAATGGGAGTGTTGACTGCAGTGACCGTTGCTTCCCAAGAATTCGATCATCGTTAAGGGTAAAAAAAATACTACCTCTGTCCTTCTGATCATATAAGAAGAAATAGCAAAAAATCACAAAGACTAAGAAACATATTTAAATTTATAAAATTGAAATGTTATCCAAATATACTCTTAGTATTAAATGTTTTATATCCCTTATGTGAGTTTTTAGTAAATATACATCTCACATTAAATTAAACGGGGGTATAAACAAAATTATCACAATTAATGTACTTTGAAATGATTTTCTTTTTCTTATAATTAGGACAAAAAAATACACCAATTTTTTATTTATAATAGGGATCAGAGGTATTAGTATGGTAAATAAAAAATGCTCTTGACATAATGAGAATAGTTGTCAATTAAAGTAAGAAATGTCCCGGTTAGATAGCTCATGTGGTGAGAACTTAGGACATAAGGTGTTATAAAGAGGAGGACTGGGGTCCAAACCCCGACAAATAAAAAAATACTAATATAACAACTAACATTTGTCATTAAAAAAAAGCAAGAAACAATAAAGAAAGGTAGGAATGAAAGAAAAATAAGGAAGCTGGCCAAGTAATCACAAGCAAAGATTGAAGTATAAAATCTTAGACGCGTGACTTTTACTTATGTAATCACTAATGTATTTTTCAATTTTTCTACAATTTTTGTTACTTGTTAATTACCAATTACATGCTCTAATTCCATTAACACCTTATTAAGATTCGAGAAATTACTACTAGAATTTGCAGCATTTTTTGCAGATTTTCCTGCAGATTTTAGTGAAAAATTCGCAGGAAATGGATTTCCTGCGGATTTTCTTGCAGCCAAAGGCTCCCATGTAAAAGCTTCGTGGGTAATTTTTCGTAGCAAAATCCGCAGTAAATTTCGCAACAAATTCAACAGGAAAATCCGCCGCAAATTCTGCAGCAAAATTCGTAGGAAATTTTGCCGCTCATCACCTTCCGCGACGGCGTAAATGAGCAGTTCCGTTGGCGGAGACTTCGTTGCCATGGACGACGGATCTGAGATCGGACGATGACATCGATGAGGACGACGGATCTGGAGGTGGTGCCTCTTATGCTCCGCCAGGCCGATGACGTATTTCCAGCCGCCACCAAACGCGCCACCGATGACGAACGCCAGAACAACGAGATCTACAGTTCCGATGACTTCCATCTGTGGAGGAGATTATGGATCCTTCCAAGAAAGCGCTGCCGCCGACGAAAAACCTTGGAATTGTTCAACGATGGTTGTTGCAGAAGAGAGAGAGGGGGAGGGGATGAAGAGTTTGAGGGTTCGGGAGTGAAATTGAGGCCGCTATGGAGAGGGAAAGCGAATAGAAAACGCAGGTTTTTTCAAACAGGTTTAACTATTACTAATTTCTATTTTTTTAAAAATAAAATTACTTAATTTAAAAATAAATATTTAAAGAAATCCACAGGTAAATCCCCAACAAATGATCCGCAACAAAATCCGCAGCAATATTACCTGCCAAATTTCGTACAGATTTTTTACTAGCTTGTTTTCCTGCAACTTTTGCTGCGAATTTTACCTTGAGATTTAAGTTCGTAAGAAAACTGGCAAGAAATGTTAAAATTTCCTGCAGAATTTCCTATGGATTTAAATCCGCTGGAAAAAAACCACATTTTAAACAAATTCGCAGTAAAATCTGCAAGAACTTCCTGCGAAAAAAAATTTCGCAGCAAATTCCGCAAGAAATTCGCAAATTTCTAGTAGTGAATTGAGACAAAAGCGGGGAGTGAAAATCTGAATTCTCATTGAATCAATCGAATGAATGATTGAAAGTCGTTGACGTGGATAACAAATTAGTCGAAAAGTGATCCACCGATGTATCAGCAATGATTGGAATTTGCAACTTTTTATCAGTCGATTGTGCTAACAAACAATTCATGACTAGGAGAACTCACTAAACACAAACACCACAACACACAATAATGATTAAATAAATCTCATGTCTTAAAACATAAATGATGAGAGAACATCGAGTGATTTGGCGAACTTCCATCGCTACCAAGGCAATTTGTAGATGTTGCTACTCATCAGCTATTCATGCACGTTTTGTAGTCTGCTCCTTCTCCATCGCAATACTAAAAAAGGTTGCATGGGTGAGACGTCATGTTTAAACTTATTATCCCAAAATGCCTGTTCTTGTGTTGATATGTTTAGAGTTCAAATTTGAAACCAATTAATTACCTGCTTGATAAGAGATTTAAAAGTGGTTGTTTAGAATTGTGTGTGTGGTTCTAGAGCTCCTTTGACTTGAATTGAATGCTGTCATGTGGTTACTATGAATCTTGTGTCCATGTATATTATGTTAGAATTTATAGGGGATTAGTCATTGAAAGTAAAAAGAGGAAAGGTGTATATACTCGTTCTGTTTTGGGGGTGGGATTATTAATTGCATTTGTGGATCTTAGCATCTCTTGTGGATTGATTTGTTTTTATAGTCTTGTTGGAGACCAGTGCAAACTATGATAGAATGCTGCTTACATGTCTAGCTCATTTGCATTTTTGCTTTGTACCTGTTTGACAAAATGTTCATTTTGAGTTTTGGGATGGATCTTCTCCTAAAATCCATATTGCAAGTGTTGGTTATTTATGCTTGAGAAAAACTGATATACAGCATATCTGTGCGGTTGTACAAAATTTTCTTAAGTAAATTCGAATTTCGAATTGTATATCTTATTTTGAGAATGCTTATTTTTAGAACTGTGTTTCAAATATGGGTTGCAAGTGTTTCACATTCGTATGATAATTTGGTCTCTGGATTAACTTTGAAGCATCAAATATGTCTCATTGCTTCTGGAATGTCCTTGTGGAGTTGGAGTATGGATTGCAAGTTCTTAAGTGGTAAATTGAATTGAACGAGTCAAAATGTAAAATATAGTGAATGTATCACAAGGTTTGCCATGACTCTCTGTTTCAATTTATTTGGGCATAAGATTCTAGCATTCATGTTTCCTTTCATCTTCTCATTACAATGCGGCGAGAATTCTTTCCTTCATTTCAAGTGATATTCTATTTGACTCATCTAGTTATTACACTTGCCTTCTGTCTATTACGTACTATTAATTCTGAAAGACTTTACTGTTTCAAGAGATTCAAATGGTGATATGCTTCTGTGAATGTTAAAACTTTCCTTCCTTTCAAATGGTGAAAAGCGTTATTTGTTCAGCACCTTTTTTTTGTCTTGTAGGTTTTGTCATGTCTTCTCTACTGTCAAGGATTTTTCCTACATACTGATGTCTTTTTTTTTTTTTTCCTCATTATTGTACTGATCTGTTGTGTTCCAAAATTAACTTGAAAGGACATGACTTTTGCAGGTTTTGTCTTTTAAGTGTTTTCTATCTTCTTATTTTTTATTTCATCATTTTTTTTTTAATTTGAACTATTGGTTGCAACGAGAAGACATGAAAAGTGATGGATAATATATATAATTAAAATTAATAGTGAGATTTGGTATACGTATTATTTTGGGAAAAACCCAAGTCCCACGTAGACTAGAAGTAAGAGCATTTTTATCGCTGGGGTCTTATTTTTTTCTTGCGTTTCTTAAACTTCCTCTGTCCTAGTGACAGTCAACAATTGCTGTGTGGTTGCTTTAAAATGGGTCAAGGCATCTATATTGGCAACGGACAACTAAAAGGAAACCATGAGAGAGAGTGACACACCCACAAAATGTGCTACTGTTGGTGTCAGTAAACCAACGCGAGCAAAGCACGCCCACTGTGGGTGCTCTAAGGCCTCAAAATAGTTAATTAGTAAAGGCACCGCTCCCCTTACAAGTCGATTTTATAAGGATGAGTTAGGTTCAAAATCCTAGTATGGTATCAGAGCCTATCCTAGATCCATCGTGTCACTCACCGCATTATATACACGCACCAAGCCCAATAGTGCTGGGCGTGAGGGGGTGTATTGGGAAAAACCCAAGCCCTTCTCACATAGACTAGAGGTAAGGCCTCAAAATAGTTTATAAAAACTTTGTAAGGATGAGTTAGAACTAAAATCCTAGTAATGATCGATGTCCATGTCATATAGCTACCATAAACAAAGCCATTATGGCAAGTCCATGTAATCAAATACCCAACAAGCAATGCTGCAGGAACCTTAATTTTAAAAAGGGTCCCGTTATTTGGATACAAAACGGGACACGGACACCGTATGTCCATACTATACGGACACGTGTCCGTATAGTACAGACCCCACTTTTTTTTTTTGAAAAAAAAAGAATTTTAAATTTTTTTATCTGGTTAACAGAGTTCACTTATCTGGTTAATTGTAACACCTGAGGACGAGATCGACATCGTATTAGGACGACGTATCGAGACCTCGACCAAGACCTTGTGTCGAGATCCCGTGACTAGATCGTTTGCCGAGATCTTTTGTCGAGCTGATGAGACCACGTGCACTAGCTGCTGAGCTGAGGAGGTCGCGTGTCGAGTTGATGAAGTCGTGTACCGAGCTGATGAGGACGCAAGTCGAGCTGAGGAGACCGCGTTTACGAACTCGTGTTAGAACCTTGTACGTTTGCACGAGGACCCTTGTCGACATCGTGTCGAGATGATACCTCGTATTGTTTCGAACGTTACTCAGCGTTATTATTATATTGTTTGTAATTATTACATTGTCGGCTTGTCGTTGACCGACAGAGTAGAGGGTAATCATGAGAGGAACGAGTTAACGGGTAGATGATTGATGGGATTGGCATCTTATAGCTGGAGTTACGTTTTTACCCCTTTCTCGCCAGCTGTATACCACGACCGTTTCACTCATTCCTCTTTTCTTCTTTCTTCTTCCTTCCTTCTGCTCTGTGTGTCGTTGTTTTCTTCAAAATCTTCATCGACGAAACCGTGAGTTCCAGCGAGATTCTGCACAAGCTTTCTTCATCAATCTTGTTCATCATCAACTTCTCGACCCATATCTCGTCTGATCGACCATCACCGTTGAGGTATGAAGAACAGATTTTCTTTCATTTGTGCTACGGTTTAGCGCTAATTCTTCTTCCATTTTTAACCAGTTTTATGCTTCCAAATCATATCAAATTGATGGGTTTTCTTATTCATAATAATACCTATCTTTTTAACCGATTAATTGGGCTTGTAAAACAAATTTCTTTCTCTGATTTTCTGCAATCGGCAGTGCCCAGAAAACCCCATTTTTAGTTCGTTTCGATTTCTTGATTTTCATTCGTTTCTTTTGATTATTGTTGTTGTCGATCTTTCTGTTGAAGCATCAGATAACTTTTCATGAAATTTTGATCGAAATCCCTAACTTTGTGTTAGAGGAAAAATATCTTTTAGTTCTTGAGTTTCATATTTTTCTGGGTTGTGGTTGAGTTTGGGGAAGAGAGAGTTAGATGTATTAGAACCATAGATCGATCTGAGTTGTGTTTGTTTTAGGAAGTCTGATTCCCGAGATCGAGTGATTTCCGAATCAAGGTGTACGGTAAGCGAATCCAAGGACGCGGAAGCAGCAGAATCCAGAACGAGGACTATACGTGTCGAGGTCGACTGAGAAGCGTACGTGTCGAAGTCGTTGTCGAGTTCGTTGAAGACAGCCGTGTCGAGATCGAGTAAGAGAAGTCGTTGTCGAGCTCTTTGAAGACAAATGTCGAGGTCATTGTCGGCAAAGCATTAACTTGGAGTTCTAAAGTGGCGCCTTCACATTTATTCTTGTTATAGTATGTAAGGGCGCTTCACATTTATACTTGTTATAGTATGTAAGGGCGCTTCACATTTATACTTGTTATAGTATGTAAGGGCGCTCCACATTTATACTTGTTATAGTATGTAAGGGCGTTTTATATTCTACGTGGTTATGTTATTGTGGATTTCCGATTTGTGTCGAAATGAAATGTTGTGATATGATTGAGTTTTGCATGTATTTAATATGTGATTGAATATATGTCGTGAAGTGTGTATTGCATGTTGAATTATGCTTCTTCATGTCGAGCTTACTCTTTGTATTTGACATGCGGTTGAATATCTTGTGTTTAACTCTTTGAATATCGTGATGCGCTAATTGTTCATCGAGTGAGCGAGCCAGTGAGTCGTATGACGCTTTGAGCCGTGACCCGGATAATCGAGGGTGCTAGGTCCCCTTTTTGTTTACGGAGATTGACTAGACGTCGCCACGCTACGGACCTGAGCCGATCTCCCTAGGGAGAGCGAGGATCCCAAGGCTTTCGGCCGACTTTCCGACATACCAGATGCAGCGTGTGCATTCCGGAAAATTGTCGAGTCGAGAGAAAATGGAATTGTGAGTTGTGTCGAGTTTAGAGTGAGATGGTCGAGTCACGTCGGTGAATGTTATACTTTGTCGCTTGCTTATATTTTTATGTCGAGCTTATCTTAACTTGTTGAGAAGTTGACCTTTCCCCGTGGTGCCTTCAATCCATGACTCGCTACCCAGGCGATGTCGAGGGCGCAGTAACTCGGCAAGAGACGATGCCGAGGAGGAGCTCGACGAGGACCCGAGTGACGACCTCTATCTGTCGTGATTGTTTAATTGTTGGATGTTTGTTTTTCTGAGGACCGTTCTTGTATTTCTTTGGTGTTCGAGGTCGTGACCAGTTTGGGCAGTGTTGTGTTGTTGCTACAGGGTAGACTGGTGGTCTTACTTTTGGAGCAGCCCCCTGCGTGGGAGTCTGCCGGAAGTACCCCCAGGGTATGATGGCTCTTTTGAAGTTGTCGTACCTTAGGTGTATTTTCTTTGCACATTTGCTACTCTGTATTTTGTATACATTATTATTTCGAGTGATATATATATGTGTATGTTATGCATGTATGTTTTAATTGAATTTAAGTCTTGTGTCTTAGTTGCACCATGTTTCGAAAAGCTGTAATTACTCTGATGTGCACGAGTTGGTTTTATAAAAAAAAAAATATATATATATCGTATTTTTAAAAGGCACAAGAGTTTTGTTTTTAAAACACATCTCATATAGGTTTTTGTTTGAGCTTGGTGTGTTGAGCTCGGTAACTCGAGCTCGGTATATTGAGCTCGGTAGCGGTCCTAAACGGTCGTTACACTGTTGGTATCGAGCTTGATTCGGTTCGAGCTGTGCATAGGAATTTAGACTGGTCACTGTGTCGGGTTGTGTGTTGATTGCTGTTTGATTAAGTGAAGCACTTATTGCTTGAGAAATTGTTTGAACTGTTTCTTGATTGAAGCAGTGTGTTTTAACACATCCTTGTGTGAGATTCTGACAGGGTTTTGAACTTTGTGGAATCTAATGCCACCTCGTCGGAATACGACATCTGCAACCGAGAACGTCGACATGGAACGAGCTATTCAAGCTATGACCGAGATGGCGGCAGCCATGGCTCAACAATCACCGCCAGAACTCAACAGTTAACGCGATGGCTCAACAGACGGCAGCCGTTAACTCAAAGAACTTGCAGCGACAAAGAACGAGCGTAACGTACGTCAAGCGAGAGGATTGGCGGTTCAGAAGCATGATCCACCGGGTTCTACGGTGAGCCAAACCGGATAAAGTCGATCTTTGGATGCAAGAGATCGAGAAGATCTTTGAGGCACTTCATTGCCTCTGACAACGCGTGAAGGTCGACTATGCTACCTACTTACCGCTAGGAGACGCAGAGTATTCGTGGAGAGGAGTGAAGCAACGCTTATAGCGTAACATCGCGAGATGACACCGGGAGCTTTTTCGTGAAAGGTTTTTGGACAAGTATTTTCCTGATCTTGCACGAGCCGAGAAGGAGCAGGAATTTCTTCAATCAAAGAAGGCAACTCGACAAAGGTCCGAGTATGCGCCAAGTTCGAATCGTTGGCAGGTATTTCACCCATTTCGTGACCGAAGTTGACTGTAGATGGTTGAGTGAGAGATTTCAACGAGGATTGAGATTCGACATTCGTAAGTCGATGGTGTCGTTGAGGATCCGAAATCTCCAAGAGCCGATTGATCGATGTGTCGAGGTAAGGAGCTGAGTGAGAGCCACAAGAAGAAGACTGCCAGGCGACCAAAGGAGACCCCAGAGTGCGGCGTAGATTTGCACGTAAAGGGAAACCACCGCAGAAGAGGCCTTACGACCGACCTCAGGAACGACAACAGGGACAAGATCGTCCGATGACCCAAGTACCGAGGAGCGAGGAGGTCACCCAGTTGTCGAGGTGATTTGCTACCGATGTGGAAAGCCGGACATTACGCGAGTAATTGTACTCGAGGGAGGAGGTGTGTTTCAATTGCAAGAAGCCAGGGCATTTTGCGAAGGATTGTCCTACACCTAAAGTCAACCGACTATGCTTATGCAAAGCGCCAAAGGAAAGCGTCAGTGGCTAAAGGCGTAGTTTTCTGCATGAGTGGCGAGGAAGCGGTCGAGCCGATGATCTTATCCAAGGTGAATGTGAGATCGAGGGTAAATCCTTATCCGTTCTTTTTGATTCGTGCAACCCATTCCTTCATTTCTTCCGATTGTGTGAACCTTTGAGCTTGACCGTGGATCGCTACCGCTTAAATTAGTAGTTACAACCCCAAATGCTAAAACCTTAGTCACAAACACCGCATGTCTTAATTGTGTAGTGATTATTCAGAGTAGAAAGTTTGTGGTCAATTTGGTTTGTTTGCCTCTTAAGGGCTTAGATGTTATCCTCGGGATGGATTGGTTGTCACACCACCATGTCCTTGACTGTGTGCCGTGAAATCGTAATTTTTCCAGACTTGGAGTCTCCAATTATCTTTCTCACGAACGTATTGGAGTTTCTTTGAAAGAAGGAACTAGGGAATACATGTATCTAGCTAGTTCGGAAGTTTTCCAATAGATCGACGTGAAGAATGTACCGGTGGTGTGTGATTTTGAGGACGTTTTCAAGACGCGTGCCAGATTACCACCAAGACGAGAGGTCGAAGTTCTCCATCGATCCGATTCCAGGAACAGACCGATTTCCAAAGCGCCGCATGTGATGTCTCCCGCCGAGATGAAAGAGTGAAGTCCCGGATCGAACACTTGAGTCGGCAATTCATACGACTGCCGTGTCACCGTGGGGAGCTCCGGTGTTGTTGGTTAAGAAGAAGGATGGACGATCAAGGTCGTGCGTGGATTATCGCGAGCTCAACAAGGTTACCGTGAAGAACCGTTATCCGTTACCACGATTGACGACTTGATGGACCAACTTCGTGGAGCGGCGATCTTTCCAAGATAGACTTGAAGCCCGCTACCATCGATTCGCGTGAAGGAGGAAGATGTCGCCAAAACAAATTTTCAGACTAGATACGGTCACTACGAGTACTTGGTGATGCCGCTTGGAGTGACGACGCGCCACCGTGTGTTTATGGACTACATGAACAGGATTTTCCATTCGCTTTTGGATCAGTTCGTTGTAGTGTTCATCGACGACATATTGATTTACTCGAGGAACCGAGAAGAGCAATACGTAACACATATGTCGAGTACTGCAGATATTACGAGATAAGCAACTCTATGCCAATCAGTCAAGTGTGAATTTTGGCTTGAAGAGGTGAATTTTCTTGGTCACGTGATTTCCAAAGAAGGGATAGCCGTGGATCCAACTAAGATTGAAGTCGTGCTAGCGTGGGAACACCAAGACTCGCACGAGATCGGGAGTTTTGTCGCTTAGCAGGATATTACCGAAGATTCATTGAAGGATTCTCGAAGATTGTCGCGCCTTACACGATTGACGAGGAAGAATCAACCTTTGCTTGGGACCGAGGAGTGTGAAGCCGTTTCAACGATCAAGGAGCTTTTGACGACAAATACGGCGCTGTCGATTTTGCCTCAACCGTAAGAGCCTTCGAGGTGTATTGTGATGCGTCACACCAGGGATTGGGATGCGTCCGATGCAACATCTAAGGTGGTCGCGTATGCTTCAAGACAAATTTTAAGATTCACGAGAGGAACTATCCTACTCACGACTTGGAGCTAGCGGCAGAGTTTTTGGCGTCAAGATATGGAGGCACTACCTTTACGGAGCACTCTTCATCGCTTTCAGCGATCACAAGAGCTTGAAGTACTGTTCGACCGAAGGAGCTCAACATGCGCCAACGTAGATGGACAGAATTTCTCAAGGACTACGACTTTACGTTGGAATACCATCCCTGTGAAGGCTAACGTAGTAGCAGATGCGCTGAGCAGAAGAGCGCTTTAACCTCGGTAATGATGATCAAGGAGTTGGAGATGCTCGAGAAGTTCCGTGATTTGAAGTCGAGTGTTGAAGTTTCACCGGGAAGCCGAGATTTGGTATGCTTACCATTTCTAATATTGTTGGACGAGATCCGAGACCAACAAGTTCGTGACGAGCTTCGCAAGAGAAGATTCAGTTGATAGCGCAAGGAAGGCGAAATTTCAGGTCGGAGCGGGCGACATCTTGAGGTGCAATGGCCGAGTGTGCGTGCCTAACGATCCGAGCCGAGGAAGTTGATTCTCGACAGCGCATAAGAGCAACTTTAGTATTCATCCCGAGTTACGAAGATGTATCAAGACTTGAAGAAGCATTTTTGGTGGTCCTAATGAAGAAGCAAGTCGAGCACGTAGCTTCATGTACGACGTGTCGTAAAGCCGAAGGTGGAGCACCAACGACCGCAGGAATGCTACAATCGCTGACGCATCAAAGATGGAAATGGGACAAGATTTCCATGGACTTCGTTGTAGGTTTGCCAAGACGCAGTAAGAAGAATGATTCGATTTGGGTGATCGCCGACCGATTGACCAACCGCCATTTCTTGCCAAAGTGAGGTCGACATACAACGTGGAAAAGCCGACCGAGATCTACATCGCGAGATAGTACGACTTCATGGAATACCATCTTCGATCGTGTCGGACCGAGATCCGAAGTTCACGCCTCATTTTTGGAGGGAATTGCAAGGAGCGATGGGAACCGAAGCTCGAGCTTAGCTCGGCATATCATCCACGCATCGACGGTCGACCGAGAGAACGACCCAATCGCTTGAAGATTTGTTGCGAGCTTGTACGTTAGATCACCGAGGAAGTTGGGCCGACGCCTTGCCATTGGTGGAGTTCACATACAACAACAGCTTCCATGCGAGTATTGGGATGGCACCTTTGAAGCGCCAGATGGATCGGAAATGTCGACGCCTCTTTGTTGGTACCAGGACGGCGGCGGACTATCGTGAGGACCGTATATGATCCAGCGGACTCATCGAGAAGATCCGCTTGATCGGAGATCGGATGCGAACATCTCAAAGTCGCATGTAAGAGTTATGCACTAACGACGTCGACCACTCGAGTTCGAGGAAGGAGAACATGTATTTCTTAGAGTCACCCCCACTCATCGAGTTGGTCGAGCGATCAAATCCAAGAAACTTACCCCTAAATTCATTGGACCTTACCAAATTCTTCGTCGTATTGGTCCAGGTGGCATATCGATTGCATTGCCACCATTCTTGTCGAA
Organism: Calophaca sinica; assembly: GCA_037113605.1. NCBI lineage: Eukaryota > Viridiplantae > Streptophyta > Magnoliopsida > Fabales > Fabaceae > Calophaca > Calophaca sinica. Next base: position 119,415,991 of record CM073733.1, on the reverse strand, counting down.
CATCCACGACGCCTTTCACGCCTCACAATTGCGGAAGTATGTTTCCGACCCTTCTCATGTCATCGAACCGGATGTGATTCAACCAAGGGCGACCTATCTTTGAAGCGTCACCAAAGAAGAATCGTTGATCGGAAAGCCAAACAAATATGAACAAAGAGATCCAACTTGTCAAAGTTGTGTGGGATCGAGAAGGCGGGAGATGCGACTTGGAGAGCTGGAGGAGAAGATGAAGATTCAAGACTGAACTTTTCTCGAGGAAAGAAGCTTGTTTGCATCTTCGAGGACGAATTTTTTTTAGAGGGAGAGATTGTAACACCTGAGGACGAGATCGACATCGTATTAGGACGACGTATCGAGACCTCGACCAAGACCTTGTGTCGAGATCCCGTGACTAGATCGTTTCCGAGATCTATTGTCGAGCTGATGAGACCACGTGCACTAGGCCGAGCCGAGGAGGTCGCGCGTGTCGAGTTGATGAAGTCGTGCGGTACCGAAATGATGAGGACGCAAGTCGGTGAGGAGACCGCTTTTAACTCGTGTTAGAACCTTGTACGCTTGCACGAGGACCCTTGTCGACATCGTGTCGAGATGATACCTCGTATTGTTTCGAACGTTACTCGGCCAAGTTATTATTATATTGTTTGTAATTATTACATTGTCGGCTTGTCGTTGACCGACAGTAGTAGGGTAATCATGAGAGGAACGAGTTAACGGGTAGATGATTGATGGGATTGGCATCTTATAGCTGGAGTTACGCTTTTACCCCCTTTCTCGCCAAATGTATACCACGGCCGCTTTCACTCATTCCTCTTTTCTTCTTTCTTCTTCCTTCCTTCTCGCTCGTGTGTCGTTGTTTTCTTCAAAATCTTCATCGACTAAACCGTGAGTTCCAGTGAGATTCTCAGACAAGCTTTCTTCATCAATCTTGTTCATCATCAACTTCTCGACCCATATCTCGTCTGATCGACCATCACCGTTGAGGTATGAAGAACAGATTTTCTTTCATTTGTGCTACTGTTTAGCGCTAATTCTTCTTCCATTTTTAACCAGTTTTATGCTTCCAAATCATATCAAATTGATGGGTTTTCTTATTCATAATAATACCTATCTTTTTAACCGATTAATTGGGCTTGTAAAACAAATTTCTTTCTCTGTTTTTCTGCAATCGGCGCGTGCCGTAAAACCCCATTTTTAGTTCGTTTCGATTTCTTGATTTTCATTCGTTTCTTTTGATTATTGTTGTTGTCGATCTTTCTGTTGAAGCATCAGATAACTTTTCATGAAATTTTGATCGAAATCCCTAACTTTGTGTTAGAGGAAAAATATCTTTTAGTTCTTGAGTTTCATATTTTTCTGGGTTGTGGTTGAGTTTGGGGAAGAGAGAGTTAGATGTATTAGAACCATAGATCGATCTGAGTTGTGTTTGTTTTAGGAAGTCTGATTCCCGAGATCGAGTGATTTCCGAATCAAGGTGTACGGTAAGCGAATCCAAGGACGCCAAGCGTGGAATCCGTAGCGAGGACTATACGTGTCGAGGTCGATCGAGAAGCGACGCGTGTCGGGTCGTTGTCGAGTTCGTTGAAGACAGCCGTGTCGAGATCGAGTAAGAGAAGTCGTTGTCGAGCTCTTTGAAGACAGCTGTGTCGAGGTCATTGTCGAGCAGCATTAACTTGGAGTTCGGTAAGGGCGCTTCACATTTATACTTGTTATAGTATGTAAGGGCGCTTCACATTTATACTTGTTATAGTATGTAAGGGCGCTTCACATTTATACTTGTTATAGTATGTAAGGGCGCTTCACATTTATACTTGTTATAGTATGTAAGGGCGTTTTATATTCTACGTGGTTATGTTATTGTGGATTTCCTGATTTGTGTCGAGCTGAAATGTTGTGATATGATTGAGTTTTGCATGTATTTAATATGTGATTGAATATATGTCGTGAAGTGTGTATTGCATGTTGAATTGCGTTTCTTCATGTCGAGCTTACTCTTTGTATTTGACATGCGGTTGAATATCTTGTGTTTAACTCTTTGAATATCGTATGCGGCGAATTGTTCATCGAGTGAGCGAGCTAGGTGAGTCGTATGACGTTTTTGAGCCGTGACCCGGATAACTGAGGGTGCTAGGTCCCCTTTTTGTTTACGGGAGATTGACTAGACGTCGCCACGCTACGGGACCTGAGTTGACTGTCCTAGGGAGAGCGAGGATCCCAAGGCTTCGGCTGGACTTTCCGACATACGGTACGGCGTGTGCATTCCGGAAAATTGTCGAGTCGAGAGAAAATGGAATTGTGAGTTGTGTCGAGTTTAGAGTGAGATGGTCGAGTCACGCTTGAATGTTATACTTTCTTTGTTTGCTTATATTTTTATGTCGAGCTTATCTTAACTTGTTGAGAAGTTGACCTTTCCCGTGGTGCCTTCAATCCATGACGGTTACCCAGGCGATGTCGAGGGCGCAGTAACTCGACAAAGAGACGATGCCGAGGAGGAGCTCGACGAGGACCCGAGTGACGACCTCTATCTGTCGTGATTGTTTAATTGTTGGATGTTTGTTTTTCTGAGGACCGTTCTTGTATTTCTTTGGTGTTCGATGTCGTGACCGATTTGGGCGATGTTGTGTTGTTGCTCTGAGGTAGACTGGTGGTCTTACTTTTGGAGCGACCCTGCGTGGGAGTCTGTAAGTACCCCAGGTATGATATGGCTCTTTTGAAGTTGTCGTACCTTAGGTGTATTTTCTTTGCACATTTGCTACTCTGTATTTTGTATACATTATTATTTCGAGTGATATATATATGTGTATGTTATGCATGTATGTTTTAATTGAATTTAAGTCTTGTGTCTTAGTTGCACCATGTTTCAAAAGTCAGAATTACTACGATGTGCACGAGTTGGTTTTATAAAAAAAAAAATATATATATATATCGTATTTTTAAAAGGCACAAGAGTTTTGTTTTTAAAACACATCTCATATAGGTTTTTGTTTGAGCTTGGTGTGTTGAGCTCGGTAACTCGAGCTCGGTATATTGAGCTCGGTAGCGGTCCGGAAACGGGTCGTTACATTAATAGTTCACATTATCTGGTGAATGCCAAACTCATGTTCCATTTATTTTTCTGGTTAACGAAGTTCACTTATCTGGTTAATCGTTCACATTATCTGGTGAATGCCAAATATTTTTTTAACCAGTTAAAAAATATCTAAAAAACATTTAAAAAAATTTTGAAAAAAAAAATAACTATGTCCGTACAGTATGAACCGTATGTCCGTACAGTACGAAAATACTGTGTCCCGTATTTGTGTTCAATCTTGTGTTCAAAAATCATTTCTCTTTTAAAAATTAACCATGATATCAACTGTTACATTTTCAATTGATCATATCAAAGAAATTAAGTCTAGTCTTGGAGTGGTAAGATTTATTGTTTTTCCATTTTATTTTAGGCTTCAATATATTGTTCGCTCCTTCAAATATATTGAACTCTGTTTTAAATTTTTCTAAAACTCGTCCACTTATTAAATATTATAATCAAATTCTTTTACTGTGGAAAACCAAGATGAATGACAACGGATCAAGATGAGATCCTTCAAAATAAAATTGTATATCATTAGTTTATAATAAATTACTACATATTACTGTAGTCTGTATATTGCAGACTATAAATGATGTGATTACTGGAATAGTCTTCTATGGAATTCGGCTTTACATGCAAGATATTGACTATAGATCAAGAAGATTGAATTCCACTGCATTGGTGATAGCAAACGTTAAAAACTAATCAAAGTGTACAGGATATGCTAAGGACTGCAAAGGGTGCTTGGGGTAATCAAATTACTTACTTACAAGTGTCATTACCGAAATTAAAAGACATCCCAATTTCAAACCCACTCCAATTCGTTAGGAAAGCACACACTCCAATCAAGAGGAAAAGAAATTCTTTTGCTACTCTTTTGATTACCAAGCTTCTACTGATAAAGAATAAGTTTGCAGGCCCTGAGGTGAGTTATATGGCAGATGATTTGATAAGGATTTGTCTTCTTCACATGTATTTTTTTTGGTGCACGGCAAAATAAGAACAAAACAAATCAACACAAATACCATCTTCAGTTATATGGGCTTACTGCTTATTAATTAACTAAATATATCTTAGTAAATTGACTTAAATGACATGAAATGTTAGTCTTCTTTAAATAAGATCTTGAATTCGATTATTTTAAATAGAGAAACTAATGCTAATTAGGAAAGTTTTGCTTTTAAGTTGATTCACCTAACTTGATTTAGATTAGTTGATGGGATCTCAAATGTGGTTGGACCACTTGGGCAAACCATCCCATAGGAGGCTTCTTCTTTACATTGTCCGGCATTCCTCAGGTAACTTAACTCTCTTCCTTCATCTTCTTCTGAGATGTATGAAATTTGATTTATAGTTAAATATATTATTTTTAACAAAGTTAAATTCTCTTCAATTCATGTTTAATTTAATCCAGTCAACTGGTTAAGAAAAGTAAAAAAAAAAAAATGGAATGTGAAGCTTTTAAATTATTATTGGATTGAATGTTGTGATTTTTAATAAAACTTTCTATTATTTTATACCTTAACTAGGGTTCTTAGGACATTTATTAGCAAGATTGTTTTTATATATTCATGATATACATATAATATAAATTGTGTGAACAATACAAAAAAAGGAGTCAAAGAAAAAAGTTAAAATACATTTTTGGTTCCTTATCTTATGTTTTTAGTTTTAGTTTGGTCCTTTAACTTTTAAAAATTTCAATTGTGTCACTTAGCTTTATTATAGGTTTTCAAATTATGTCACGGAAAGGACAACATTAGTATAACTTTTGTTAAATAAGAGACCATTTAGGAACAAAAAATAAAAAAGAGACCACATTGGTATAATATTAGAAAATAAGGGACCTAATTGAAATTTTTAAAAGTTAAGGGATAAAACTAAAACTAAAAAAATAAGTGTTATACCCCAATTTTGTCCGCTTATATTTTCATTTTTTTTTGTTTTGTCGGCGCGCCGAGCTGGGGGAGGTCGCGTACCGAGCTGAGGTCGTATGCCGAGCTGTGGAGAGGTCGTACGCCGAGCTGAGGTCGGGTGCCGAGCTGTGGAGAGGTCGTACGCCGAGCTGTGGGGAGATCGCGTGCCGAGCTGTGGAGAGGTCGCGTTCCGAGTTGAGATCGGGTGCCGAGCTGTGGAGTAGTCGCGTACCGAGTTGAGGTCGGGTGCCGAGCTGTGGGCAGTTCGCTTGCCGAGCTGTGGAGTGGTCGCGTACCGAGCTGAGGTCGGGCGCCGAGCTGTGGAGAAGTCGCGTGCCGAGCTGTGGAGAGGTCGTACGCCGAGCTGGGGAGATCGTATGCCGAGCTGGGCCATTTTTAGCCCAATTGCAGTTCATTACAAGCGTTATTAACAAAAAAAAACCTAAAATTCAAAACTAAAAATCAAAGTCAGATTTCCACACTTCACCCTTCACAAAGTCATCTGCATATCTTCACCAAAGTCCTCTGCATATCTCCTCAGCCACTCTACAAACTATGTCTTACAGCTATATGTCCCCCATATGCCTCTTGCTTTTTCTTCATCTGCCAACCAAGTTTGACAAACAATGCAATTTAATCAAAAAAAGGAGGAGCACCGTTGTTAAAGTTACGGCTGATTGCAATTTTTTTTCAAACCATTGATATCATCTCAGACTTTGCACATGTTACCATCTCCTCAGCATCATTTTAGTACACACTTAGCATACAAGTTGCAACCTTAAGTGGACAAACTGAGCCCTCTATTTTTTCTATAAATAGCAGTAGAGAATAGGGGGGAACAGAGGAAAAATTACACTTAATTTCAGAATTGGATACCTCATTCTTGGTACCAATTATACACAACAATATGAGAGAAAATTGAGAGAAAAAGAGAAGAACCAAAAAAAGGGGTAGCAGAAGCAAAACGTAGAAGAAGCAGGGAAGAAAGGAGAAGGTTTGCCTCCTTCACCCTCTCCCACGATCTCTCTCTCTTTCTCCCTCCCTCTCCCCCTCCGCCGTCTCTGCCTTCTTCTTCTCGCACGGCCGCTCCCTTTGTTTTTTTAAGCCACGCCATCCCCCTTCCAGCGCGGCCGCGCGCGGCCAAGGGCTGGCGCGCGGCGGCCGCGCGCCCCCTCTCCTCTCCTTCTTCTTCTCGCTCTCTCTCTCTTCTCTCTCTCTCTCTCTTTCCCCTCCTTCCCTCTCATCTCCTTTTCTTTCTTTCTTGCAGCGGCGCTGCATCTTTTCTTTCCTTTTGTTTTGTGTTGGTGTGTGTGTGTTTAGGTTTAATTCCCCCCCTTATTTCATGTTCTGCTCCTTTTTTATTTTTATTTTTATTTTTTCTTATCACACCCCCTTTCTTTTATTTACGCCTCCCTCCCTTTATTTTAGGTTCTGTTATTCGCACCCAGTTTCTCTTCATTTACGCCCCTTCCTTTTTTTGTTTTTTTGTGTTTCTTTTCTTTTCTTTCCTTTTTATTCTATTCTGGTTTTTTTAGTCAAATTAGTACAATCTTATTCAACAAAATTTCACATACAAATATCGAAACCCTATTTTTTCTTAAAAACGCTTGATAAAAATCACGAAAATTAATTTACTAGTAATGATTACTCGAGATTGCTTCCGCTTAGTCATTACAAATATCTTAATTTTCTAAATAAAAATGAGTCGTTAGTGAGGACCACTCTTGATTGCTTCTTGTTTGGTCCCCATGAATACCCATCATCTTTATAAAAATAAAATCAATTTTTTTTTACTAGTAACGATCACTCGAGATTGCTTCCGCTGACCACTCTTGATTGCTTCTTGTTTGGTCCCCATGAATACCCATCATCTTTATAAAAATAAAATCAATCTTTTTACTAGTAACGATCACTCGAGATTGCTTCCCGCTTGATCATTACGAACACCGCTAATTTTCTAAACAAAATAGGTTGTTAGTGAGGACCACTCTTGATTGCTTCTTGTTTGGTCCCTACAAAACCTACCTTTTTCCATCAAAAATATACAATTAAAATCAACCAACACACAACCATTTTCTATCCAAGAACTACGTAGCCTTTGATTTCTCCACTTTGCACTGAGATACGTGGAGCAGGAGCCCACTCTGTCAGCGCAAAATAAACGACTTTTATTAAGTCCTTTTTTTACCTTGGTTAATTTTCATTTTTATTATAAAAGGAAATAAACATTTTTTAGAAGTTAATAAATTTTGCACAATTAGTTAGAGGTAACCTTTTTCGAAAGGATGTCGTGGGGTGCTAATACCTTCCTACGCATAATCGACTCCAACCCAAATCCGGTCTTAAGGACCACTTTTCTTCAAAAAGGTTTTTCCAATATTTTTCCTTCGAAAATAAATTATTGGTGGCGGCTCCATTAAACTCGAATAAAATCCCTCCGATTTTTCTGGTCTACATGTTGGCGACTCCACCGGGACTTTTAGAGAGTCAAGCCTAACATGATTAATTGTGCCAAATAATTAACTTCATTTTTTGTTATTCTTTTTAATTCCCCTTCTTTTTATTTTTATCTTTATTTATTTATTTATTTATTTATTTATTTTCTTTTGTAAATATTTATTTATTATTTGTTTAATTTTAATTTGTTGAGTAGACGACTATATTTGTATGGTTTGTTTGTTTTGCAACTTTGGTAGTGTTAGGGTTGCCCTCTCACACACCGCACCTACACGTTCGCACACACATGTGAGTAAGGCCCTATACCCGGTCGAGCAAAGCTTAAGTTGAGTGGAGGTTCGGTGATGGTCAATTGGAATTTGCTTTCCTTCTGGCTATTGCGAGAATTTCATCTAGAGTGTGCTCCCTCTGAGTATTCCGCACCGGATAGTTATCTATCGTTGTGGTTAATATTTAGGAGGAGACTTTAGCTCTAGAGGCCTTTGGTGAGAATGTGATTAGAGCCACCATGAGATCTATCACTTAATACAAGACTATAGACCCTTAGGTTAGAAAATCTCTAATTTTAGGTTTAACCCACTTAAGACACAAGGGCATCATGTCACTTTTGTTCTTCCACCAAAAATATGTTATATCACGTCCATGCATAAAAGGGTCTACAAAAACACATATCTTCATGCATACAAATGATAATCATCATCATCCAACATTATATCCTCATGCATTCATACGCCAAAAAAAAAAAACACATGTTGAAAATAAAGAAATAATATCATTCATTCTCATTTCATTTTAGGTCGCCAGAGAATCGTAGGAACTCAAGAGCTTGGCTGCAAGTATTTTGTGAAATAATATGAGATCAAATTGTGAAACAGTTTCAAAGAAGCTCATACATGTCAAAACAATGAGGCCTACGATTCCTTGGCACAAATAAATAGATTCATGCATCCACATTCATTCATTTTTCTTTTCTTACATACTCATATCATTTTTTTAAAAAAATCATCAGAAAATAATCAAACAAACTGATTCCTAGACACCCTTATCGAACTCGCTCTCAATCAAAGATCATGGATGACCAAGAGGTGAAAGAGGACGTCAACCAGCTGAAGGAACAGATGACCAAAGTTTTGGAGCTTCTGCAATCCCTAAACAAAGACAAGGTTGCAGATGGGGCTTCTCCAGCAGTGAATGATGAAAGTCAAGCTACACCTTCCCACCCACCTGGCTTTGGTCCTATGCAGTTGCAATATGGTCTCAATACTCAAGGGATGATGGTACCTTTTGCAATTTACCCGCAGGGTCCTACACACTCACCAGTTAGCAACCCTCAGAATCAAGTACCACAATTCCCACTTTACGGACTCCCACCTGGTTACACGCCACCTATGGCCAATGATGATATCGCAAACCATAACCCTCAAGGCCCACAGCACAACAGCTTCCCACTATATGGTCTCCCGCCTGCTACACACCGCCTTGGCCCTAACAATAACTCTACAGAATCGATTCCCAAGCACTTGTTGTGCAAGACGTAGTTCAAGGATCCGCTCGATCAAACCATACCAGCCAAAGCTCAACTCCTGGCTTCCTGCCATACACCTTTTCACCTGGTTATGCACCATCCCATCTCGGGAATACTCAAGGAGTCAGTACGCCCGTAGTGACCCCGTGGTGAATCACCGATCATTTGGTTACCCCTATTATATTCAAGGAAATCCATTGAATCCCCGGACTAATCGCATTGCCTGGTCTCGGCTATGGGAGGACCCAATCTAAGCATCCCGGTTGGGAATCGATGGTCACGATCACGGTTGCAAATCCTCGAAGATAGGCTAAGAGCTGTAGAAGGAGTAAGTTATCTCGGTTCAAGTATCGCTTCAGATCTTTGTCTCGTACCGGATGTGGTTGTACCACCGAAGTTCAAGGTGCCGGATTTCGACAAGTATAAAGGGACAACTTGCCCGAAAAGCCACTTGACCATGTACTGTAGGAAGATGGCGTCCTATGCACATGATGACAAACTTCTGATTCATTTCTTCCAGGATAGTTTAACAGGGGCAGCGTCGAGTTGGTATACACACCTTGAACGATCTCATATTCGCTGCTGGAAAGATTTGGCGGATGCCTTCTTGAAGCAGTATAAGTATAACATTGATATGGCTCCTGACAGAATGCAGTTGCAAAACATGGCAAAAAGAGACAATGAGACTTTCAAGGAATATGCCCAACGATGGAGAGGACTGGCAGCCCAAGTGGAACCGCCTCTGATTGAAAAAGAAATGGTGGCCATGTTCATGGATACTCTTCAATCACCCTTCTATGACAAAATGATCGGAAGTGTATCATCAAACTTTTCAGATATGGTCATCGTAGGGGAAAGAGTTGAAGGAGGAATGAGAAATGGAAAAATTGCCCAAAGTTTTGTTGAAACCAGTAATATCAAGAGACCCCCAACAAACTTCAGAAGAAGAAAGAAGGAAACCAATGTCGTGATGACGACGCCGGGAGGACAAGCACAAGGAAAACCACCCCAATTCTTTACCAATTTCCCACATCCTTTTCCATACCCCTACTACCCACCTCCATACATCGCCGCCGCCTCCCATAATCCTAGCCCCCGGCCAAACCAACCAATGATGCCCTTTCGACCACCTTCTCCCATTCAAACACAAGCACAACCAGTTGCTCCCACCCAACCGAACCAAAACCAGAAACAACCAAATGACCAAGAAAAGAAAGCAGTCCAATTTGATCCTATTCCCATGACCTATACGGATTTGTTCCAGCACCTAATCAGTAACTCCTTGATCTCTCCACGCTCAATGAAACCACTTCAACCTCCCTTCTCAAGAGGATATGACCCAAATGCCAAGTGTGAATTTCATGCAGGGGCAGTAGGTCACACAACTGAAAATTGCCAGGCTTTGAAGTACGTGGTTCAAGATCCGATCAATGCCAAATGGTTGAGTTTCAAGGAGGATGGGCCTAATGTGGGTAATAATCCCTTCCAGTCACGGAGGTCCAAAGATCAATGCCATTACTGAGGAGTTTGGGGACCAGCCCCTGATAACTAGATTGGAAGGGAGGGAGCCAAAAGATGAGAATATCCCCATCTGTGACATCACACAAAGCCTTTGGAGGGCAAGAATGTTGAACCCAAGCGTATAGCAATCACAAAGATGATCGCAAAGGTCAAGACAACATCGTCAACCTTGTCCACCCTTGCCCGTCGAGTGAAAAACTTGGAAATTTGGAAATTGTTGAGTTTCCCGTGATGTTTGGTTCATAATAATTTTGAAATACAAATCCTATTGCTCTGCCTAAGGCTTTAGGATGATTTATTGTCAAAAGGGCGCACATGTTTCATTTCAGTATCTTTATCAATAAAATGCTTTTGAATTTTCTAATCATTTCCCTTTTCTTTTTTTCATCTTTTCCATTCCCTTTCTTCTTTTTCATTTTTTATTTTCGTCGATTTTAACTAATGCAGATTCAAAAATATTGTCTTTGAAAATGACGATATCAGTGACTCATACTATAACTTTGACTACCCCATGAGGACAATTGAGAAACCCCTTCTGAACCGATGAGATTGATGGAACAAGAGGTAAAAGTGATACAACCCCACGAGGAAGAATCTGAAATAATCAAACTGACTACTGAAAGTGACAAAAGTAGTTAATAAAAATAGAAAGAAAAAGGTAAAGCAAATTCGCAATTTGCCAAAAATTATTTTTTGTGAAAATTTGAGCAATAAGATTTTGAGATGAAGTTTGGCCATTTTTCTCTATCCCAAAAAATAAAAATATATACATCCCTTGCTACCCCTTTTGAGCCTAAAAAACAAAAATTTTTCTTTTAAATACCCTGAACAAGGATCACTCATCCAATGGAGACTAGCACAATAATCTATTCAATTTCGTCTGTTAAAAAAAAAGGCAAAACAAAAGACGCTTGAAAAAAAAAATCAATAAAAATGCCAAAGCAAGAAAAGACAATTGTGCTAGCAACCATCAAAGTGCATCTTTGCACTAAAAATCCTTGTTGAAAAAAAAAATACCTCAAACACTTTTGAGCCTGAAATATCCTTTCTTTTGTGACCCTTCAACCCTGGCCACGCATAACCCTAATAAAGTCCATTCCGATCAAAATCAAATTGCTCATATTTTCTCAAAACTTGATTTTTGGAAGAGGAAATCCAAATAAACTCCTTGTTGCAGTTGCTTTACCAAAAATGTGGAATCTGATCTGCCGCCCAAAGATGGATGGGGCAGTTGAGGCTGCAAACGAAAAAGATTGTCCAAAAGATGGTGGTAAAAATTAGAGATTGGCATGAAATGTTCCCTGTTACTTTGCACGGTTATCAAACTTCGATTCGCACCTCAACAGGGGTAACCCCATTCTCACTGGTATATGGAATGGAAGCAGCACTTCCCATTGAAGTCAAAATCCTCGCTAAGGGTATTGATGGAAATGAAACTAAAAGAGGCGTAATGGGTCCAGGCTCTACCGGATCACCTAAACCTCATCGAAGAGAAAAGAGTGATGGCCTTATGTCATGGGCAACTATATCAGCACAGGGATGAAGAGGGCTTATGAAAAGAAGTTCGCCCTCGGGAATTCCAAGAAGGAGACCTTGTACTCAAGAAGATTTTGCTCATCCAAAAGGATTCTCGTGGAAAATGGACTCCAAATTATGAAGGTCTGTATGTTGTGAAAAAAGCTTTTTCTGGAGGAGCCTTAATCCTCACAAGGATGGACGGTGAAGATCTCCCGCTCCCAGTAAACTCTGATGCGGTAAAAAAATATAATGCCTAAAAGAAAACAACAAAAAAAAACAACAAAAAAGAGCCAAGCAAAAAAGAGCTCGCTAGGTTGAAAACCTGAAAGGCGACCTAGGCAAAAATTAGAGTGACCGTTGGATTGAAAACTCGAAAGAGCGATCCAAGCAAAAGTTAAGGTCCTGAAATTGACAATAAAGTTGGCTAATGCATTAAGAGGTTCAAGTTACCCAACCTGGCAATTTTATACATTTCCAGAGGTTGAGCAATGAGTAATCAAAGTTATGGATATGGGAAGTCGACATTTGTTCCTACAAAGACACAAGCTATAAAATATCCGCTTAGTTATTGTCTTTCTTTGTTTTTCTTCTTCCTGCATTTTCTTGATGTATCTTCAAGTCCGTGTAACTTCAGTCCTTGTACACATGACTTTTCTTTTGAATACCAAACACCTCCGTTCTCGTATTTCAAAATGTTGTTTTATGATAATAGACACTGAATTGTGAAGCATGTGATGATATGGGAAAGCATTACATTTATTATATACATCTTAAGAATCACGAGGACACGCCAAATCTCAACAAACAAGTTTCAAAAGGGCAAAGGGATTACCTTTAAAAAGTAACTAGCGCAAAGATCGATAACTCGCGCTCCTCCCAATCGAAGGCATAGCATGACTAAACTGATGAATCTCACCGTCCCATATCTTTAAGCACTAGAGATCATACGGACGAGGAATCGATAAAAATAATAATCGCATTGCATACATGCATCACATACCATATATCCGTGCATCATCTTCATATCACCACCTTTAACCGCTTTGTTACACCTGGTCCGTGCACCAAAATTTGATCCTTCATTCTCGTTTACAAACAATGCGCCTAGCATTGGTCCTTTATTTTGCTTTCTAAGCGACACGCCAAGTATCGCTCACTTTATTGCTTTTAGATCACCGCACAAGACTGACCGCGGAGATCCTTCTTTATAATTTTCTCGATAAATGCGCCGAGCATCACCCCTTTATTGCTTTCCGATCACCGCAGCGTCGATTGCGACCGCGGTAGTCCTCATTATTGCTTTTTGACCAACATATCGGGCCCGGACTGATGTTGATCCTTCTTTATTGCTTTCCATCGACGCGTCAATACCTACTTGGCGTCGAACCTTCCGATCACCGTGTCGATGCCGACCTGGCGGCGATCCTTCTTTATTGCTTTCCATCGACGCGTCGATACCCTACTTGGCGTCGAACCTTCCGATCACCGTGTCGATGCAGACCTGGCGAGATCCTTCTTTATAGTTTTTTGATAAACGCGCGCGGCGTTAATCCTCATTATTGCTTTTTGATCACCGCGTCGATGCAGACCTGGCGGTAGTCCTCATTATTGCTTTTTGACCAACATATCGATTCCGGACCTGATGTTGATCCTTCTTTATTGCTTTCCATCGACGCGTCAATACCCTACTTGGCGTCGAACCTTCCGATCACCGTGTCAGTACCCGACCTGGCAGCGATCCTTCTTTATTGCTTTCCATCGACGCGTCAATACCCTACTTGGCGTCGAACCTTCCGATCACCGTGTCGACTGACCGCGGAGATCCTTCTTTATAGTTTTTTGATAAACGCGCCAAGCGTTAATCCCTCATTATTGCTTTCCGATCACCGCGTCAGTACCTGACCTGGCGGAGATCCTTCTTTATAGTTTTTTGATAAACGCGCCAAGCGTTAATCCCTCATTATTGCTTTCCGATCACCGCCAAGATTCGACCGCGGAGATCCTTCTTTATAGTTTTTTTTTGATAAACGCTGGCGTTAATCCTCATTATTGCTTTCCGATCACCGTGTCGCATGCAGGCACCGCGAGATCCTTCTTTATAGTTTTCTGATAAACGCGCCAAGCGTTAATCCCTCTTTATCACTTTTAGATTACCTCGCCAAGACCGACCGCCGTATTCCTTCCTTATCACTTTCCGATTAAACGACTGCCGTTGATCCTCATTGTCATTCCTCACGTCAAGTTCAAGACAAAATTAGTGTATTTATCTTTAGCTCTATTTTATGACAAAAATATAACAACCATTGTTGTTTGCATTTTCTAATAAAATATAACTAAAGAGGGGCAGCTGTTATACCCCAATTTTGTCCGCTTATATTTTCATTTTTTTTTGTTTTGTCGGCGCGCCGAGCTGGGGGAGGTCGCGTACCGAGCTGAGGTCGTATGCCGAGCTGTGAAGAGGTCGTACGCCGAGCTGAGGTCGGGTGCCGAGCTGTGGAGAGGTCGTACGCCGAGCTGTGGGGAGATCGCGTGCCGAGCTGTGGAGAGGTCGCGTTCCGAGTTGAGATCGGGTGCCGAGCTGTGGGGAGGTCGCTTGCCGAGCTGTGGAGTAGTCGCGTGCCGAGCTGTGAAGAGGTCGCGTACCGAGTTGAGGTCGGGTGCCGAGCTGTGGGCAGTTCGCTTGCCGAGCTGTGGAGTAGTCGCGTACCGAGCTGAGGTCGGGCGCCGAGCTGTGGAGAAGTCGCGTGCCGAGCTGTGGAGAGGTCGTACGCCGAGCTGTGGGGAGGTCGCCTACCGAGCTGAGGTCGCGTGCCGAGCTGTGGAGAGGTCGTACGCCGAGCTGGGGAGATCGTATGCCGAGCTGGGCCATTTTTAGCCCAATTGCAGTTCATTACAAGCGTTATTAACAAAAAAAAACCTAAAATTCAAAACTAAAAAATCAAAGTCAGATTTCCACACTTCACCCTTCACAAAGTCATCTGCATATCTTCACCAAAGTCCTCTGCATATCTCCTCAGCCACTCTACAAACTATGTCTTACAGCTATATGTCCCCCACATGCCTCTTGCTTTTTCTTCATCTGCCAACCAAGTTTGACAAACAATGCAATTTAATCAAAAAAAGGAGGAGCACCGTTGTTAAAGTTACGGCTGATTGCAATTTTTTTTCAAACCATTGATATCATCTCAGACTTTGCACATGTTACCATCTCCTCAGCATCATTTTAGTACACACTTAGCATACAAGTTGCAACCTTAAGTGGACAAACTGAGCCCTCTATTTTTTCTATAAATAGCAGTAGAGAATAGGGGGGAACAGAGGAAAAATTACACTTAATTTCAGAATTGGATACCTCATTCTTGGTACCAATTATACACAACAATATGAGAGAAAATTGAGAGAAAAAGAGAAGAACCAAAAAAGGGGTAGCAGAAGCAAAACGTAGAAGAAGCAGGGAAGAAAGGAGAAGGTTTGCCTCCTTCACCCTCTCCCACGATCTCTCTCTCTTTCTCCCTCCCTCTCCCCCTCCGCCGTCTCTGCCTTCTTCTTCTCGCACGGCCGCTCCCTTTTTTTTTTAAGCCACGCCATCCCCCTTCCAGCGCGGCCGCGCGCGATGAGGCTGGCGCGCGGCTCGCGCGCCCCTCTCCTCGCCTTCTTCTTCTCGCTCTCTCTCTCTCTCTCTCTCTCTCTCTTTCCCTCCTTCCCTCTCATCTCCTTTTCTTTCTTTCTTGCAGCAGCGCTGCATCTTTTCTTTCCTTTTGTTGTGTTGGTGTGTGTGTGTTTAGGTTTAATCTCCCCCCTTATTTCATGTTCTGCTCCTTTTTTATTTTTATTTTTATTTTTTCTTATCACACCCCCTTTCTTTTATTTACGCCTCCCTCCCCTTTATTTTAGGTTCTGTTATTCGCACCCAGTTTCTCTTCATTTACGCCCCTTCCCTTTTTTTTGTGTTTCTTTTCTTTTCTTTCCTTTTTATTCTATTCTGGTTTTTTTTTAGTCAAATTAGTACAATCTTATTCAACAAAATTTCACATACAAATATCGAAACCCTATTTTTTCTTAAAAAACGTTTGATAAAAATCACGAAAATTAATTTACTAGTAATGATTACTCGAGATTGCTTCCCGTTTAGTCATTACAAATATCTTAATTTTCTAAATAAAAATGAGTCGTTAGTGAGGACCACTCTTGATTGCTTCTTGTTTGGTCCCCATGAATACCCATCATCTTTATAAAAATAAAATCAATTTTTTTTTTACTAGTAACGATCACTCGAGATTGCTTCCCGTTGACCACTCTTGATTGCTTCTTGTTTGGTCCCCATGAATACCCATCATCTTTATAAAAATAAAATCAATCTTTTTTTTACTAGTAACGATCACTCGAGATTGCTTCCCGTTTGATCATTACGAACACCGTTAATTTTCTAAACAAAATAGGTTGTTAGTGAGGACCACTCTTGATTGCTTCTTGTTTGGTCCCTACAAAACCTACCTTTTTTCCATCAAAAAAATATACAATTAAAATCAACCAACACACAACCATTTTCTATCCAAGAACTACGTAGCCTTTGATTTCTCCACTGCACTCGGAGATACGTAGGAGCAGGAGCCCACTCCTGTCAAGCGCAAAAATAAACGACTTTTATTAAGTCCTTTTTTTTTTTTACCTTGGTTAATTTTCATTTTTTTTATTATAAAAGGGAAATAAACATTTTTTTAGAAGTTAATAAATTTTGCACAATTAGTTAGAGGTAACCTTTTTCGAAAGGATGTCGTGGGGTGCTAATACCTTCCCTACGCATAATCGACTCCCGAACCCAAATCCGGTCTTAAGGACCACTTTTCTTCAAAAAAGGTTTTTCCAATATTTTTCCTTCGAAAATAAATTATTGGTGGCGGCTCCATTAAACTCGAATAAAATCCCTCCGGATTTTTCTGTCGCTACATTGGCGACTCCACTGAGGACTTTTAGAGAGTCAAGCCTAACATGATTAATTGTGCCAAATAATTAACTTCATTTTTTTGTTATTCTTTTTTAATTCCCCTTCTTTTTATTTTTATCTTTATTTATTTATTTATTTATTTATTTATTTTCTTTTGTAAATATTTATTTATTATTTGTTTAATTTTAATTTGTTGAGTAGACGACTATATTTGTATGCTTTGTTTGTTTTGCAACTTGGGTAGTGTTAGGGGTTGCCCCTCTCACACACCGCACCTACACGTTCGCACACACATGTGAGTAAGGCCCTATACCCGGGTCAGAGCAAAGCTTAAGTTGAGTGGAGGTTCGGTGATGGTCAATTGGAATTTGCTTTCCTTCTGGCTATTGCGAGAACTTCATCTAGAGTGTGCTCCCTCTGAGTATTCCGCACCGGATAGTTATCTATCGTTGTGGTTAATATTTAGGAGGAGACTTTAGCTCTAGAGGCCTTTGGTGAGAATGTGATTAGAGCCACCATGAGATCTATCACTTAATACAAGACTATAGACCCCTTAGGTTAGAAAATCTCTAATTTTAGGTTTAACCCACTTAAGACACAAGGGGCATCATGTCACTTTTGTTCTTCCACCAAAAATATGTTATATCACGTCCATGCATAAAAGGGTCTACAAAAACACATATCTTCATGCATACAAATGATAATCATCATCATCCAACATTATATCCTCATGCATTCATACGCCAAAAAAAAAAACAAAAAACACATGTTGAAAATAAAGAAATAATATCATTCATTCTCATTTCATTTTAGGTCGCCAGAGAATCGTAGGAACTCAAGAGCTTGGCTGCAAGTATTTTGTGAAATAATATGAGATCAAATTGTGAAACAGTTTCAAAGAAGCTCATACATGTCAAAACAATGAGGCCTACGATTCCTTGGCACAAATAAATAGATTCATGCATCCACATTCATTCATTTTTCTTTTCTTACATACTCATATCATTTTTTTAAAAAAATCATCAGAAAATAATCAAACAAACTGATTCCTAGACACCCTTATCGAACTCGCTCTCAATCAAAGATCATGGATGACCAAGAGGTGAAAGAGGACGTCAACCAGCTGAAGGAACAGATGACCAAAGTTTTGGAGCTTCTGCAATCCCTAAACAAAGACAAGGTTGCGGATGGGGCTTCTCCAAAGATGAATGATGAAAGTCAAGCTACACCTTCCCACCCACCTGGCTTTGGTCCTATGCGGTTGCAATATGGTCTCAATACTCGAGGATGATGGTACCTTTTGCAATTTACCCGCAGGGTCCTACACACTCACCAGTTAGCAACCCTCAGAATCAAGTACCACAATTCCCACTTTACGGACTCCCGCCTGGTTACACGCCACCTATGGCCAATGATGATACTGCAAACCATAACCCTCAAGGCCCACAGGCACAACAGTTCCCACTATATGGTCTCCCGCCCGGTTACACACCGCCCGGTCCTAACAATAACTCTACAGAAACTGATTCCCAAGCACTTGTTGTGCAAGACGTAGTTCAAGGATCTGGCTCCGGTACTGAAACCATACCAGTTCAAAGCTCAACTCCTGGCTTCATGACATACACCTTTCCACCTGGTTATGCACCATCCCATCTCGGGAATACTCAAGGAGTCGATGCGCGTAGTGACCCCCGTGGTGAATCACCGACCATTTGGTTACCCCTATTATATTCAAGGAAATCCATTGAATCCCCAGACTAATCGCATTGCCTGTTCTCCAGCTATGGGAGGACCCAATCTAAGCATCCCAGTTGGGAATCGATTAAATACGATCTGACAGTTGCAAATCCTCGAAGATAGGCTAAGAGCTGTAGAAGGAGTAAGTTATCTCGGTTCAAGTATCGCTTCAGATCTTTGTCTCGTACCGGATGTGGTTGTACCACCGAAGTTCAAGGTGCCAGACTTTGACAAGTATAAAGGGACAACTTGCCCGAAAAGCCACTTGACCATGTACTGTAGGAAGATGGCGTCCTATGCACATGATGACAAACTTCTGATTCATTTCTTCCAGGATAGTTTAACAGGGGCAGCGTCGAGTTGGTATACACACCTTGAACGATCTCATATTATTCTTTGGAAAGATTTGGCGGATGCCTTCTTGAAGCAGTATTAGTATAACATTGATATGGCTCCTGACAGAATGCAGTTGCAAAACATGGCAAAAAGAGACAATGAGACTTTCAAGGAATATGCCCAACGATGGAGAGGGTAGCGGCCCAAGTGGAACCGCCTCGATTGAAAAAGAAATGGTGGCCATGTTCATGGATACTCTTCAATCACCCTTCTATGACAAAATGATCGGAAGTGTATCCTCAAACTTTTCAGATATGGTCATCGTAGGGGAAAGAGTTGAAGGAGGAATGAGGAATGGAAAAATTGCCCAAAGTTTTGTTGAAACCAGTAATATCAAGAGACCCCCAACAAACTTCGTAAAGAAGAAAGAAGGGGAAACCAATGCTGTGATGACGAGCCCGGGAGGACAAGCACAAGGAAAACCACCCCAATTCTTTACCAATTTCCCACACCATTTTCCATACCCCTACTACCCACCTCCATACATCGCCGCCGCCTCCCATAATCCTAGCCCCCCGGCCAAACCAACCAATGATGCCCTTTCGACCACCTTCTCCCATTCAAACACAAGCACAACCAGTTGCTCCCACCCAACCGAACCAAAACCAGAAACAACCAAATGACCAAGAAAAGAAAGCAGTCCAATTTGATCCTATTCCCATGACCTATACGGATTTGTTCCGGCCTAATCGGTAACTCCTTGATCTCTCCACGCTCAATGAAACCACTTCAACCTCCGCTTCTCAAGAGGATATGACCCAAATGCCAAGTGTGAATTTCATGCGAGGCGATGGAGTCACACAACTGAAAATTGCCAGGCTTTGAAGTACGTGGTTCAAGATCTGATCAATGCCAAATGGTTGAGTTTCAAGGAGGATGGGCCTAATGTGGGTAATAATCCCCTTCCAGGTCACGGAGGTCCAGCAGTCAATGCCATTACTAAGGAGTTTGGGGACCAGCCCCTGATAACTAGATTGGAAGGCAGGGAGCCAAAAGATGAGAATATCCCCATCTGTGACATCAGGCAAAGCCTTTGGAGTGCAAGAATGTTGAACCCAAAGCAGATAGCAATCACAAAGATGATCGCGATCTTGAAGACAACATCGTCAACCTTGTCCACCCTTGCCCGTCGAGTGAAAAACTTGGAAATTTGGAAATTGTTGAGTTTCCCGTGATGTTTGGTTCATAATAATTTTGAAATACAAATCCTATTGCTCTGCCTAAGGCTTTAGGATGATTTATTGTCAAAAGGGCGCACATGTTTCATTTCAGTATCTTTATCAATAAAATGCTTTTGAATTTTCTAATCATTTCCCTTTTCTTTTTTTCATCTTTTCCATTCCCTTTCTTCTTTTTCATTTTTTATTTTAAATCGATTTTAACTAATGCAGATTCAAAAATATTGTCTTTGAAAATGACGATATCGATGACTCATACTATAACTTTGACTACCCCATGAGGACAATTGAGAAACCCCTTGAACCGGTAAGATTGATGGAACAAGAGGTAAAAGTGATACAACCCCACGAGGAAGAATCGAAATAATCAAACGACTCTTGAAAGTGACAAAAGTAGTTAATAAAAATAGAAAGAAAAAGGTAAAGCAAATTCGCAATTTGCCAAAAATTATTTTTGTGAAAATTTGAGCAATAAGATTTTGAGATGAAGTTTGGCCATTTTCTCTATCCCAAAAATAAAAATATATACATCCCTTGCTACCCCTTTTGAGCCTAAAACAAAAAATTTTTCTTTTAAATACCCTGAACAAGGATCACTCATCCAATGGAGACTAGCACAATAATCTATTCAATTTAAATGCATTAAAAAAAAGGCAAAACAAAAGATGCTTGCAAAAAAAAAATCAATAAAAATGCCAAAGCAAGAAAAGACAATTGTGCTAGCAACCATCAAAGTGCATCTTTGCACTAAAAATCCTTGTTGAAAAAAATACCTCAAACACTTTTTGAGCCTGAAATATCCTTTCTTTTGTGACCCTTCAACCCCTCGCCACGTTACAACCCTAATAAAGTCCATTCCGATCAAAATCAAATTGCTCATATTTTCTCAAAACTTGATTTTTGGAAGAGGAAATCCAAATAAACTCCTTGTTGCAGTTGCTTTACCAAAAATGTGGAATCTGATCTGCCGCCCAAAGATGGATGGGGCAGTTGAGGCTGCAAACGAAAAAGATTGTCCAAAAGATGGTGGTAAAAATTAGAGATTGGCATGAAATGTTCCCTGTTACTTTGCACGGTTATCAAACTTCGATTCGCACCTCAACAGGGGTAACCCCATTCTCACTGGTATATGGAATGGAAGCAGCACTTCCCATTGAAGTCAAAATCCCCTCGCTAAGGGTATTGATGGAAATGAAACTAAAAGAGGCAGAATGGGTCCAGGCTCGGCTGGATCAGCTAAACCTCATCGAAGAGAAAAGAGTGATGGCCTTATGTCATGGGCAACTATATCAGCACAGGATGAAGAGGGCTTATGAAAAGAAAGTTCGCCCTCGGGAATTCCAAGAAGGAGACCTTGTACTCAAGAAGATTTTGCTCATCCAAAAGGATTCTCGTGGAAAATGGACTCCAAATTATGAAGGTCTGTATGTTGTGAAAAAAGCTTTTTCTGGAGGAGCCTTAATCCTCACAAGGATGGACGGTGAAGATCTCCCGCTCCCAGTAAACTCTGATGCGGTAAAAAAATATAATGCCTAAAAGAAAACAACAAAAAAAAACAACAAAAAAGAGCCAAGCAAAAAAGAGCTCGCTAGGTTGAAAACCTGAAAGGGCGACCTAGGCAAAAATTAGAGTGACCCGTTGGATTGAAAACTCGAAAGAGCGATCCAAGCAAAAGTTAAGGTCTGGAAATTGGACAATAAAGTTGGCTAATGCATTAAGAGGTTCAAGTTACCCAACCGGGGCAATTTTATACATTTCCAGAGGTTGAGCAATGAGTAATCAAAGTTATGGATATGGGAAGCTGACATTTGTTCCTACAAAGACACAAGCTATAAAATATCTGCTTAGTTATTGTCTTTCTTTGTTTTTTCTTCTTCCTGCATTTTTCTTGATGTATCTTCAAGTCTGTAACTTGATCCTTGTCCACATGACTCTTTTCTTTTTGAATACCAAACACCTCCGTTCTCGTATTTCAAAATGTTGTTTTATGATAATAGACACTGAATTGTGAAGCATGTGATGATATGGGAAAGCATTACATTTATTATATACATCTTAAGAATCACGAGGACACGCCAAATCTCAACAAATAAGTTTCAAAAAGGGCAAAGGGATTACCTTTAAAAAGTAACTAGCGCAGCATCGATAACTCGCGCTCCTCCCGATCGAAGGCATAGCATGACTAAATCAGATGAATCTCGGTCCGTCCCATATCTTTAAGCACTAGAGATCATACGGACGAGGAATCGATAAAAATAATAATCGCATTGCATACATGCATCACATACCATATATCAGTGCATCATCTTCATATCACCACCTTTTAACCGTTTTGTTACACCTGGTCCGTGCACCAAAATTTGATCCTTCATTCGTTTACAAACAATGCGCCTAGCATTGGTCCTTTATTTTGCTTTCTAAGCGACACGCCAAGTATCGCTCACTCTTTATTGCTTTTTCGATCACCGCGTCGATGCGACCTGGCGGAGATCCTTCTTTATAATTTTACGATAAATGCTTGAGCATCACCCCTTTTATTGCTTTCCGATCACCGCGTCGATGCAGCACCTGGCGGTAGTCCTCATTATTGCTTTTTGACCAACATATCGATTCAGGACCTGATGTTGATCCTTCTTTATTGCTTTCCATCGGCGCGTCAATACCCTACTTGGCGTCGAACCTTCCGATCACCGTGTCGATGCGAGCACGGCGGCGATCCTTCTTTATTGCTTTCCATCGACGCGTCGATACCCTACTTGGCGTCGAACCTTGATCGCAGTGTCGATGCGGGACCTGGCGGAGATCCTTCTTTATAGTTTTTGATAAACGCGCGGCGTTAATCCCTCATTATTGCTTTTTGATCACCGTCGATGCGGGCACTGGCGGTAGTCCCTCATTATTGCTTTTTGACCAACATATCGATTCAGGACCTGATGTTGATCCTTCTTTATTGCTTTCCATCGACGCGTCAATACCTACTTGGCGTCGAACCTTCCGATCACCGTGTCGATTGCGAGCACGGCGGCGATCCTTCTTTATTGCTTTCCATCGACGGCGTCAATACCCTACTTGGCGTCGAACCTTCCGATCACCGTGTCGATGCGACCTGGCGGAGATCCTTCTTTATAGTTTTTTGATAAACGCGCTGCGTTAATCCTCATTATTGCTTTCCGATCACCGCGTCGATGCGAGCCTGGCGGAGATCCTTCTTTATAGTTTTTTTTTGATAAGCGGCGCGGCGTTAATCCTCATTATTGCTTTAGATCACCAGCGTCGATGCGGGCTGGCGGAGATCCTTCTTTATAGTTTTTGATAAACGCGCCGGCGTTAATCCCTCATTATTGCTTTCCGATCACCGTGTCGATTGCAGGCCTGGCGGAGATCCTTCTTTATAGTTTTACGATAAACGCGCGGCGTTAATCCTCTTTATCACTTTTAGATTACCTCGTCGATGCGAGCACGGCGTATTCCTTCCTTATCACTTTCCGATTAAACGCATCAAGCGTTGATCCCTCATTGTCATTCCTCACGTCAAGTTCAAGACAAAATTAGTGTATTTATCTTTAGCTCTATTTTATGACAAAAATATAACAACCATTGTTGTTTGCATTTTCTAATAAAATATAACTAAAGAGGGGCAGCTGTTATACCCCAATTTTGTCCGCTTATATTTTCATTTTTTTTTTTGTCCGCGCGCCGAGCTGGGGGAGGTCGCGTACCGAGCTGAGGTCGTATGCCGAGCTGTGGAGAGGTCGTACGCCGAGCTGAGGTCGGGTGCCGAGCTGTGGAGAGGTCGTACGCCGAGCTGTGGGGAGATCGCGTGCCGAGCTGTGGAGAGGTCGCGTACCGAGTTGAGGTCGGGTGCCGAGCTGTGGGGAGGTCGCTTGCCGAGCTGTGGAGAAGTCGCGTGCCGAGCTGTGGAGAGGTCGCGTACCGAGTTGAGGTCGGGTGCCGAGCTGTGGGGAGGTCGCTTGCCGAGCTGTGGAGAAGTCGCGTGCCGAGCTGTGGAGAGGTCGTACGCCGAGCTGTGGGGAGGTCGCGTACCGAGCTGAGATCGCGTGCCGAGCTGTGGAGAGGTCGTATGACGAGCTGGGGAGATCGTATGCCGAGCTGGGCCATTTTTAGCCCAATTGCAGTTCATTACAAGCGTTATTAAAAAAAAAACCTAAAATTCAAAACTAAAAAATCAAAGTCAGATTTCCACACTTCACCCTTCACAAAGTCATCTGCATATCTTCACCAAAGTCCTCTGCATATCTCCTCAGCCACTCTACAAACTATGTCTTACAGCTATATGTCCCCCACATGCCTCTTGCTTTTTCTTCATCTGCCAACCAAGTTTGACAAACAATGCAATTTAATCAAAAAAAGGAGGAGCACCGTTGTTAAAGTTACGGCTGATTGCAATTTTTTTTCAAACCATTGATATCATCTCAGACTTTGCACATGTTACCATCTCCTCAGCATCATTTTAGTACACACTTAGCATACAAGTTGCAACCTTAAGTGGACAAACTGAGCCCTCTATTTTTTCTATAAATAGCAGTAGAGAATAGGGGGGAACAGAGGAAAAATTACACTTAATTTCAGAATTGGATACCTCATTCTTGGTACCAATTATACACAACAATATGAGAGAAAATTGAGAGAAAAAGAGAAGAACCAAAAAAAGGGGTAGCAGAAGCAAAACGTAGAAGAAGCAGGGAAGAAAGGAGAAGGTTTGCCTCCTTCACCCTCTCCCACGATCTCTCTCTCTTTCTCCCTCCCTCTCCCCCTCCGCCGTCTCTGCCTTCTTCTTCTCGCACGGCCGCTCCCTTTGTTTTTTTAAGCCACGCCATCCCCCTTCCAGCGCGGCCGCGCGCGGCCAAGGGCTGGCGCGCGGCGGCCGCGCGCCCCCTCTCCTCGCCTTCTTCTTCTCGCTCTCTCTCTCTCTTCTCTCTCTCTCTCTCTTTCCCCTCCTTCCCTCTCATCTCCTTTTCTTTCTTTCTTGCAGCGGCGCTGCATCTTTTCTTTCCTTTTGTTGTGTTGGTGTGTGTGTGTTTAGGTTTAATCTCCCCCCTTATTTCATGTTCTGCTCCTTTTTTATTTTTATTTTTATTTTTTCTTATCACACCCCCTTTCTTTTATTTACGCCTCCCTCCCCTTTATTTTAGGTTCTGTTATTCGCACCCAGTTTCTCTTCATTTACGCCCCTTCCCTTTTTTTTGTTTTTTTTTTGTGTTTCTTTTCTTTTCTTTCCTTTTTATTCTATTCTGGTTTTTTTTTTAGTCAAATTAGTACAATCTTATTCAACAAAATTTCACATACAAATATCGAAACCCTATTTTTTCTTAAAAAACGTTTGATAAAAATCACGAAAATTAATTTACTAGTAATGATTACTCGAGATTGCTTCCCGTTTAGTCATTACAAATATCTTAATTTTCTAAATAAAAATGAGTCGTTAGTGAGGACCACTCTTGATTGCTTCTTGTTTGGTCCCCATGAATACCCATCATCTTTATAAAAATAAAATCAATTTTTTTTTTACTAGTAACGATCACTCGAGATTGCTTCCCGTTGACCACTCTTGATTGCTTCTTGTTTGGTCCCCATGAATACCCATCATCTTTATAAAAATAAAATCAATCTTTTTTACTAGTAACGATCACTCGAGATTGCTTCCGTTTGATCATTACGAACACCATTAATTTTCTAAACAAAATAGGTTGTTAGTGAGGACCACTCTTGATTGCTTCTTGTTTGGTCCCTACAAAACCTACCTTTTTCCATCAAAAATATACAATTAAAATCAACCAACACACAACCATTTTCTATCCAAGAACTACGTAGCCTTTGATTTCTCCACTGCACTGAGATACGTGGGAGCAGGAGCCCACTCTGTCAAGCGCAAAAATAAACGACTTTTATTAAGTCCTTTTTTACCTTGGTTAATTTTCATTTTTATTATAAAAGGAAATAAACATTTTTTTAGAAGTTAATAAATTTTGCACAATTAGTTAGAGGTAACCTTTTTCGAAAGGATGTCGTGGGGTGCTAATACCTTCCCTACGCATAATCGACTCCCGAACCCAAATCCGGTCTTAAGGACCACTTTTCTTCAAAAAAGGTTTTTCCAATATTTTTCCTTCGAAAATAAATTATTGGTGGCGGCTCCATTAAACTCGAATAAAATCCCTCCGGATTTTTCGGTCGCTACAATAAGATAAGGGATCAAAAAAGTATTTTAGCAAAAAAAAAATGAATTTAAGCCTATAAAATTTCATTTATGAATTTATACTATGTCATTGTCATGGGCAGTAATTCATACTTTGCATTCAAGGAATCAGATTAAATAATCCCACTCACACCAAGGTATATAAATTGCTAGAATCATTTCTATTTCATCCATGTATGTTGAGAGAACGCTCTACTTTCATTGTTGCGCGCAGAGTATTGTCATTACAATCATAAGCTATATGGGAATGTTAAGAGTCACCACTACTAGTAAAACAGAAGAAGGGTTCATAGATGAGCAAAAGTTAATGTGGTACCTGAACAAAGCCTTTGTGTCTAGGGGAGTCAAAATGGATGGATTGGATCAATTTTTTTATGGATCTTAATGGATGGAATGGAAAAATCTATTTATCCATTTACCATCTACTAAAAGTTTATTAAGAAAATCCAATTCATCCATCATCCATTTAAAAAAAACCATCAAATCCATCCATTAACACTTTTTTTATGGATGGATATCCGATCCATCCATAAAAAATATTTTTAATCACACAAAATTATTTTTAATCATAAAATATATCTTTAGTCACAAAAAATAATTGTAATCACAAAAAATTATTTTTAATCATAAAATATATTTTTAGTCACAAAAAAATATTTTTAATCACAAAAAATATTTTTAATCACAAAAAACATGTTTTACCTATGTACTCCTTCCGAAATGAATTATAAGAAAAAAAGTTATTTCAACATTCGTTAAAAAATATATATATATTTGGTCCAAGGAATGAATTATAAGAAAAAAAGTTATTTCAACATTCGTTAAAAAATATATATATTTGGTCCTTTTGGACCAAATATATATATTTTTTAACAAATGTTGAAATAAAATGACCAAATATATATATTTTTTAACGAATGTTGAAATAATTTTTTTCTTATAATTTATTTCGGAGGGAGTACAAGTTATTATTTGCATTATAAACAAGGAAAGATAGCATGTTACAAAGAACAGAAGAGACTTGTTATGATGTTGAGAGACAAGCATAACTGTGAAACCAAAAAACTAGAGCAGGGAATTCATGTTGCTCCTGTTTCTTATCTGTCCAACGCAAAAAATGAGAAAGAAACACGCCTAGAAATTGCAATCCAAGGTTGCCAAAAGTATTAATGTAAACTTCAATTGCGTTTTCAAAAACATATTAAGATGCTCTATATGTTAAAAGTGCGAAAAAAAAAATCTATAGCTTGTATAATTCTTGATCTAATAGTTCCTTTCTTTGAATTGGACCTCCTAACTAAAATTTATTCAAAATAAAATTTACCCGTGCTCTGGCCACCTATCACAGGCCTATGGTCCAGCCTATGTTAGACTTAGGTCTGGCGAGGTTGGCTTTCTTAAAATCCCATTAACTAAAAAGTTAGGCTTGTGTCTTTTCAGCCTAATAAGTTGGTTTATTTAAGTAAATATAAATAATAACTTTGTTATGATTATTATTATAATATTAAATTTTGTATATTGTGTTGAAATCATATGCTTATTGATATTTTCAATAATTTCAGCATGTTAGTCTACATAAAAACTTTAAACATATAAGTTTATTTAAGGATACATTTATGACCTATTTAAAGGTCTTACTGAAAATACTATAAGCCTCAAGTTATGTCACATCTTTCAAAAAGGTTAAGTTTTTTTTTTCTACATCTTTTTAAAAGGCTATTTTAGACCTTAAAAAATATTTATATCAAATAAACAAATCAGACTCACACATTATAAAACTCTGCTTGACTTATCTATTGTGAAAAAGTGTATATATTTACAACACCTATTTTCATCCTAATGTCTCGTACCTCTGAGTAGTGGTTGTTTACCTATTTAGAGATAGATCGCACGGCTTACTTAAATGCCTTAATATGAGATAGACTTATAAGTAAAAGGTTCAGGTTAGGCCAAAAAAACTTATGACCTGTAACATGTCAGATTTGAGTATTAAATTTTTTAAGTAGGTTAAACCTATTTAAGTAAAATTGTGTTTGACCCAACCTTTTTGTGTTTGACTCAACCTATTCCCACCTCTATCTAAAAACTTACTACCTCGGTATTTTTTATAAAAAAACAAAATTGTGTATTTTTTTATCATAAAAATAAGAAATATGGTTCAATTCTCAACATTTGATACCCTTATTATTGTGAGAAGAAACTTATATTTCTCATAAAGTACATGTATTTTGTCCAAATTTGAACCAAATATTTATATTTTTTTTAATAATTCGTTTCGGAGGAAGTATTGAACTAATAGCCCCACATTTAATGAATTATATTTATATTTATTTGAAATTATATTTACAATTTTTATTTTGTAACAAAATAAAATACAACACTTTGGTTCTGCTTGGCAGTTTACTGATTTATAGCATACTGAAATATATCTTTTAGAAGGAAAAATATTGCAAAGATCTTATTTTTGAAAAAATAAAATAAAATAAATGTTTATTTTTTTGTTTATTCTTATATCATCATAAAAATTTATATTATTTGGTAGCAAACAAAATTTATATTATTTACCAACCAAAAAAAAAAAAGGCTTTTTGTTCATGCAAAGAAGCAACAAAGACACAAACCGTAACAAGTTTACCAATCAGAAAACGCTTTGCTTCTCCCATTTGAATCACACTGCATTTGATCCTGTTCCAAATTCCAATCCCTCATGAACTTGAAAGCCATCACCACTCTCTTTCTATTTTTTCTTCTTCTGTCACGATATTCCCATTTTGCCCTCGCCGGAAAGCGCAAGGTCCACATCCCCGACGAGTTGGACGACGTGCTCGACGACGAGGAGGACGATGCTTGGAAAGAATGGGGCAAGAAACCCGCACCCTCTTTCGCTCCCTCCGATTTCACCAAGTTGGATGCTTCGCAGATCCAAGATGAGATGATGAAGCGCCATACTGGACCTGTCATCGGATTCGTCAAGCTCCAATTTGGGGTTCGCCGGACTCCGGTGAGGACATTTTGTTCCTACGCCTTTTTTTTGTTTTTTTTGGAATTTCAGTTGAAGTTCTAATTTTTTATGCTTTTTTGCATACGATCTTACCCTTTTTTTTCTTTTTGAATTTGAGCTCCATTTTGAGTTAAATTTGTGATTTTTGCTTGTTTTGGATGATGGGTTTGAGTTCAAGTTGTGATTGTTAACATGCCCATTTCATCTTTTATTTTATTTTTTATTTTATTTAAGCTTGAATTTGAGGGGTGATGTTGTGATTTTTGCTCATACCCTCCAATTTGAGTTAAAGTTGTGGTTGTTCTCTTTGTGCTTGTTGGATTTTGGATTGGGACCGTGGTTTGGGCTAGCTTCTTTTTTATTGAATTTTTAATAATTTTTACTGTTTTTTGAGCATTGCCTGTTTCAGCCAATTCACAAACTGTGTTCTGTGATGTGAATATGGATATGAGCAAGTGGTTTGTTCTTGGGATAGTTTATGTTGATTCACTGATTTGGACTAAGCTATGATTGAACCTTGAAGTTGAATATTATATGGGGAAAGTCCAATTATAGAAGTTTGAAATTTAGGGATGGCATTGAGCGTTTTTTTAGTTTGATAATCAAAGTGCACATCACTTTTAAGTTAAAGGGGATAAATTGGACTTTTTCCATGTAGTTTCTACTTGTTATATTTGATTTATCGTATGTTGTTAAAAGAGAAATGCTTGTAATACTCTTTTCAATATTCTATTACTGAGTGAAGTTTATGTTGAGTGAAATTTATGTCAGTCTCACTAAATAAAAAGTGCATTGATTTCACCCCATAATTTGTTTTCTGAAGTAGAGAGGTTTCTGGTATGAACTTTTGTGGTGAATGTTAAGTACCATTACCATTACCGTTTTTCATGTTTGATTTTAGGACACGGTAGCTGAACTTGCCATGAAATGGACACATGTTCTGAGAACTGGAGCTGTTGGAGTAAGGTTTATGGGTGTTGATCTGAATACAATCATGTTCAACATGGAAAGCATGAAAGACTTGGAGGAGGTATGGCTTCCCTTTTTCCTCTTTTCAAACACAAAAACAATCAATGATCTATCTTTAGATAAACCAAGAAAAACTATAAGTCAAACCATTAAGAGAAATATTGGGTTAAATGGTCTATCTTTAGATATTATTTGTGACAAGGTGTCGTTTGATCCATGTAACCAACTTCACCTAGTGGGGAAAAGCTTTGATTATTGTCATTTGTTTTATAAAGAATGAAAAATAGAAGCAGCAGTTTATGACAACCCACAATCTGTTTTTCTGTTCTTCACCTGTTCTCCCTTGTTGTATTGAAAAACTAGCTTTAACTTCAGCCTAGAGGGAGTAGTAATTTTTGTATGTCCTTAGCTTATGATGCTTCGCTTGCTGTGGATATTGTCTCATAATCTATCATGTCATCAGTTGAAGGAATTTGTCTTGGACCAATCAGAGGCATATGAGATTAAAATGGGGGATCAATTTTTTCGAAGACCTGGAGATCCACCTCTAGATGAAGTGATTCAGAAGCATAATAGTGA
The DNA here is from genome assembly GCA_037113605.1 of Calophaca sinica. Lineage (NCBI taxonomy): Eukaryota > Viridiplantae > Streptophyta > Magnoliopsida > Fabales > Fabaceae > Calophaca > Calophaca sinica. Next base: position 119,384,965 of record CM073733.1, on the reverse strand, counting down.
GAAAGGCAAAGCAGATGATGCTGGTTCAGAGGAAATTGATGAAAATTTGAAAACAGAATTGTAGTTAAACGGTATAGATATAACTCTCTACAAGTTGAGATAAAGCAATTGTATCACACCTCTTTTCAATGGTTTACTACCGGCTTTGTTAATTTTACAGTCCTGACTCGTAACTCTCTCTTTCTTTCCTTTTAATTAAGGTGATTAATTAAGGTGATAAACTGCTTTTAAATGCTAGCGAAGTAGTAATTACCATTGCTGCATTTGGCAAGACTCTGAGAATGCATATCTAGATGGGAGAAACTTTGGGGGGGAACTTGAAATTACTATAATTTTTATTGATCATGACCAAATTATCATTGCTGAAGAGAATGCATTTCTAGCTTGTTCGGCTATTTTTTGACATATTACTAAGAAAAAGAACAGATGGAGTATTTGAGAGAGCTTATTTAGAGTTTATTCGGATTTATCTCGCAATCTTTCAGCTTAATTCAATAAATTATCCATAATAGTTCATGAATAAGTGCTTCATTAAATGATTGATTAAGCTATTTATCCTTGCTTCTTATTCCTAGTTTGGACACAAATAACTACACCTTAACAAGAAAGGAAACCAATTTCTATATTATTTTTTTTGACTCATTTTTTGCATCTCATGATAGTTGCAATTATAATAATAGAAAGTCACAAGGAGTTTGTCATACTTTATAAATGAATAGGAATGATTGATGATTCAATGAAAACTTTTATTTCAGCTTGATACTGAAATCAGAGAGCTCAAGAAGCTGAATCCTGGGGTTGGCAGCTGCTTCTTCCCTCTCTTTCCGAGTGTTGAACCCCCAATCCACTAATCCAAACAACCAAGCTTAACAAATAAACAACTCTAAAAAAGCACAAACATTGCAAACATAGAAACTAAAAGTGACAAAATGGAGAGTGCAGAAGATATAATGAGACAGTGAGAGAACAACTCTACCTAGATACAAATTCCATTCACCTAACTCTGGCTCTTTGATGACATTTTTAAGGGTTGCAAGCCTATCTTCCACAAAGCTGTTAAAAATTAACTACAGTTAATTTCTCCTAAATCATCATAAGAAGCAACTAAAAAGTTATATCGATTAAAAAAACCTCTGAAAGCACAAAATCTTAACTGTAGTGTCAGCCCTTGGTGTTCTGGCATTTTTTGAAGCTTCTTTAGCACTTCTACCTTAGGACTGTAGAGAATTTGGTTTGGGAAAAATAAATTTGTCAATGAGATGAAGCAATAAAAAGAAAAGAAAAGCAGTGAAGTGAAAAACGGTTTGCAACTGCGATTGTTGCCACGACATCGTGGTTTTTGATGTCTTTGCAACTGCAAAGTAACCGTGATTAAGGCCGCATCAGCCGTATTTGACTGCGGTTCACCACAATGTCAATAATTGTGATGTGGCCGCGATTTAAAATCTTGAATATAATGCACCACAAAACCTCAATTGGTCCAAATATGTCAAATAGTAATACTAACCCAGTTCCTAGACCATATATTCTTTCTGGTGGTATAATCACTCCAGCAAGTTCTCTAAGTAAAGCATCAGCAAAGCGGCTCTGAAACCAGAGAAAGGATTGGAGAGTTTAGAAAATGCAAAGGAACATGGACATGTCAATTTATGTACTCTTAGGATTATTGTCTTCGTGATAGGAGCAAAGAGAAAAGTCAGACCTGTTTTGTGGTGACAATGTACACTCTTGAGCTTGCAAATCTTAATGCATCAGTAACACCAGGATAGAACCTATAGGTAAATCATCCACAAATTAGCAATTTGAAATTCATGCCAAGATATGTTTATTTAGTTAAGAACAATATCTGGTTTTAATGTAAGCAAGAACTCAAAATATACTTGCAGGAACATTTCTAAAAATTGAACATCCGTGCACATTGCTATCAGTGAGAGTTATTGCTTTAGGTTTCTCAAGATTCATCTTATGTAATCTATTATCTATTTAAGAAAATTAATTTCTCTAAACTGGGTTATCCACGTTGTGACACGTGACAGCATCTCTATATTTTATTTTATATAGAAAAATTATTTCCGACTGATTTTTTTTGCGCCGATGCTAAGCACAGGTCTCATCTGCTAGTTATAAAAAAAATGATTCCACTTCATAGCATCTGATTGGACTACTACCTGTTGGCTCCAATCCAACCAGTGAAATCCTTCTCCAACCATTCATCTCTGACCTTTCCAAAAAGATCTATCAGATCATCCCTATTCTCATTCCACTCTTCCATGACAATAGGCTTCAATTTCAACCAGTTCTCCAATATGTCCTCAACTGTGAGCCCCTCTGCCACCTTTCAGAAGAACTATGATATCAGTCAAATGGCATCATCATAGATGACAATGACAAAGTTCCTTAGAATCTGATGATAAGACTTCCACTTGTCAATCCATGATTAAAAAAAAAATAAAGCCATGCATGCTTTATAGTTTATACTCACCGAAGACTTTCTGATGGAAGGAACTCTTGTCTCAAGCAACAACCTCACAAGTAAGAGAGTTTCATATCCAGTTTCCACCACTGGTCGCACCTGACATGAAAAAACAATAAGGCCATCTTTAACATCTCATAATTAAACACAATGCCAACATAGTTAATTAAGCCCTAAAGTGGAGTAGAATAACCAATAACAAGACAAATTAAAACAAAAGCCATAAATTATTTACTGTAATCATCTGTTCAACAATCCAATCTTGTATGGCTGAATTCCCACCCTCAAACAAGGTTGGCCATCTCAACTTGGCAGCCTATACAAATCATCAAACAAAGTAATCACAGCTTAGTTTTAAGACTGTAAGTGATCATCAGAAACTTTTCTGTTGTTGTTGTTGTTGTGTTTTTTTTTTTTTTCCTTTTCCATTTTCTTGGTAACCAAATGGAGGTGAGGGAGCATGAACCTTGAGAGCAGAGATAGCTGTTTCTCCACAGGTATCACAGAGAACTCCATCAAAGTCCAATGCATAGATATGACCCATTTTCTTGTCTTCCTCTCAAAGTTGCCTAACCAATCCGAAGATAATATAATATTGCATGGTACACAATTACCCGCCATCCAAACAAGATTGAAATCTTATTGAAATCATGACACGTGTCTGTGTAACAATTTTTCCTTTTTTTCTTTTTATTTAGGCTTAAATATATTTTTAGTCCCCGTTTTGATTTTAGTCTCTGTAAATTTTTTATTTGTTTTTAGTCCCTACAAAATATTTTATTTTGATTTTGGTACTTTTGACCAAAATTCGTAGGAAATTCGGTAGGAAAATGAAGTGTTTTCTATGAATTTTACTATGTATTTTTGTCGAAATAATGGTTTTTAGTTATTCGGATCAAAATTCACAAGAAATTTGGCTGAAAAATGAAGTGTTTCTGCGGATTTTACTATGAGCTTTGGTTAGAAGGACCAATATCAAAATAAAATATTTTGCAGGGATTAAAAATAAATAAAAAATTTTACAGTGACTAAAATCAAAACACTCTATATTGTAGGGACTAAAAACATATTTAATCCTTTTATTTATCAATTAATAACGTTAATGTGACTACTTTTTCTAGTCAAAATAAAAAAAAATTGTGACTACTTTTAACTTTAACCAAATATATATATATTTTTTTTCCTTTTATAAATGTGGGATCTTAAACCTCGGCCATGTAGTTGACTTGTCCAAGAGCATATGCTTTAATTTGACATACATTTGAGTCAAGATAGAGTGTTAAAATTAACATAATTATATTTTCAATAACTTTTTATTTCATCAATCCCACCTTTAACATAGGGTTTATTTGTTCAAGCTTCAAAAAGTTGATTTTTAGATTGTATAATAAGGTGATTAATTTTTTAGAGATTTTTTAAAGCTATTCAGAACCAGTTTCTTAGAAAAAATTTAAAACTAATTATCTTGATATTCTGATTTTTTTTTTCTAAAGTACTCAAAATCTTAAGAATTTTTAAAATAATTTTCTATAAAAAAAGTGATTTTGTTAAGAGAAAAACCGAAACAAACAGACTTATAGTTATTTAAAATGATTTTAAATATATTTTTTGTCTCTATAATATACCCAATTTTTCCATTCAGTCCCTCAATGTTTTTGTTTCAAATTGGTCCTTGTAAAGAAATTTTGTTTCATTTTGATTCTCATTACTTTGTTTTAGTCCATATAATATATTTTTTTGTTTTAGTCCTTATAATATATTTTTTTCTCGTCTTAGTCCCTCTAATATACCATCATACAGGAACCAATTGAACATAAATTAAATATTATGGAGGCTAAAACAAAAAAGAGTATATTATAAAGACTAAAATTAAACGAGGACCAAAACCAAACGAAAAATTTCACAGGAACTAAAACAAAAAAATCAAGTATATTACATTAACTAAAAACATGTTAAAGCCATTTAAAAGTTTCAGTACTTTGAACAAGTCATTTGATATGAACCAAGTGAGAATATGCGTATTAAGTGACTCTGTGTGGTGGATGGATGCCCTTGAAAAGTGTTGTCCTTATGTTGTTTGTTTAGCTCTCTCTGGATCTGCTTGCACTTAATTTTATAGTTTCTAAATTAAATGTGATTCAACTTTGTGTTAAAATTACATTTGGGTCATTTGCATGTTACTTCGAAGTTGATTTTGAACTAACAAAGGCAAACATTCACTAGATATTTGAATTATGTAAGAGAAATGCATTAGATTCAAGGAAGATTGGCGGACATTTGAATACAAGTTTCTGATGAACATTAAGTACTATTTTTGAAGTATTTTTTTATTAGTTACACCCAAGTTATTTCAATACTAGAAACAGCAAGCATTTTGGAATCTGCACAAAAAAACTGTCAGGACACTACAAGAAGGCCAAATTTGAGAACAAGACCACTTTATTTATCACTTCATTTGATTGAGAGAGATGCAAATTACTGTAGTGTAACAACACAGAAAGAAGGGGGGGGGGATTCTAAGTAGAAACTGTGTGTTTCCTAGAAATTTGTTATTGTTTATAAACGAGTTGGAAGAAAATATTTAGTGGTTCAATGGTTGACAACTGAAAATTCAATGAAGACCCCTATTTCAACTTCTTGCTGAAGTCAGAGAGCTCAAGAACTTGAACTCTTGAGATTGCTGCAGCTTCCTCTTTCTCTTTCGCAGTGTTGTAACCCCAATTCCCTGATTCAAGCAGACATCCTTATCAAGTGAATACAACACCATAAAAAAAAACAGAAAAAAGGAGATAATACACAATATGGGAACTGAGACAAAATGAAAGAGGGTGCAGAAATTATAAACAGGTAGAGAGAAGTACCTAGATACAAATTCCATTTGTCTAACTCAGGCTCTTTGATGACATTTTTTAAGGTAGCTAGCCGGTCCTCAACAAAGCTGGTTAAAATTAACTGGAATTAATTTCTTGTAGACCATCTTTACACGCAAGCGTAGAGTTCTATTCACATAAATAGTCATGATGAGCAAAATGATATTGATTAGATGCTAATAGCTCAGTATCTTACTGCAGTGTCAGCCCTTGGTGCTCTGGTCTCTTTTGAAGCTGCTTTAGAACTTCTACCTTAGGACTGTAGGTAAAATTAAAGATAGTCCAGGAAAAATTAATTTCTTATCAAAATAAAGCAAGAAAAATGAAAAGAGACAATAATATAAATATAAATATAAATATTTCACTGCATCATTTTGGTAAAATACACCAAATACTAACCCAGTTCCTAGACCGTATATCCTTTCAGGTGGTATGGTTACTCCGGCAAGCTCTCGAAGTAAAGCATCAGCAAAGCGGCTCTGAAATAAGAGAAAAAGGAGGTGGGGGAGTAGAAGACACAAAAGGAAACGAGCATAATGAACCAATTATCTTCTTCCCCTCCTATTTTCCTTAATACTGAAAGTAAAACTCTATTGTTGGGATTATTGTCCCCTTGCTAGGGCAAAGAGCAAAGTTTACCTGTTTCGTGGTGACAATGTACACTCTCGAGCTTGCAAATTTCAATGCATCAGAAACACCAGGATATATTCTAGAGGAAAAGCATCGAGAATTAATAATAGGAAATCTCATTCATAACATGTGCAAAGAAATTAAAAATATTACTGCATAAAATGATTTATAAGATGCAAATATTCAGTCGACAGGAGTACAGTAAGATATTAATATGCTTAATGTAACAAGTTAATAACAATATCTAGTCTGAAGCATTACCAGAATACAAAGTCTAATATCATGTGATTCGTTATGGAATATTATCTATAAAGGGACAGACAGAAAGAAGAAAATAAAAAATTTGTTCTACCTTAACTAAAAAAGAATAGAATTACACAACCTGCTGTGAAGGAACTCTCACTCGGGTCAGGCAGGTGGTTGACTTGGGATAAAAACATATACATATGTTCAATGTTGCACTGGAAATTTTCATAAACTTAATGTTCATGGCTTCATGTTTAAATATATCTCCGCATAATGCTTTAGGTTTATCATCATGCATCTGGTATAATAAGTATAAAAAACTAATTCCCTATCAGGAGATTTGATTGGACTACCTGTTTGCACCAATCCAAGTAGCAAAATCCTTCTCCAACCATTCATCTCTGACCCTTCCAAAAAGATTTATCAAAGCATCCCTATTCTCACCCCAGTCTTCCATAATAATGGGCTTCAACTTGGACCAATTCTCCAATATACCCTCAACTGTGAGCCCCTCTGCAACCTTGCACAAGAATCATGACATCAGTCAAGTCCAGATTCCATTCTGGTTATTGAAAGCAGATTCATTCAAGGAAACAATGATTATCATAAATTATAAACCTAATTCCGGTTACATGGCTTCCAATTGCTATTAATTAATGTGAAAAGACAGAGCCATAGACATTCTACCCACCGAAGACTTCCTGATGGAAGATGTTCTAGTCTCTAGCAACAATCTCACGAGCAAAACGTTTTCATATCCGGTTTCCACCACTGGTCGCACCTGACATGAATAAATATAGAAGTTCATTTTTAAAATGAAATGAAGTCCAGCATACTTCCATTTGGCATTAGTCTTTGAAAATTGAAACACTTAGAACAACAACATAAATATTTCATGACATTACTGCAATGAAAATCTATTATTTGAGCAATCATGGCATTTTGGTCAAGATTGCCCTTTGTGTGTTTACAAACTGTACAACACATTTCCATGGTTCCAAATTACCTTATTTTATAATTATAAGTTGACAAATGTTTGAGACTTCATTCAAAATCAAAACCTCTGAAAGTATAATCCTAGAATTCAAATCAAATGCTGCCTAAAATACATTAACTAATCATATAGTCAAACTAAATGCAAATTCAAGCTTATTCCTTGCTCCCTTCCCATAATTCTTCCACTAATTCTTATTTTTTTCCAATCAAATTTCAAAACCACCAAAACCAAAGCACAGTAATATAAAATCCATAACAGATGAAGCTAAGTCAAATATCCACAAATCATTTACCACGTGCATCTGGTCAACAATCCAATCTTCTGTGGTTGAATCCACCCCATCAAACAAACCAGGCCATCGCACTTTGGCAGCCTGCAAAATTGTCAAACAAAGTGAATCGTGAGCTGAATTCAGCACACCCATGAATTGAAAGACGAAAATAATTAAGAAAAGATAAAAAATTTAGAATTTTGAAAATAAAAAAATAAAACAAAAACCCAAAAAAAATTTGACTTTAAATGGTCAAAGATTGTGGTTTTTTCCTTCTTTTCTTATGTGTTGAATGGAATGGAATGAAGAGAGAGGAACCTTGAGAGCAGAGAGAGAGCTTTCTCCGCAGCTATCACAGATGATTCCATCGAAGTCCAACGCGTAAAGCTCCCCCATTTCACTCTCTTCCTTTTCAGTTTCACTGCTAATGTTTTTCAGTTACATCCAAACAGACCCTTATTTCCTTCTTTGTGGAAAACTGGGCCACGTGTCTATTAGATAGGGGCACGACACGTTTCGGTTCGGTTCAGAAAAACCAACCGAACCGTTTTAAAAAGGATAATATGGTTAAAGCACACTGAGAATGATGTGATAATGAAGGAAGAAAAATCGAAATCGATATTGGCTGTGAAAATGCATATTTGGATTGTTATTGGATCGAGTTGGTTACTGGGGTTTTTATTTAAAAATAATTATTTATATTTATACAAGGAGAAATTACACTCACTTCCCCTAAAGTTTCACTAAATGACACACACACCCCTCTAGTTTTGGAAAAGCACTTACCTCTCATCAAGTTAACATTGTTACCATCACAAAAGAGACAACACAGTTATGCAATCTTATATTTATCTCTTCACTGTCAGCTACATCTTCTCAATATTTTGGGAACCCGCTGCACACATTCAAGACAACAATTTAAATGATTGGGTCAGACATATCAACAAACATATTGTGAACATCAGAATGCACAAACTTGAAGAAATCAAGTTCTATTTCTCCACACAGAACAAAAGTCCATCAACAAATTAGACAAAAACTTGCACATAAGGAGAAAGATACAATCTAATATTTTGGGGCTGATATATGCTTCGGGAGTATTTAGCAGAAGATGCGATATTCAGATTGAAAAAGGTTGGGGATTTGGATCGCATCCTCCAATCCCATCAAATTCGAATTTCAGCTTGGAAAAGGGTAGGGATTTGTGTTGGTGTTGGGACTTTTAGTCCCACATCGGGTAAAATAGTAAAGAGGAGTGAACCTCTTTGTTATAAAAGGAGAACTTAGCCAGGTTTTATGTCTGGCACCATTCGTCATCTGCAACTTTTGTCTCTAGATAAATTCTCTCTTTGTTTTAGAATTTAATAAGATTCTTAGTATGCTCTGTGGTTGCAGTTTGAAATTTGAACCTCCACATCGTAAAAGAATTTATTAGGAATATTTCTTGTAAAAGGAGAGGTGTGAGAAGTAAGTTTTGCTAGTGGGAAGCTTTGTGGGTGTGCGGGTGCAGAGAGAAAATTGTGTAGTTGTAATAATTTTCTACATAGTGGATTTTCTCTGGTCTTTGGTGGTTTTCTCCTGGTTTGGGAGTTTTCCACGTTAAATACTTGTGTTGTTATTATTTCTCTATTTTGTTTTCCAATTTTCCACAAGTGCGGTTTAAGGGAAGAGAATTTGAAGAGTCAAATTCCCAACAAGTGGTATCAAGAGCACAGGTTCTGCCAAAGAGGATGTTGGGAAGCAGAGTTTCAAATGCAGTCAGATTTGATATAGAGAAATTTGACGGAAAGATCAACTTTGGCTTGTGGCAAATAAAGTCAAGGATGTGTTGATTCAGTCTGGTTTACACAAGGCTTTGAAGGGCAGGGTTACTCCTGAAAGTAGTGGAGATGCTGATAATGAGGCTAACATTATCTCCGATTTTGATGTCTTTTGAAAGAAGGACATGTATATCCTTATGGCATGGGTCCCAAAGTTGTCATGATAAAGGATATTAAATGTTAGCGGGACCACATTTTGCACACGGGCATTGGTTGACATTGATGCAAGGTGTGTGGTGAAATTTATGTTGATGGCTGATTAACTTCCATGAGAGTCAAATATGGGAGTTGCACCATAGTTTTTTCAGCAAGGTTATATTTCGACATGTGTCGAGTTTAAATACTTGGGATGGCTAGTTCTGAGTGATTATGCTTTTATGGTGGAGCATGATCAAGTGCGTTGCGATGATAGCGAAAGCTATGGGAATCTTCATCAAGGTGGAGCGTTGTGAGACCACAAAGTCACAAGGTGGAGATTGTTGGTGTTGGGACTTTTAGTCCCACATCGGGTAAAATAGTAAAGAGGAGTGAACCTCTTTGTTATAAAAGGAGGCTTGGGCCTTGGTTTTATGTACACCATTCAAAGCTTGTCTAGCAACTTTGTCTCTAGATAAATTCCTCTCTTTGTTTTAGAATTTAATAAGATTCTTAGTATGCTCTGTGGTTGCAGTTTGGTGAACCTCCACATCGTAAAAGAATTTATTAGGAATATTTCTTGTAAAAGGAGAGGTGTGAGAAGTAAGTTTTGCTAGTGGGGAAGCTTTGTGGGTGTGCAGGGGTGCAGAGAGAAAATTGTGGAGTTGTAATAATTTTCTACATAGTGGAATTTTCTCTGGTTTTGGTGGTTTTTCTCCTGGTTTGGGAGTTTTCCACGTTAAATACTTGTGTTGTTATTATTTCTCTATTTTGTTTTTCCAATTTTCCACAAGTGCAGTTTCTGGGGAAGAGAATTTGAAGAGTCAAATTCCCAACAATTTGAAAAACAGAAAAACGTAAACAAAAGAATATGGATTCAAAAATGGAACTTACATCAATGGTTGGGAAGATTAAGTGGTCCAGTGGGAGAAGAATGCCTTCAACAATGGTGAAGTCGCTTGGATGCTTGAGGACTGGAAGGACGTGAAAGCCGGAGGTTTTTGTTGGAATCAAGTGGATTCAGAAACAATTACCCTTAATTGTTTTGATGATAACAAATAGTTAATAAAACAATTTATCCACTGATATATTTGTTAGTGTGCAGTAAATCACTATTCATCAGAAGAAATTGTCTCAAAAGACTTAGTGACACACTTAGATCCATAAATCTAAGTCTGTCATTGATCCTCTGAAATTACGCTAACGTCATCGTCTGAAAGCCTTGTTCTGAAATGGTCAACTCTGTTAGGAGTCAACGCTCTCGTAAGATCATAATTTGACTTGGTCAACTCTGTTGGTAATCAACATTGGCAAGACTATCGCTCTGGCTTAGTCAACTCTGATTGATTAGTCAACGCTCTGGTGAACCAAGCTCTGGTAAGACAAACTCTGTTTCTGGTCAACGCTCTGGTATTCAGTCAACGCATAAACAGACTTTGGTTAGACTACTCTATGGAAGCCTTCGTTCAATTCTTCATGACTCTCTTATGTGAAAGGCCAACAAATTTTGTGTTGAAGAACTCACCTCTGTTTCAAGCTCACTCTGGTGAACAGTGTGGCTCTGATAGGAAAACAGACTGAAGTTCATTTAAGGGTACTTCATGTATTTAAGAGACCCCATTGATGAAGCATTTTAATATACGAGGTATCAAAGGCCAAAGGGAATGTCAACAAATATAATCATCAGGAAACTTGCTCTCGAAGGGTCTAATATTCAAAAAGCTCGCAAGAGACAAACACTCTGATTTTGTCTGTTGTGTCAGTATGCTTTGAGCAGAGTGAAAAACGACGTGACTTGCTAAAGCCACAAAAAGGGGATCTGAAGTCTTTGGCCCAGGGTGAAAAGAGTTGTTAGGTTATAACGACACTATTTACAACCCCAGCTATATCTTTATCTTTATACTATACACTAACAAAGAATTTTATAGGTATGTTTGTACACATGTCATCCTCTAAGCATACTCTTGCCACATCACCATTTTTAAATAGTTTTTTTCATACCCAATTTGATGCAACTATTCACGTGAAGGAGAAGACCATCGCTCAAAGAAAAGAATGTCAGGGAGTCAACAAAAAGCATGTCAAAGAAAAGAACCTCAGGACAAAAATTAGCTTCTCCCACACGCTCCTGCCATCCGATTTCAAAATTCAAATTCAAAAACAAGTTTTCCTGACCACAACCCTCTCTCTCTCTCACTCCTTTAGCATATTTCTCTCACTCCCCTCTGTACTTGCTTCCTCCATCTCCCTCTATCTCACTGATCCCTCTCCTCCTCCTTCCTATAGAACACTGGCGACGGATCAGCATCTCGCGACAGGGACGCGATTCGAGGTCGTTGCTGGTGGAGCTGACTGGCGGTAGTGCTTCTGGTCGGTTCTGTTGGAGTTTGAAGGAGGAAGAGGAAGAAGCTGTTGACGGTGAACCACCATCGAAGAAACAAATTCGATTAACGAGGTCTCTTAAGAGTCCGCAACAAAACCCAGTACTGTGAACCACAATCTGAGCCATCGCTGGAGACCTCTGCCGCGCCGGAATGCTCACCCGTGACTAATCCTTCTTCTTCTTCTCACCCGGAGCACATTCGCCGAAGCCACCGTGGCGTCATTGCCCACCGCCACTGAATGGTGAGATTTTTCACCTTCTTCACTTCTCAGTTTGGGTCTTTCATTCTATGGTATGCTTTTTATCTATTTTGGGTTTCAATGTTTTTCTTCATCTTTGCTTCTTCTTCTTCTTCGGTTCCTATTAATCTTCTTCTTTTCTTTCTGATGCTTATTTATATTTTCTCAGTGTTTGCAAGTAATAGAAGAAGCCACTCACACTTTTGCATCTGAGAGCTGAGGAGCATTGTCACAGGTAATTATTTCAACCCACACTTTTGCATCGCATGATTTATGTATATTTTAGTTTGTTTTTGAACATGAATGTTGTGTTTTAGATGCTGATTTTTCTCCAGGAGGAAGGTAGAATGACTGAGAACACGTAATATTTTCATCTTCCTAGTGTTTGGTTTTGTTTTATACACTAAATAAGTCTGATTTGTTTGGTTATCTCTCCATTGGCCCTCTCCCTTTCTCTCACACTTTTTTTTGTTCCATGGCAGATTAAATACTGTTGGATCTTGATTGGTGTTGTGAATATTTAGCAAAGGGATAGTTGTTCTAGCGCTGGCTTCATTAATTGTGTGATTTTAAATTTGCTAGGGTTTTTGTTTCTTCAAAAGGTTGTGAGCTGCATTTAACAAATGTTTTTTGAAGAAATGTGATGATTTCTTGAAGGATTGAATAATTTTGGAAGTAAACAAGTGTATTACCCTTGCACGTATATGTATGTTAAGAGAGAAGAGAGATTTGGAATCAGTGAATTATTAACATTAATAAAGTATAGTTGTGGCTTTTTTGGTGGTAAAGTTTTACTCTTTCTTTTTTTCTTTTTCTTCTCAATCTCTCATGCCTCCTGATACTGATGATTTTGAATTTTTGATGGTGTGTGTGTTGCAGAACGAGTGGGTTATTTGCAGGGTGTTTCAGAAGAGTTCAGATGGGAAGAAAACTCATATTTCAGGGATAATGAGGTTGGAATCTTTAGGGAATGATCAATTGGGTTCTTTTTCTACTGGTCTACCACACATCATTGATTCTTCTTCTTCCATTGGAAAGACCAAACCTTTGACTGAATTGGCTTACGTGCCCTGCTTCTCCAATCCAATTGATCTTCAAAGAAACCAACAAGGAGGGATCTACGAGTCCTTCAGCAACAACTCCATTTTTGGGGTTTCTTCAAATCCACTAGACATTCTTCCACTATTAATAAGGTGAAAAACTAATAAGATCAATTTACATTTGCATGGTCGATTTATGATGCAAGGAGATTTTTACTCCACTTTTCCCAAGTGTTTCAAAGGAAATTGATGACATGGAAGGGACTTTTTTTTCCTTCTGTGAATGCCTTATTCTTTTCCAGTGTGTGCTTGTCCTGTTATACTGTGCCATAATAATACTGTGTGCTTATGGCTTTCGACTTTTTATTTCTGTAGCAAATTGATTCTCAGATTATTGTAGCTCCTATTTCATTGATACTGATTTATCTCAAGTCTCATTTTGCTTATGCTTGATAATTTAAACAGGTTTCATGGGGAAGGCACTCCGTATTGGGCTGAAAATAGACCCAGGAAGTGACAAATTTTCAAGTTTGGCTCCATTTATATGTGTATTCTTTGACGACTGGTCATTTGGAGTTGTTATTACTTTAGAGGTATCAACTCCATTTATATGCTGATTCTTTTTAACAACATGCTCATTTGTGGCAGCCTTTAGCAAAATCCAGCGAACTAATTCTATATGGCTAAGGCTATAAATCATGAGAAGCAATAGTTAATATACACTGGAACTGATAACCATTCCAATGATTCCCTCATATTCTCCATATACTTTAACAGTATCATTCAGAACATGTATTTGTGATACTGCGGTGTAACAATTTTGCTAAAGATGGGGTGAATTCTTCGGGAATTCACATAGGAAAAATTATGTGTTCATTATTATTGGTGATCATATATCATACATCATGTATCATAAATTGTTGCAATTGATGCTCAGTCTTGGTAGCTACATAGAGTGGAATATCTTATATGTTCGTTGCAAACATAAGGATGTTTTGTTGTACCAAAAAAAAAATCATTTGTGCTGAGGTTCAATGATGGTATTATATGGGAAAAGGGAGTTATGGGAAAAGGGAGTTGCTGAGGCTTATTTGAATGGCCAATGGAAGCGTTTTTTCCACTACCAATGCCTTAAAGTGAGGAAGCATGGTTCTTTTGGGTGTATATGGAGGCAATACTTGGAAAATTATTTGGTAATGTTTCACTTTGGTTATTATCCTGCCATTTTTTCCAAGATTTTTTTACTGTTAACTAAAATCATTTTTTGGTGTTTTGTGACAGAAAAGAATAGAGTGAGTTTGGACTTTGGATTATTTTTAGGTAGTTTGATATGACCACTGAAAATTTACAGTGTCTATATATAACATAAATCCCCCTAATATTATGAATTTTGTAGTGTGTTTCTAATACTGATTGCTATTGATTGTAAAATATGTGCTATTCTAAGGTTATAGATTTGTTCATATGTTGTAGACTCTGTCTAGGTATGGTTAAATAAGGAATGTTACCTTAATTCTTTTAATGCTATATAATTCTTTTTCCCTTTTTTTTGGTTTTCCTACAAGTTAAATTATTGATCTTTAGCATTCGTTATTAGGAAAATAGAATCGCACTTTAACTAAATGAGAACTTCATTAGATAGTAGGAATGAGTTTCTAAAAGACAAAAGGTGAGTAAGCACATAGCAGACTTCACCCAAAGGTTAAAAGGGGAAAAAGAAAAAATGTTATCAAGGGTTCTAAACATGAAATCTCATTACAACCCTCACATTCGAAATAATAATAATAATAATAATAATAATAATAATAATAATAATAATAATAATAATATTTTATTCACACTAGATTATATAATACATAATCAATAGCCACAATACTTGATGAATCTAATTTGTGCTCATGTAGTCCACATCCAAACTCCAAATGAAGGTGCAGAAGAGTGTTATAAGGTACTGTTTGTTGGTCTTGAGCTTCTGGGGTCACAGTTTACTACTTCATATGAAATGGTTTTGAATCTTCTCGCTGGTGTTAAAGCCATTCATAGATCGAACGAATCATATGACATTAGACCTTCCTGTGTGAGAAATTTGGAAGAAGCTTGAAGTTAGTTGAGCAAAGTTTTGGAACATAAGTTAGTAGCAATGTTCTACTGGCTGCTAAACAAAAACTTAATAAAATTGAAAAAAAAAATTGAGTTGTTGATATCAGAGATCCTTGACGAAGCCATAGATAGAAAAAGAAATTGAATTAAGACTTCGATTTTCAATAATGGGAGAATTATTCAATTGAGTGACTAAACTGCAATGCTCCTGAATTTGATCCAAGGGTTGGGTGTCTTATAAATAGTTCAACTCTGTGCCATTAGAAAAGATTCTGCATAGGAAAATTGTATATTCATCTTTATGTATGACTAAATTTTGCCGACTTAATTGTATACGAAGAAATTTTATTATGTTTTATTATCTTTACTCCTTTCCGATGATTTTAGTTGGAGTCATATGGTTTTATGACTAGGATAAACATCTGATAGGAACCCTGAAATAACTAAGTTGTATGTGAGGAAAAGAGTGGGGTTGATGCAGGGAAAAAAATATATTTGAGAGTTAAGAAATTAATGTTTTGAATATACAACACCATCATTTCTGTACACATCATTTTTTTGAGTTGGGTTGCCTAACTCTGATTTCCCACATCCAGTTATGGCATGAGTTTATGGAGGTTATTGCCTGAAGGTTGTTGGATGGATTTTTGTTCCAAAATTAACATATCGCCCGTCTAACATAGAAGGATTATTTTGTTGTGTTAGCAATAAATGGGGTAAGACATATGGTATCGCCCTGATTAGTGCTGATATTTGAGAGGTTATTGGCAGTTCTATTTGTTGGAATTGATTCAGATTAGTGCTTCTAATAGTTTTTTGCAAGGAACATGAGAAAGCTATACCTTGGAGATTAGTTTTCTGAGAAGCACCCTGATAGCGTTCCACTTTTGCGATGGAGAATAATCAGACCCACCACCACCTGCAACTATTTGGTAAAACTTTGACAGTTGTTGATTTGGAGGGATGCATTGTTGATTTTCAATTGTGTTTTTTTTTTATACTTATTGTTAATGTTCAATTAACAACAATTGGGTATAGGTTTAATGTGAATTGTTAATTTTTTATCTCTATTTTACTATCAGATATTGTTAATTTTGTACTTCTCTTTTACTATTAGATTTATTGTATAGATTGTTGCTTTTGGTGTACCAAGTATTATTAATAAAAAAAGGGCTAAGCAGTAGACATTTAGATACAAAGATAGGGCCAATTTCAAAAAATGGGTGGATAGGCGAGTAGGCCAGTTTTTCATGAGTAATAACTTTGTCCTGTAGCGAGGTATTGGTCTGTGACAGATAGACTTTGCTGTATCACATTTGAAGAAAAGCTTCTCCCTCTTACACTCTCCTCTCTGTAATAGACCCCGACACACGATTACTATTTTTTATAAACATCTTTAAGCTACATGGTTCCATAAACTCTTCTGCACATATTTTAAAATTTGAAAGCCCATCCCAATGCTCTCTCTCTCGACAAATTTATGCACGTTGATTCTTTCGACAAATTTCTCCCCGTGCGTTGCACAGGTACTCAATACTAGTATATATATATATATATATATATATATATATATATATATATATATATATATATATATATATATACCTTACTTCACCCACTGAAGTAGGTTAACGCTGTGGAAACAAAGTGAGCAACCAAGAATCATTCCAAGTATCTGAGATCATATTGAACAAAGCACTTAATTGTTTTTACCCTTTCAGTTTGAAAGTTATTCATTGTATTTAAGTCTTTCATTGTATATCCTCTCCGTGAGAGTTATTTTGAGATTGTTTTAAATCATTTTTGAACTTTGTATTTATCCCAGTAGTGGCTGTATTCCTTAGAGGCTTGACTGCACTAAGTCGTTCTAAGAAGTTGTGAGTATAGCCAGTTTGGCAGTATTATACTCTCAAGTGTAATCAAGTTGATTGTAGTGGAGAAATCCTTCAAGTGTGTGAAGGGACTAGACGTAGCTATCAGGTGATAGTGAACTAGTATAAATCACTGTGTCACTCTCTTCTCTCTTCTATTTATTTACTTATTGCTTTATTTTATTAAAGAGTTGCTTTGGATAATTTTCATAAACACACAAGCTTTAGGAAAAGATTTCTAAAACCCAATTCAAACTCTCATTTCTTGTGTTTTTGCCACGTTCAATTGGTACCAGAGCTCGGCCTCTTGGTTGAGCACTTAACAATGTAAGAGGAAAATATCTTATTATTTATTCATGGCAAGCAACGAAGTCGGTGGTCACGTTAACCGTCCTTATTTGTTCACTGAAACAAAATTCGACTACTGGAAAGATAAAGTTAAATCCTTCTTCGAGTCTCAACAACCCGAACTCTGGGATATGGTTTAAAAACAATACACCGAACCAGTTGATTCCAAAAAAAATCCCATTCCTAGGGATAAATGGACAAAAGAGCATAAGAAAGCTTATCAACTACATCAGAAAGCAAGATATTTCCTTATCTGTGCTATCCCTGAGAAGGAATACGAGAAATGCGGAAAGAATGATACTGCCAAGGAGATTTGGGACTCATTGGCCTTGGCTTATGAGGGTACTTCCCAAGTGCAAGAAACCAAAGCTAATATCTTGGTTAGACAATATGAACTCTTCAAAATGGAAAAAGGTAAAAGCATTGAAACTATGTTTGGAAGATTCCAAGCACTAGTTCATGGTCTAAAGGTTCTTAAGAAAATCTATACCACTGCTGATCACGTAAAGAAAATCTTAAGAAGCCTTCCAAAAAAGTGGAGACATAAGGTCACTGCTATTCAAGAAGCAAATGACCTGAATGCCTTGCGACTTGAAGATCTTCTGAGTTCCTTAAGAGCTCATGAGCTTGAGTTAGATGAAGAATACCCTCCCAAGAAATCAAAGTCCATTGCATTGAAGTCTACAAACAAAGCATCTTCCTCCAAAGCTCTACAAGTTGAACTTGAAACAGACAAGGCATCATCTGATGAGAGTGATGGAGACACAGACGAAGAAATTTTCTTAATATCAAGGAAAATTCAACGTATGTGGAAAAACAAAGGAAGGTTCAGAAAGCAGTTCCACAAGAAGGACTCAAGAGAAAGGCAAGACTCAAAGGATAAGAAGGACTACAAGGAAAAAAGCCAAGTTACTTGCTACGAGTGCAAAAAGCCAGGACTTTTCAAGTCTGAATTTCCATAACTCGAGAAACCAAGAAAGGGTGGTTTCAAAAGCAAGAAGAAGAAAGGTCTTATGGCAACAAGGGATGATTCTGATTCATCTTCATCTAATGATGATGAGGAACAAGCAAACATGGCTCTAATGGCTACCATAGGGTCAGACAGTGAAGAAGAAGATGAAGAGGTAGATTCTAATCCATCTTCTGATATTGAAATAGCTTTTGATGAACTATTAGATGAGTCTTCTAAGCTCAACACCGAGTATAAATATTTGAAAAAGAAATTCTCAAAACTTTCAAACGAATTTCAAATACTCAATGAGGAGAATGAGAAGCTCAAAGCTGAAAACCACCGTTTGGTGAATGACAGCTCTAAGACTGAGGACAAGGTTGAATGTAACTCTTCAAAATATGAAGAGGGATTTCAAAGATTCCTTGCTGAATGTGTTACACGAAGCAAACAAGCATCTATGATTTGGGGAGCCAAAATAGTAAAAATGGTCTTGGTTACAAACCAGATGAACCCACCTTTCAAGACACAAATTTGAAAACCAAAGATACCAACAATCATAGTGACTATCTACTTTGTACTTTTTGCAATAAGAAAAGACACATTAGAAGTACCTGTTATGAATTGAAAAATAAGAAGTACAAGTTTCCTTCTAAAACTAACAAAAGATGACCCAAAAAGATTTGGGTACCTAAGGACAAAATTGTATATATTACAGATCTGCTTAGCAACAGAGTTATGACACCAGTCCTGGTACTTGGACAGTGGATGCTCACGTCACATGACGGGAGAAATGTGTATGTTCCAAGAACTCAAACTTAAAGAAAGTGGAACAGTAGGTTTCAGAGGAAACCAAAAAGGTAAAATCATTGGAAGAGGAAAAGTTGGTGAGAATTCCTACCATCTATTGATAATGTCTTATTGGTTGATGGCCTGAAGCATAACCTACTAAGTGTAAGTCAATTATGCGATAGTGGTTATGATGTTGGCTTTAGTGATAATGCATGTATAGTCAAGAGCAAGAAAGATGGCTCCATTTTCTTTAAAGCAAATAGAAAGAATAATATTTATAAAATAAAGCTTTCTGAGTTGGCAAATCAAAATGTAAAATGTTTTTTGTCAGTTGATGAAGAGCAATGGACTTGGCACAAAAGATTGGGTCATACCAGCTTGAAGTTAATCTCTAAGCTTAACAAGAAGGAACTTGTTAGAGGCTTACCAAATCTTAGGTATCAATCTGATGCTCTTTGTGAAGCATGCAAAAAAGGAAAACAAACAAAATCTTCTTTTGAATCCAAAAATATTGTTTCCACCTCAAGGCCACTTGAGCTTTTGCATTTAGAACAAGATCATCTCTCAGGGATGTCAGAAATAGATCCCAAAACAATTGATGAAGCACTAATAGACGATGGATGGATACTTGTTATGCAAGAAAAGCTCAATCAATTTCAGAGGAATGATGTTTGAAAGCTTGTGCCTCCTCTAGAGGATAAGCAAGCCATTGGAACCAAGTGGGTTTTCAGGAAAAAAAAACTTGATGAATATGACAAAGTGGTAAGAAACAAGGCAAGACTTGTTGCTCAAGGGTATTCACAAGAGGAATGTATTGATTATACTGAAACCTTCGCTCTTGTAGCTAGACTTGAAGCAATTAGAATCTTATTATCATTTGCTGCACATCATGGCATTACTTTATATCAAATGGATGTAAAGAGTGCATTTTTAAATGGTTTTATAAGTGAGGAAGTGTTTGTAAAACAACCACTTGGATTTGAAGATATTGCTTATCCAGAACATGTCTTCAAACTTAAAAAGGCTCTTTATGGTCTTAAACAAGCTCTAAGAGCTTGGTATGACAGATTAAGTTTATTTTTAATGTCAAATTGTTTTGAAAGATGACAAGTGGACACTACACTCTTTAGAAAATCATCTAAACAACACTTTTATTATAGTTCAAATATATGTTGATGATATTATCTTTGGTGTTACTAATGAATCTCTTTGTGAGGAATTCTCTAAGCTTATGCAGAATGAGTTTGAAATGAGTATGATGGGAGAATTAAACTTCTTCCTTGGTATTCAAATCAAACAATGTCGGATGGAACCTATATCCATCATACTAAATATGTGAAAGAACTCCTAAAGAAGTTCAAGGTTGAGGAAACCAAGGCTAATTCTAGGGTGCACAAGGAAGGTGGGTAACACCACCATGCACAAGTTTTTTTCACCGTTGGATGAAAAAGTTTTATCAAACCTATTCTAAACCAACCACACTAGATTTTTTCCTCAGTCTTCTCCTATGCACCTCCCCTTCCCCCATCTGCATCTTTCCACAAGAACAACCACGACCTTCAATCTCAACCAAAAAAAAGCCACGATCTTGAATCCCCACCAACACCGGCAACCTCCTTCAAGCCGCTGCTCGCGAGCTACATGCAGCACTGTAAGCTCTGCCAGAACAGCATCGTGAGTCACTAGGTTCCACCATTAACAGCCACCGCAAAATCTCCCTCCTCCGCGCCGGATCTGTGCACCTGATCAAACCCCCGAATAGCTACCGTGAAACTCCTCTCCCTTAGGTTCTCGATCACGCACAACTCTGACAAGCAAATACCGCAAGCCCTCACCTCTCTTGCTGTGCGAACGACCTACACCATTCTCTCCCTTCTCCCTGTCGGCCAATCCCTCTATTGTTTCAATTTCAGATCTATTTTTGTTTTGGATCTATTTTGGACAGAGAATACTGCCATGTACTCCGTTGTCTTCTTCGCCGGATACTGCCATGACTCTCTCACCGCCACCGGCACCGAAACGAAGAGGGTTTTCAATTTGTCAGGTGCGACTGTGAGAGGAGGGAAACCGATTGGACTGAGGAGGGTGAGAGGAATAATATGGTGTGGTGGAATTTTTAATCAAGTGGTTAAAACTACTTGTGCATGGTGGTGTTACCCACCATGCTTGTGCACCCTAGAATTAGCCGGAAACCAAACCTATGAGCACACCAATGCATCCAACATGTGCTCTCGGCAAAGATGAATCTAGTAAAAAGGTAGACTAAAAGGTATATAGAGGTATGATTAGTTCACTCCGTTATCTTACTGTCTCAAGGCCTGATATTATGTTTAGTGTTTGCTTATGTGCAAGATTCCAATCTGATCCTAGAGAATATCACTTAACTGCTGTTAAGAGAATCTTTAGGTATCTCAAAGGAACTACTAACCTTGATCTGCTTTATAAGAACTCAGAAAATTACAAGTTAGTAGGTTTCCGTGATGCTGACTTTGCTGGAGATAGAATTGAAAGAAAGAGCACAAGTGGTGGCTGCCAATTTCTTGGAGCAAACCTTATCTCTTGGTCCAGCAAAAGGCAAAGCACAATTGCACTATCAACTGCAGAAGCTGAGTATATATCTGCTGCAAGCAGTAGCTCACAACTACTATGGATGAAGTATCAGCTTGAGGACTACCAGATTAAAGAGAGTAACATTCCTATATACTGTGATAATACCTCTGCAATATGTTTGACTAAAAATCCTATTTTGCATTCACGTGCTAAACATATTGAAATTAAACATCACTTCATTAGAGACTATGTTCAGAAAGGGATACTTGAAATTAAATTTATTGATACTGACCATCAATGGACAGATATCTTTACAAAACTCCTTGCTAAAGATAGATTCAACTTTGTAAGAAAGAATTTGAATTTTTATCTTATAAAGGATAAGTGTTTAATTTGGATATAGTTGCCTCTGTTTTATGTGCCTCTGAAATGCCTGCTTCTGTCTGCTTATATGCCTCTGTTTTGATGTTGCCTCTGTTGTTGAACACGTGCCTCTGTTTGTCACACACGTGCCTCTGTTTGCATATGTGAGTCTGTTTGATATGTGCCTCTGTTTATATGTTGGCTCTGATTATTATCTAATTATTAATTAATTGTTCATATTATTTATTATTTTATTAATTATTATTTAATTTTTGTATCATCTGTTTTGGTGACTGTTCATATAAGTCTGTTGCGTTTATTACAAAGGTGTCTCTGAGAATCTTTGTGTACGCGTGTCTCTATGAGACTGGTTGATGCGTTAGTGGCTGAGAGTTACTGTCACTGGGTCATTATTTCTTTTACTGCCCGAGGACAGTTGCGCCTCTTTAATACTATGCGTGACACCTTTCATTTTTGAAACGATAATCTATTTATTTCATTTATTTTGAAAATTGAAAAGGCGGTTCGCCTTCTTCAACACGTTTTATTACCCACTCGCTCACTCACTACACCCATTACTCACACTATCTTTCTGAGAAGCCACCCGTTCTGAACCCTAAACCCCTTTATCTTCTAGCTGCTCTCTGCAAATTCCTGTTTCTCTGCAATGGCTACCTCACAACAAGTTGTTTATGGTCCGAATGAAGAACCTAAACCTACTTTGGTGAACACTGAGCAACACCAACTGAAGGTAATGGTGGAACACCAAGTGAACTTCGAAGACTTAGCTGATAAAGGGTACGCCTTCAAAATTGATTTCATCGATATGGGTATAATGGATTTCTTCTGTTTGGAAAACTACCCTGTGTATGAGGAACTGGTAAAGAAATTTTGGATGTATGCTTGGTGCAAAAACAACACCATTCACAGCTACGTTCAAAAGAGGAATATTCTACTTACTCAGGATATTATTGCTGATGTTATCAAATGCCCTAACTTTGGAGCTGTTATTGAAGAGGGCTGGGAAAAGGATTTTGGTGGCTGGGGAATAATCAACAACTCTATCTATGAGAAGCCTAGTGGTTCAAAGGTTGTGGACATGAAAAACAAGTTCAGAGTGCTCTTCAATATCATAATGCACTGCATGGTTCCCAAGTTTGGGTCTGTGGATACTGTGAGCAGTGACCACAAGTTCATTATGTGGAATTATGAGACCAAGGCCAAACTCAACATGCCAAGTCTCATTTTTGATCATCTGCACAGAAACATCATGTACTCCAAAAAAAAGGAAGAACTTGAACATCCCTTATGGAAGGTTACTCTCTGCTATCATGGACAATCAAGGCTTGATTCAACATTTTCAAGAGCTTAACACTGAAGAAGCTGGAGTTGCACTCAAAACCATGAGTGTACAACCCTCTCCAGTGAGAACTTGAGGAGAATGAATGTTTTATATGAAGAAGTGATTGTTGAGATACAAAAGGAAGAAGAAGGTGGGAGAAAACCTGTAAGAAGGGGAAAGAGGAAGATGAGTGAAGTTACTGTTGAGCCTACCAGAAGGGTAACTAGGAGCACTGACATCCACATTGTTGAGCCCACTCACTTGCTTTAACCGGTGAGACCTGCATTTATGCCCTCAGTGATGCCAGAATAAATTAAGGAGAAGAAAGTTGAGGTTGATGAGATGATAGCCAAGTGTAAGGAAGATAGCTATCAATATTACCTACACCTCAAAGAAGAAAAGATAAAGGGACAAGCATCTGTTACTGCCACTGCTCCTCCTGTTGTTGCCTCCAGCACTACTGCTATTGCGACAACCACTTCTGCTTCTGCAACCACCACCACTGTTGTTCCTGCTATTACAGCTACTCCTGCCGCTTTAAAGTTGAAGAGGATAGTCAAATGGGCTGATCTCCCTGCTGCCAAGAAAACCAAGGTACTAGATGATGTTGTACGCTTGTATGATTCTCATTTATAATTGCATCACAGAATCGTTCTTCCAAACCCTACCTTCCCAATCCTCAGAACCTAGACCTTCAAACCCTATTCCTCCTCCCCAAATTCCTAAGCCTATTCCACAACCTTCTAAACCTATTCCCTCACCAAAATCTTCTCAACTCAAACCTTCTAAGAAACCCTCACCTCCTAAAATGCCTGTACCTCCATCAATCTCTGATTCCTCTGATTCTTCTTCATCTAATGACAATGAAGATGATCATGTCCCACTGAGACCTAGGTAGAGACCTCAACACCAAGTTCAATTTCCTTATATTGAACCTATTTCAGTTGTTCACCCTACAACCTCCACTTTACCACCACCGCCACCACAAATAACCAAAACACCAACCAAAACACCTTCACCCAAATCTAAACCTACCACTTCTCCACCTCAGTCCAAATCACCACGAAGACCTCCATCACCTCCATTGACTCAACCTGACCTCAACATACCTTCACAACCCGAACCTTTCACTGAAATAGAACCTGGGCCTATTATCCAGGAACCCTTATCCCCTTCACCTGGCTCTGATACTGTTTGTGAAGCACAACCCTTCTCTATCCTTCAACATGTACCTGACTCCACTTTTCAACTTGCAATTCTTGTACCTTTTCCACCACAATTCCATTCTCCACCCCATTCACCAATTTTGGCTGAACCAGAATCTACTGTAGCACCAATGGAAGAGGATGGCCTAGTCATTACAGCTGCAATTGCCTCTGAGGTAGTTCAAGGTCTTGATTCTGATGATGATGATGGTTCCATAATTGACCATCCAACCCTGCTTCTTCCTGCACCCCCTGGCCCCATTGTTCAGATTGGTTGTGAGCCTCCTCTCAACCATCGGGAAGCAAAAATTGTGCCTAAACACTATCCACACCTGATTGCTGGTTTTGAGTGTCTTAAGGCTGAGAGATACCGTAAGTATCAAGACTGGAAAATCATTGAAGAAGAAAGAATGGATGAAGTTCTGTCTGCACAGGCTCAAGAGGACCTTCTTGCTAATTGGCAATTTGTGCATAACTGGTTTGAACAGCACAAAAAGGATCAACTTGAAAGGAATAGAAGATTAGTTGCTACTTCTACTTGGAATGTGCCTCAAAGGAGAAGCACTCTTGCTGTTTGGGAACCTGAACCTGCTCCCAACTCCTACCTACTCCACCTGCACCTAGTCCTCCACCTGCTACAGAACCCGTCATTCCTCCTCCTACTGCAACTGCTATGATCACTCAACCATCTACCTCTGCTTCTGGGCCTGCTTCTGCATCAGCAAGTCGTTCTGTAGTTGTCTCTCAGGAAGTCTCGGATCAGCTTGTTGAAGATAATAAGCTCTTCAAGAAGTATATGGAAACTACTGAGAAACGTTTGGAAGCTTCAGACAGGAAGCATGATGTTGTTACTGATATGCTGCAGGCCATTCTAGATCGATTGCCTAAGCCTTAGATAGCCTTTAGGACCTTCCCCATTTTGTTTTAAGCTTGTTATTTATCTTTCTTTAGTTAAACCTTTTTTGTAATTTGGCACTTTTGATTAATGAAATTAATTTTTGGTTCTTACTGATTTAACTTTATCTTTCTCAAATACTGTTTTGATTATGATGTTCTTTATTTATTTTTAACCTTTTTGTCTGATGACAAAAGGGGAGAAGAAAATATAGATATATAGAGTAATTGATGTACCTGATGTATCAACCAAATGTCATCATGCATTGCATTTGTGCATTATTTACTCTGATACATTAACTTAGAATGTAGTATATGCTCTGAAAGATCTATATTTAAAATGCTCTGAAATGATACATTCATTTGATGTGATTTTACACTTAGAAAATATTTATATGTGCTTAATTCAGGGGGAGCCTCTGAAATTATTTTAAATAAATATTTTTCTAAAGGAAAATTGTTCATTAATATATGTATTTGTCATCATCAAAAAGGGGGAGATTGTTGGAATCAAGTGGATTCAAAAACAATGACCCTTATTTGTTTTGATGATAACAAATAGTTAATAGAACAATTTATCTTTTGATGTGTTTGTTAGTGTGCAGTAAATCACTATTTATCAGTAGAAATTGTCTCAAAAGACTCAGTGACACACTTAGATCCATAAATCTAAGTCTGGCATTGATCCTCTGAAATTATGCTGACTTCATCGTCTGAAAGCCTTGCTCTGAAATGGTCAACTCTGTTAGGAGTCAACGCTCTGGTAAGACCATACTTTGACTTGGTCAACTCTGTTGGTAATTAACATTGGCAAGACTATGCTCTGGCTTAGTCAACTCTGATTGATTAGTCAATGCTCTGGTGAACCAAGCTCTGGTAAGACAAACTCTGTTTCTGGTCAACGCTCTGGTATTCAGTCAAACTCTGTTTTTGGTTAGACTACTCTATGAAAGCCTTCGTCCAATTCTTTATGACTCTCTTATGTGAAAGGCCAACAAATTTTGTGTTGAACAAAGCACTTAATTGTTTTTACCCTTTTAGTTTGAAAGTTATTCATCGTGCTTAAGTCTTTCATTGTATATCCTCTCTGTGAGAGTTATTTTGAGATTGTTTCAAATCATTTTTGAACTTTGTATTTAGCCCAGTAGTGGATGTATTCCTTAGAGGCTTGACTGCACTAAGTCGTTCTAAGAAGGTGTGAGTATAGCTAGTTTGGCAGTATTATACTCTCAAGTATAATCAGGTTGATTGTAGTGGAGAAATCTTTCAAGTGTGTGAACGGACTAGACATAGCTATCAGGTGATAGTGAACTAATATAAATCATTGTGTCACTCTCTTCTCTCTTCTCTTTATTTACTTATTGCTTTATTTTATTAAAGAGTTGTTTTGGAAAGTTTTCATAAACACACAAGCTTTAGGAAAAGATTTCTAAAACCCAATTCAAACCTCATCTTTCTTGTGTTTTTGCCACGTTCAATTTTTGTGGCTTTAACAGAACAATAAACGGTGTTACGGCGAAAGGGAGGTGCCTCGGTATTTAAATTAGAACTTAGGGGAGGTTAGTGTCTATTTCAAAACTAAAAGGGGTGTGTGCGCCATTTAAAGAGACCTCAGAGGAGGTGAGTGCAATTTTTCCTTTATATAATTATTAAATTAGAGTATAGCTAAAAAATGTTTAATTAAATTTTAAATTTCTAAAACATTGATAATTGTAAAGCAAAAATAAAAAAGTTAAAACATTGATAGTTTTAAGAATGGATAAAATATTTTATTGGCTTAATTGCAGTTTTGATCCCCCTATTTTCACCAATCTGTAATTTTGGTCCCCTATTTTTTAATTTCTCAATTTTGGTCCCTTAATTTTTAAAATTTTTGACATTTTGCCCACAAATAAAATTGGGTCAAAAAATTGGTGATGTGGCAAGTGAGATGCTGATGTGGCCTATCACTTGACTGTATAGATAGCCTATTTAGTTACCAAGTCATTTAATCCATTTAAAATAATAAAACTAAATCATTTTATTTTATTTTTCAATTAAATAAATAAAAATAAATAACTAAAATCATAAAATTAAAAGAGGATTCTGATGAACCCTAAATCCCCAAACAGTCGTGTTCCCTTTCTTTTTCCTCTCATCTTCCTTTCTTCTTCGACGACGACGACGACGTGAGGAAGAAGCAATGCGAGTTTGGAAGGAAGAACCAAAACGGGAAGGCGAAGGTGTGGAATAGCAACAACAACAACAGCTTTGGAAGTGTGATAGGTGAATGCTCATCAATGTCGAACCAAAACGGGAAGGCGAAGGTGTGGAAGGAAGAACACGAGAGCGGTGGAATAGACGAGTTGCTGGCAGCTTTAGGGTACAAGGTTCGTTCTTCGGACATGGTTGACGCGGTACAGAAGGTGGAACAACTTGAGATGGTGATGGGTAGTGCTCAAGAAGACGGAATTAGCCACCTTGCTATAGACACAGTCCACTACGACCCAAGGAGGCTTTGTATTTCGCGCAAGCCCTTGCTCGGAGAATCTACCGAATCTACCCTGAAGAAACCATGGATTCATCGTTCTCTGATGTTCTCCATATGCACTTCTACGAGTCCTGTCCGTATCACAAATTCGCACACTTCATCGCCAACCAGGCTATTCTCGAGGCCTTTGCCACCACCGGGAAGGTCCCACGTCATCGATTTCAGTGGGATGCAGTGGCTGGCGCTTATGCAGGCACCCTAAATAATTAAGTCGAAGAAGAAAGGAAGATGAGAGGAAGAAGAAAGGGAACGCGACTGTTTGGGGATTTAGGGTTCATCATAATCCTCTTTTAATTTTATGATTCTAATTATTTAATTTTAATTATTTAATTGAAAAATAAAATAAAATGATTTAGTTTTATTATTTTAAATGGATTAAATGACTTGGCAACTAAATAGGTCACATGTACAGTCAAGTGATAGACCACATCAGCATCTCACTTTTCACATCACCAATTTTTTGACCCAATTTTACTTGTGGGCAAAATGTTAGAAATTTTAAAAATTAAGGGATCAAAATTGTGAAATTAAAAAATGGGAAACCAACATTACAGATTGGTGAAAATAGTGAGACCAAAACTGCAGTTAAACTTATTTTATTCTATTCATGTTAATGTGGTTGGAATAGCTTAAGTTGTGCAGGATAAGTTGAAATTGATTTAATTTTCTTTATTTTTTTAATGAAATTTAATTTTCTTTTTGATCTTATGAAATTAATTTAATTGAATTCAATCAACTTAGCTAAGTTTAATATGTCGGTATAAAAGTGACTCGGACAAGAGTATTGTGCAAGAATCACATCTTAGCGATGGAGACTGGATAGCCAACATCTAATTGATTATTTCTTCTTAAGTAGTACTAATTATTAATAAGGCGGGGGTAAAAAAGAGAAAGAGAGAATGGAGGGGAAAACAAAATGGTCTTTCCATATTATCCCAAACTAGACATGAGCTTAGGGAGAGAGCCACCTTGAGTTTAACCTTTTATTTACATGTAAGGCATAAATTTATATTAATGATAAAGCATCATGATAAATGATCATGACTCTATCGAGAAGAATGGCAAGTACAGGTGTGGAAGCCACCTCTATTGTTGAAAAAATCACCTTAATTACCATTTGCAATTATACTATCGAAATGATATACCAATACGTCATATATATCAACCATATCACTTTGGAAAGGATAAGTTTCAACGCAACACCTTGTTTAAAAAAAAATGATTCAACACAACACCAGCTTCTATATATCGTAGGAATCTGGCAAAGGCCACTATTGTCATTATATGTGTTCCTTAAATTATTAATTTATTATGAGAGAAGTAAATGAGTGATGAATAAAAGGATTGATCGTATGTATGTCCCCCTTCTTCAATAATCGATGTCACTACCATACGCCCGGGTTCTTCCAAAAGCAAGGCAAATCACTAATGCGTGGAGGCAGAAAAGTGTTGGTGATACCCGCCTTGATTAGAAGAGCAAAGGAACAACATATATGGGCACATATTCTTGCCTTAATTGTTTAGTTACAACTTTGATTAATATATACATTTAAGAGAATAATTAATAATTTTTTTAAAAAAAACGTCAATATTATGCCAGGTTTTTTAAAGGGAAGATCCCCAACTAGGATGGGTCGCGCGACAAATTTCACGTGCAACAGCTTCCCAACATATATACACACTACTCCTGAGAGAGTATATATAGATGGAAATCCTTTATTATTTAAAGTAATAATAGACAAGGGGAAGTTTTCCGCTCATTTTGTCTGCCCAAATTGAGGCAATTTTTGTCCAATGAATAAAAATTGTAGTTTCCAAATAGCATTTAATCACATTGCTTTGCCAATAGTTGCGCCTTTTTGTTTCTGTAACAAAATTCACCAAATTTATTGCACAACAAGGTGTCGCTTTGTTTCCCCTTTCCATTTCCCTCTGCAATCGCCTGTTAAGTGTTTCAAATTCATTTCACCTTTTCAAAACGAAAGACAACTCTTCCCCCACTTTTCACCCTCTCCTTCCTTATTGTTATTGCTTGCAAGGCATTGTTTTCTTCATGTAATTTGAGCCCTAAAGCAAAATTGCCCCAACGACATCATAGAGACAGGAAGGGGTGCTGGAGAATGAAAATGAAAGGTTGAAAGAGGGAGAGGAAGAGAGAAACAGATCTGAGAGGGAGGGGATAAAATGGAGGCGACACTGGCAGTGACGACTGTCACAGCCACTTTTGAAATACAACCCAAATTGAGGGCAATGTTACAGACTTCAAGGGCGACGATGTCAGCCAACTTGATGTTTCAGATTGGCTATTGTTACCTCAGGCCTAGGCCAACCAATCATGGAAACATCTTTTCATATTTGCCCAAACTTTTATATCAAGTGAATGTTGTTCCTGTTAAGGACAAAGGGAGTAGCTGCAACTTATGGTACTCATTCTGGTTGCCCAATCACATTGTGATGTGACTCGACTCATGTGTTCCATAGTCGATTTGTCATATTCTCATAAGAAAGTGCTGGAATCAGGGGCCTTGAACCCTATAAGCAATGGCATTGTTCTGACGACCCTTTCAAGATAAGACTTCCTATATATTGCCATATCTAATGGTTTTAATTGCACACTAAGTACCTCTTGACAATCTCTGTTACGAGATTAGGATCAATCAGTTAGGGTACACTAAGTGTTGTCGACTGAGGATAGTGAGGCGGAGGGGCTGAGTTCGACTGTCTCATTGGTGTAGTTAGCCCTTATGGTGCCTAGTACATCTGTTATGGTGTGTTAAGGATGTCTGATTGATTGTGTGCTAGAGGTGGATTAACAACCCGTGAATATCTGAGTACACCTTATTAGGCATCCTGACTTGAGTCCATGGGATAGCTGAATAATTAGGTGCAAGAGGTGGAATTGTGCTCCATGGCTGATCCCCACCACAATTGTCATTTGTCCCATAAATGACCCCACAAGGCGATTTGTTTGGGTGTAGGAAGGCACTTTATGGAGTCAACTGTAAAAATGGTGGATTAGTCGAGGTAGGTGGAAAGATATTTCATTGTTGTTGCCCTATATAATCACCAGGTAGCTTAGTCTAGATTCCTTCAGAGCCCAAGGCATGAGATGCAATTGGTCCAGAATTAGCTGCCTACGTTGTTGCACTATCTGCTTGAGCAATTGGTATAACTTGCAATACTCAAATTCGTCCTATTGCATTTGGTGGCCTTCTAGTCATTTGAACCTGCTCAAATTCTAAATTAGATTAGTTAGCCATGTCATTTGCCACTAGTTGCCCCCAGGGTTAACAGTAGAAAATGTACTTAGTTGAGAATTTGAATAATAATGAGGTACATGTTGTGAGACACTCGACTGGGCTTGAGAAAATCCTATCATAATGCAATTCAACTGAACCTGAGTAGGTCCCGACTTAACATAATTCGGCTATTTCCACTTTAGCTATCATTGTCGACTAACCCAACACATAGACTGTTTATTGTATTCAATTACAAGCTAATTATTTTTAGGTTTTAACAATCTTAAAATAGATTAATCATGTTTTTAGTTCCCCAATTATCAGAAATATTCGGTTTTTGTCTCTAAAGTTTAAAAAGTATCTTTTTGGATCCCTATTTGTCTGAAATGTGCCATAATTGGTTCTCATTGTTTTGATGTAGTCACTATAATATAATTTATTTCCTCAGTTTAATCTTTGTAATATATTTTTTTTTGTCCTTATCACACTGAGACTAATTGAACATATATCAATTATATTATAGAGACTAAAACAAAAGGATCAATAGTAGCATATTTTAAGAAATTGAGGACGAAAAAATACTTTTAAGATTTTAGGAACCAAAACCGAATATTTCCGATAATCGGGGACTATAAACATATTTAACGCTTTAAAATAATAAAAATAATAACCAGAAAGGGATAATGGCTATAATTTCATTTATTTTCTACTAGCAGTGGTATTACACCTATAGTCCTATACTACACCTTTGGTTCACATACAGTGGGCGACACAGTTAGATCCGATGTCTCTGACACCACGCAAACTGCGGTAACCGGTAACCTTCCCCTTTCAAGTTTCACCCCACTTCACTCAACCTGCTATAGCCGGTAACTTACCCGACGAATGAATCATCGATATAAAAAACCAAACCCCCCGATCTGTTGAAGCAACTTCCCAGTTTCATCCTCATCCCACGCTCTAAGCAGATCGTGTCGCGTTCAGCTTCGGTTAGTTTTTATTTCTATCTACCTTTTTTTTTTTTCTTTCTTTCGATTCTTTAATTTTAATCATTATTCACGCGTTAACAATATCTGTTTTTGTTGATTTTCGAGAGAGAAAAATTATTGGATGATTCTGGAACCTGGTCTGGTCTGTTTGATGATGATGAGACTGTTCGAGCTATTGTTGATTTTGATTTTGACTGTTTTTGTGAATATTTTTTTTATTTGTTTCGTTTTTGGATCTCTGTGTGGGGTGTTAATTTAATTTCAATTGGATGGTTATTTTTATGTTTTATTATGTGTGTGACTAACCGTGCTTGTTTTGTTAATTTGAGTTCAGTGGATTGATGGAGTTTTCGATAAGTTTTGGATTGAGGAGAGAAAATTAATTTGGAATTTTTTATTTGAGAGGACCTTGGTTTATTGGATAGCATGGAGAGGGGGAGGTGGGAGAAAGAAAGAGATGATGATTTCATTTCATTTGCGTTTTTGTGGATTGAATATGAGGGGAGATGAAAATTTAGAGTTGAATTTAAAAAGATGGATGAAATTGTTTAATTGCAAGAAATCTGGGTGGATTTTAGTTTTTGTTTCTATATAATAGCAGAATTGCATTATCTTCTTTTGTTATTGATTTTTTTTCTTTTGGGTTTATAAATTGAGCAATGCTACCTACCTTTATCTACACGCCTATTTGCACAAAAGGAATAACTCACTCATTTTTCTGTACTCATTGTTATCAATCCTTTTCCGCACATGCAATCCAATGACCCTGTACATGGTCGTGAGTTGTGACTTTTTTGAGTCTTTTTTTCGCCTTCTCAATAGTAGCAGTTTTCTTGTAGATTATTTGTTATGAAATCATACTCCTTTTTTTTTGGTCAAACCAACTCCCCTCCCATCCCCCCCTCCCCCCCAAAAAAACACACACACACACACACACAAAATAATGCTTGTTATGTATGCATGTTTTTGTCTTTATTAATGTTTGAGTTTACTGTAAGTAAAATTGGAATTCTGATATCAATTTTCTGATGAAGACAAAAGATGGCAGGCAATGAAGATGAAGGGGAAAAGGCTTCTCGTGGGAATGAGTGGGAGGTTGTATCCCTCACGGCATCAACTTACGCAGCTGCTCCTGGTCCTGATGAAGTTGAGTTGAATGATGATGACAAGGAAGATGTATATTCACCGGATGAAGCTGAGACATCACACGCTTTGTTCATGTCTAGTCATTTTGTCTTTCCACCCAGTCAGCATGAAAACTTGCCAGTGGAACCTGACGACAGTGAGATTCATGATGAATCTGGAGACAAAGGTATTGCCTATGAAGAGACTCATGAAAATGCAACCAGGCCCAGTGGAAAGGATGAAGAAAACTTGACATTAGCTGGATTGAATGTTTCAGAGGAGTTTGATGGTATGCAATATTATGATGAGAAAATCAACAAGTTGTCTGTTCATGGCAAACAGTTTGAGGAAGGTACAACTCTACCAGGTTTTGGTTTGACTGAAAAAGAGGAAATTATGTATGACTCTGCAAAATACACTTCTTTGCACAGTGAAACGGCTATTGGTGCTGTAACAGCATATGGTGAAAGCATAGTTGTGTCTGAAACAACCGAATCAGCAGAGCAAGGGACACATGTATCTCCTGATTTATCAATGTCAAATAACACTTCCAAAGATGACAAACACGACCCTTCAGATCTTCCTTGTGGAGCTTGGTGGAAGCGAAGAGCTGCCTCCATATATGCTCATGCAAAAGAGGCAAATACATTTTGGTCTGTTTTCATTGCAGCTACAGTAATGGGTCTTGTGATGCTTGGTCAGCACTGGCAACAGGAAAAAGCTTTACAACTTAAGTGGCAAATCAGTATAACTGATGAGGTATACAGTATATCCATCATCATTCCTCTAAGAACATTTTAATTTTTATTTGGCAAGAAGATACATGCATTTGATAAATGGCATAAGGTTGTCAATAGTGAATTTCTGTTCT
Organism: Calophaca sinica; assembly: GCA_037113605.1. Taxonomy (NCBI): domain Eukaryota; kingdom Viridiplantae; phylum Streptophyta; class Magnoliopsida; order Fabales; family Fabaceae; genus Calophaca; species Calophaca sinica. The sequence goes on along the minus strand of CM073733.1, from coordinate 119,350,693 downwards.
GAAGCACTAGTGTTCCATAAAAGTAAAAAAAAAAAAAAAAATGAAGCATAAAGAACTGTTTATATGTGTTACAAAGAAAGATGCTTTTGTCAATTATTTAGATTTTTTTTTTTGTTGATTATTCCAATTGTGTACAATCGTACTCATCTTTAACCAGCACGTCATGAGTTAACACTAATTTGTCATGATACTATAGACAAAGGGTTTGATCGTGGTGATACCGCGAAATAGTGATGAATGATTATGCAGTTTTTTAGTTGCTTTGTCATCCTTGTGGATGGAAACTATGGCTTAGGACCGATGACCATGTGTAGTTATTTCTAGTTATTTCTATACCAGAATGAACTCGACTCCACTTTAAAAATGAAGAATGCTATTAGTAATTTTTGAGCAATGTAATGTTTATTTTCTTCATTTTGAAACATCAGCTGTAGTAGAAATTTGAAGAGCTATAGAGAAGCATAAATCTCAACAAATTATAGGTATTTTAACCTGACGACATATTACATCAGCAGAAAGATAGCAATGAATTCTTTTATAGTGCAATGCTTAGACTGCCCTCTTTGATTCCTTTTTAATATTTTAAAAAATTCTAACATCCCAATATTAACCCTTTCCACAGGCAAGGAGCAGGGTGCTTGCACCCATAATTCGACTCAAAGATGTGATTGTTGGTGGCCACCGTCGTGGCTCCTTGATCAGGGAAAGCTCCTCTGGTGAAAGTTAAGGTAAAGGTGACTCGTGCATGTGGCTCCAATCATTGTGATAGAAGGCTAAAAGCTAAGATGATGACGAAAAATTGTATGTCAGAGAGATTGAGAATGAGAAATGCTACGGTTGTGAAGTGCAGGTTTGATGTTAGGATTGGTTGACCTTTCCCGATTATAAATGCCGTTTGTTAAAACATTTTATATTGTGAATTTTCTTGATCTTTGCCTTGATATGCATTGTATAGCTCTCGATGTTATTCAACAGCAAGTTATGTATTCTTATTATGTGGAATTGGCAGTTTAGACACCAAAGATCAGATGCAAATGAAGTGATTTCTTTATGGTGGGTGTTAAGTTTACCTCTGACTCTAGTGGCCTTCCGAGTCTTGGGACTGAAGTAGGTGCATCCAGTTAAATAGTGCTCCAATTCACGGTCACTGAACTTGAGTTTCTAAAAATTGATAGACTGCTGATATCAGCGCATGCTTATAAATCGATAGATACCGTTCTACAAAGCATCACACGTGAAAACATCCGAGTATTAATTTGTTGAAACAAATTGAGGAAATACTGCTTATTTGAAATTCAGCGATGCTATTTATTACGAATGCTTCCCCGAACGAAATGCAAGAACGCGTGGTTTAACGCGCTGAACTCAACGTACAGATTTTTTTATAAATTATAAAATAAAATAAAATCTAAATACCACTATTTCACTCACTTGTTGCTACCTCCAGAATTGGATCACCCGCAGTAGGAGAAGAAGACGTGGGAGCGCAGTAGTGGGAGCTATGCATTAAATTGCAGGTTTTTTTTTTTATAATGAAAATTGCAGCTTTGAGTTTAACGTGGAATTGTTTATATAATTTTTACTTTGGAATCATTTATATAAATTATTTTTTATCTTCAGCCTTTATCAATTGGCGCCGCATAGTTGGTTGGATGAAGGTACCATCACTGTCACTGTTCAAGTCACTACTGTCATGATATGTTCTATTTAGTGTTTACATCAGTGGTTCAAGCCATCAATGTAAAAGTTCAGAAATTATTAAATTGTAAATGAGGTAATGAACATGGAGAGGTGATCAATCTCTGTGGTAACTCAAACCTGAGAATTGATGCACGTGTTGGGAAAATTAGGACTGCACGGGTTATAAAAGATTCTAAATTTTATTTTGTAAAAATTAGGACTGCATATTATATACTCATATTCATATTGGATACAAATTTCTTTATTGTAATATTAATTTTGATAGGAAAATTGAAATTTTGTTTCAACTAATTGCATGTCAATTTGAAGTGAATTGCTAAAAGATTTTGAAAACATAGTTGTAATAGATATTTTGGGAAGAATAATGACATAAAGGTTCCTTGGAGTGCACTATATCTGCTATTATTATGTGATTATAGTTGGAGAGGAATGCCACAAGTTTTGGGGACAACTTTATTTGCCCACTTGCTGTGGATTTTCAATACCAACTTTGTGATTTTTCCTCTTGTATGGGATACAATGGTTATCTTAAACTCCTATTGGTAAATTCTGCATCTATTCAATATAATAAAATGCTTGATAGTAGAAAAATTATAACATATTAATATATTTATAGCATTAGTATTTGCCGCAAGAAAAGGAAAGTAAAAAAAGAGACTTCTATTATTGATAGTAGAAGCAAGGAATAAAAAAAGTAGTTACAAAAACAAATTAATAGAAAATTGAAAATTTTCAGATAAAAAGGAGGCTAACCCATTCCTAAGGCCATGGAACGGCTTATGGTGGAATTTGCAAAGAGTTGAACAGAGTGACTTGAGAGGAGAGATGGGTGTGATGGAAATTGTTTCATTTGTTTCATAGAGAAAAAAGTTGAAACAGAGTTGTCACATGTGCTAACATAAATATCATGCTGATAGGCCATGCCAATCACTTATTTGATAAAAGCTTTTGACATCAAGTTGTGAGAACCTCCAAAAAACTTTAACAAATCAGCATATTCTCCTATAAATTCAAAAATATCCTGCACACAACATAACACGTCTATTTTTATTAAACAATCCTCCAAAAAATAATGAGTAATGTTCATGTTTTTAATATAAATATCCTTATACAAAGGAGAGCCTGGTATAGATCTTCGCTTCTAGATGTACCACACACAACCTCCTCATAACTTTGAGAATATAATGCAAGAATTAAAGATGAAGGAAGGACTATATGATAAAGGGTCACGGTGAAAATACGCAAAGGACCAGGTCAAACAGGAAAAAAGTTCAGATATAAATCTCAAGATAAAAAAAAAAGTTATCTTTGGAACATCTGGGATGTCCGAGCCCAACCTTGCTCTCTTAAATGAACAATGATGCATGTGAGTGTGGAGAAATTCAAAAATTCACTCCATGCCCATAATTTCATAGATCTGCAAAAACTTCAAAGGGAGAGAGAAATGAAATGTCAAGAAAATGTCGAATAGGAGAAGAGAACAGAGAGGCGAAGATAATGGTAGACGTCAAAGTTTCACCTTCTTCATCTTCAAGGGAGTAGGTTCATCTGTAAACAAATGTTGCTCTCTGCCATTGGAACAATAGCGAGAGAGAACAAAATTTAATATTATGGCTATCATTTTATTTTTCACTTAAATTTAATATTATGGAGGTTGATGAAAATGATAAAGTTGTGATTCTTTCCTTTATTTATTTCCTGCATGTAATTATTATTTCGGTAAGATATATATAAATTCCAAATCCCATTGTTTCTATTGATGGAAATATATAATGATTTCTATTATTGACCAGCTGATTTGAAAAAAAAATTGTTAATGACATATGGTATCCGTTTTGAATTGAGATCAATATATCCAATTGCAATTGATTGAATTACCATTTATATGAATATTTGTTAAAAAAATTCGAAACTGCATTTAATGTTAATTTAAATTCAAATGGAATGTTGACAATTTAATCCCATGACTATTAATTCATATGTGTGTCCACACTTATATGAATATATTTTTATTTTTATTAATTAAGTTTTTTTATTTCTTATTTGTGTCCACGTGTGATTTTTTTTATTACATGGCATTCAACTTTGCATTAGATTGTGATATTTGTTTATTTTCCATTTTTAATCTATTCATATTTGTATATAATAGAGATTATTGAATATTGGTTGGCATTTTGCATAGCATTTCCACAAGATTATGTGAACTGTATTCTAGCTAGGAATTATGTTTTATTGATATGATTTGAATGCAATTTACATTAAGGGGTGCTGAGAAACATGGTTTCATGTATCAACTTTTAAGTAATAATAATAATTGTGGTTATTAGTTTTAATTTTAATACCTTAAATTTTTTTTAGTCTTGTTTTTATTATTAATATTTTTTAAATACAAAAATTACTAATGATGAAATTTTTTATTTTAATCATGATTTTATAATATAGGAGTATATGTTATTGGTGATTGGTGTGTTTTTAATTTCTAATGGTCATTTTGTGATATATCATGAAGTTTTTATAAATTTTTAATTATTGTTTGATTCTTAATTTTTTTAAATTTTTTAAAAAACTATAACATTTTATAAGTGCTTATGAAATTATGCATCCAAACAGTTCATTTTTTTATAAGCACTTATCAATGTACACATCCAAACGCAAATAATTTATCCAGTTTAAGCACTTATGACATAAGCTCTCATGCGATAAGCTCTTATGGCATAAGCACTTAAATAAGCTGTTTATCCAAATAGGCCCTACATTTTGGGAATACATTTAATATTTTTTTATTGTTTAATACTAGTATAGTAACGCGTGCATTTTTAGTTTAAGTGGATTGACCCATTTTGTCATCTCTATCGACTAAAACTTATGATAAAAGAGTAAGGACTAAGGGTTTGTTTAATGGACAAGTTAAGAGAGATATAATAGGACAAATTATCATATTCTGTCTCAATTCATTGCTTGGGGGGAGCCAATGTGATATGATAAGTCAATCTTATCATCTTATCATATCCTACTGCCTAGTGTAATTTTTATCCGAAGGGTAAGTTAGGAACCAATAAGATAGCATAAAGAAAAAATTAATAAAAATTATTTAAAATCAAAAAAATTATTAATAAAAATGTTAACATGTTACAAAAAAGATGTTTATAAATAAAAAGACTAGAAATTTATATTAGAAAATATGAAAATTAGTGATAACTTTTAAAGTTTGAAATTTACAAATAAAAAAATAAATTAACTATAAATTTTAAAATAATTATTATAAAATTTAAAATTATAAAGAAAACTAAAAATAAACTTATAAATAAATAAAAAATAATCTTAGTAAATAAAAGTAAGGCTAAATTGTAATTTTGGTCCCCTATTTTGCCCAATTTTTTATTTTAGTCCCTCTATTTCTAATTTCGGACATTTAGTCCCCATATTTTCAAAAACTCCGACATTTAGTCCAAATGGAAACTTGACTCTCAATTTTGATGACGTGGAGTTGAAGTGGTCTTCATTAGCTTAAATGACAGCTGACATGTGGTTGCCAAGTCATTAAATGAGTGTCATGTCAGCTGACACAAATTAAATCAATTAAAATAATAAAACTAAATCATTTTATTTTATTTTTGAATTAAATAAATAAAATCATAAAATTGAATATGAACCCTAAATCCCTCGAGCCCTTTCTTCTTCCTCTCTGCTGAACCTCTCTAATCTGATGACGCCCCACAAACATGACAGTGCTGCTCGTGCCCCTCCTGTAGAAAATCAAGAAAACCCCAAATTGAAAATTAAAAAAATCCCAGAACCTATTCCTCTTCTTCTTCGACTATTCCCTCTTCACTTCTCTTCAATGTGTGAATAAAACCCAGAAATCAAGCATACAAATCAAACAAACATCAAACCCACTAATCAAACAATGTGTGAATCAAACCCACCGAACAGATCAAATACAAATCAAACCTAGAAAGCAAAAAAATAAAATCAAGTGCAGATCCATAGGAGATCTTGAACGACGAAGCAAGTGCCAATCTTGAAACGGAAGCAAGTGCAGATCTCGTCGCTAGGTGAAGGGTCAACAATGAGCAGAAACCAGCAACAGCAGAAGGTCCTAGCATGTGCTTCAGGACTAGAAAACGATGAAGCAGAACCAGCAACAACAGAAGGGAAATGACGAAGCGAAACCAGCAACAAGAAACGATGAAGAGGAGAAAGGGATGACCGTCTCACTAATTTAGAACACGACATGATGGATCCAGAAGCATCTCTCTTTAGAACCAGAGGACAAACGCACAGAACCAACGATCGAAGTTTGGGAGTTATGGATATAGGGTTTTTTCGTTTGTGCGTGTAGGAAGATGATTTTGAGTTTCTGAATACCTATCATCGTAGGATTTGGGATTTGTGGGATTTAGGAAGATGAAACATTTGTGGGTTTCTGAATACCATTTTTGGGTTTTTTCGTTTGTGCCTTGTTCGAATCACCAACGCTAAGTGAAGAACAACGAAGCAGAAGAACAAGAAGCTGAAGCGAAGCGGAAACGAAGCAGAAGAAAGAAGAACAAAGAAGCCTTTTTCTTATTTTTTAAATTTCATTTAATTTGTTAAATTAATGAATATTTTTTGTTGGGATTTAATGACATGGACTATCTTGATGAAATGGCACCTCAGAATATGACAACTCAGATGCTACATAAGCTAAATGAGAGCCACATCACTAAATTTGGGTGGCAATTTAACATTTGGACTAAATGTCAGAATTTTTAAAAATAGGGGGACTAAATGTCCGAAATTAGAAATAGAGGGACTAAAATAAAAAATTGAGCAAAATAGGGGGACCAAAATTATAATTTAGCCTAAAAGTAAAAAATTTTAAAAATAATAAAAAACCACATGTAATTTTATCACAAGGATAATTTTGTCAATTATTTATGTGTTATCATTCTATTATTTTAGATATTTCAAACTAATATATTACTATCTAGTTTATTATCTAGTGTGCTCCAAACACATGTCGATATCATATCTTATTCAACTGTATTATCCTATCTTGTCCACCAAACAGACCCTAAAAACGTGCAGTTTAAAAAACAAGAGGGGTTAAATTTGGAAAAACTTATTTGAAGAACTAAAACATAAATTGCTATATTTTTTACTAACAGAAATTGCTATATATATATATATATATATATATAGGGGACATATATATTTGAGTGCTAAAAATAAACCATGTAAAATATTTCCTTCAAATCAAATTCATTTTCTAAAATCCGTAAAAAAATAAAAATACACTCTCTAAAATGACAAAACTTGTGTCCATTACCTTAGGTCAAGTATTGCCTATTTCTTATCGAAAAAATACTGAAAATGTCATTAACCGGCTCAAAGGATGTATGCTGGTTGCATTTGTATGCAAAAACAAACTGCTTCTACGTTAGAGAAACAAGATGGAATGAACTTATCGTATTGGACATAAGTTGTGGCATTTCTAAAATACGTCTAATTTATTCTCAAAAAAAAAAAATACGTCTAATTGTGAAAACGCTACACACCCGTTATAAAAAAAGGCGCAACACACCCAAAAAATCGTGAAAACACACAAAAAAAAATTGAAAAATTTTGAAAATAAAAAGAAGAGTAAACCCTCAATTCTCTCTGAACTTACACCATTTCTCATATTTAGCCCCTAAAATATGTAAAAATAATAAGTAGTCCTTAAAGTTTGTGAAATTTATCAAATTAGTCCTTAAAATTTTGTGAAATCTCTCTCATTAGTCATTATAAGTAGGGGTGTACATGGGTCCGGGGTCGACCCAACAACCCGTTGATCCAACCCAACCCAAAGCGTTTGGTTCGGTTTTTTCGTAGTTTGGGTCAAACCCGAACCAACCCGTTGTGATTTGGTTCGGGTAACGAATTTTGATTTCAAATCCGTGAACCCACGAGCCCAATCCAATGACATGTAATGTATTTATTTATTTTTTATATACCTTATTATCACATAATCATGACTCATAAGAGATGAGATATTACTTGTTCCCTTAGAAATTGGGTTTTTTTCCTTTCTATTTTGTGAAAATTTTGTGGAATAGAATGTCATATTAAAATATGTGGAATTTAGTTTAAGTGTTGTTGAAAATCTTGTGGAATTTTAAGTGTTAAATGACATTATTTTTGAAATTCAAAAGTTGTTCTTTGTCTCATGAATCACGACCCGCGAACCCAACCCAAACCAACCCGTTCATCATCGGATTGGTTTGGTTCGGGTTTGACAAAAAATCTACGGATTTTCAACCCAACCCAAACCAAGAATATCTCAAAACGACCCAACCCAACTAGGCATGGCAATGACTCGGGTTGGGGGCGGATTTTCCCTCACTCGTCCCCGTCCCCATTTCCAACAGGTTCGGGTTTTACCTTCCCCATCCCCGTCTCGATAGTGTCAGATTTCCTCGCGAGCCCCCGAATCCGCTTCGTATATATAGAAAAATTAAAAAAACTATATTTATAATAATTAATAAAATAAAATCATAATTATAATACAATGATAAAATAAAATAAAAAAATCAAAATAAAATTTTCTATTGAAAAAAGATTAAATTAAAAATAAACAAAATATATGAAACAAAATAAATGAGTATACATGCATAAAACAAAATAAAAATTAACAATTTATATTTAGTCGAGCGGGTTCTGGTCGGGGCGGGTCGGGTATCGACATCCCCAACCCCACCCCCGGTCAAAGCTGGTTTTCCCCGTTAAAATCGGGTCGGATCGGGTGGGTGCCCGCGGGTTCTGTTGCCATGCATAAATCCGACCCATGTACACCCCTACCTATAAGGGATTACTTATAAAACTTCAAGAACTAATTTGTCAGATTTCACAAACTTTATGGACTATTTATTTATTTATTTTTTGACGAAATCACAGTTATAGCATTTCATTCATAATAATCAAGGCAATACAACCTGGGATAGTACTAAAATCATGTGACATGGCCACCCTAGCAAGAGAATGAACAGCCATGTTAGCCTCCCTCTTAACAAACTCTACCCTAAAGTTTTGGCAATAAGATACTAAAAGCCTCCTACATTCAGAAATACTACCTATAAGGGATTACTTATAAAACTTCAAGAACTAATTTGTCAGATTTCACAAACTTTATGGACTATTTATTTATTTATTTATTTATTTATTTATTTATTTATTTATTTATTTATTTATTTTTTGACGAAATCACAGTTATAGCATTTCATTCATAATAATCAAGGCAATACAACCTGAGATAGTACTAAAATCATACGACATGGTCACCCTAGCAAGAGAATGAACAGCCATGTTAGCCTCCCTCTTAACAAAATCTACCCTAAAGTTTTGGCAATAAGATACTAAAAGCCCCCTACATTCAGAAATAATATCCTCAAATTCAGAAACACTGGACAACCCCGAATTAAAAGCACCTGCTACTAATTGTGAGTCCACTTCAAAATTTATTTTCCTCCAATTTTGTTCTCAAGCCCACTTGATTGCTTCATAGAGTCCAAGTGCTTCGCCAAACAGGACCGGGAGCAGAGGATGTCGTGAACTGGGCCTTTACGAAATGACCAAACTCATCCCTCACAACCATGCCAATGCCAACACTATTGTGAACCTAAGAGAGGCCTTTGTTATTGGCACCTCCCCTATTTTATTTTCTCACCTCCCATCCCCCATGAAAAGACAAATATACCCCCATGAATTTTCGCTCCACCACCGAACTCGTCCTTTTTTTGGAAACCAGACAATTGCATCAACTTGTTGACGCCTGCGTAGTACATTGTTATTATATATTTAACCCATGCGTCAACTTGGAGACGTGTAACTACGTCAACAAGTTGACGTTTACATGCGTCAACAAGTTGACGTGTATGTTGTAATTCTAAAAGTTGACAGAATTGATAAATTTTTCTTGTTGGTTGACCCTAAACCATAAAAAAAAGGCAACAACAGAGGTAATACTTCCAATGTTCCATTTTCCATATTATTGATTGTTAATTATTATATAACCGGCAAAAAAAACAAAATACAGAAGGAATACTTGGAAAGCATTAACGATAGGAAGAAAATGCATACTCAATTTCTCCGTCTGAAGGAAATGCATCCTCAACTTCTTTATCAACATGACTACTGGCAGCAGCAACTGCATCATTGCGTTCATGTTCCTCAGGTAGTCCATTACCCATGAGAATCTTAAACTTGAAATGACCAGAACCAATGTATGAAAATTGCACTAGACAGCCCGCCGAGATCCTATACAACTTTCTTATACGATTTGTTTCAATTAAGAACCATGGTTGTTCCTCTTCAACATTTGCGTAACACACAAATGAGTGTCCCAAATTTGCGTCTTCAATGAACACTTGCCCGGTGAGTTCATGATGCCAACAATAATAAAACCACCAAGTCATTTTAATACCATACTAATAATAAAAACAAACAAGTTGTTAGAGGAGCCACATTGTTAATTTTTAACGAACAATTAATGATACAAAACAATGTTATTAAAATTAAACTTACCTCATTAGCATGAATTGCGGACTCGAAATGCCTTTTCGGATCCATATCAAAATCTAAATTAACCAACACACAAATATGCAATAAATTAAACAGTAACATAATTGCCTAAACAAGTGATTTAGCCTTTGAAGCGCGCGTCAACAAGATGATGTCAGGTAGCGTCAACAAGTTGACGCCTGTGTTAATTCCAAATAGGTCATATCTAATTCAAGTTTTTACACATACGTCAACTTGTTGACGCGATAAAACGTCATCTTGTTGACACGCGTATTAAATGTTAAAACGGACAACACGGATGTCACCTTGTTGACGTAGGAATTCGTCAACAAGGTGACGTGCTATATAAAAACGCAGAAAAAAAATAGGAAGTCGCGATGTACCTGTTCAGCAACGGGTGGTGGAAGGAATGGGAGGAAGAGAGGGAGCTACGGGGAGAGAGAGAGATAGAGAAGGGAGGTGAGGATTAATAGTGTTTAGGGTCGATGATAACAATGGGCAGGGGAGGGTGTTGAAACTGAGGGAGTGAAAAAAATGAGGGAAATATGGGTCAGTGGTCAAAGGGGTAAAATTGGAAATTAGATGGGGAAGGGAGGTGAGAGAATTAATGGGGGAGGTGCCAATAACAAAGGCCCCCTAGAGAACGCCGCATCGACATTGCATGGCCTTTGATTCCTACGCCTCTCATGTTAATTTCCCCACCTCCCTTCCCCGATTAACGGACGATTTTACCCCAGCAAAATGAACACGTCGCGTCACTTTATTGACGAATGTACGCGAAAACAAGATACCACCCATGTAATTTGCAAACAACGAGTAATTACATGGGCATCAACTTGTTGACGTAGGGTCTCGTCAACAAGTTGCCGTAAGTATGCGTCAATTAGTTGACGCGTGTGTATCAGTTATGATTTTTATTTTTGTGGTTCAGTTTGATTACAATGGACTCCATATTTCAGTTACGCAAATCCTCATTAAAAGCGAGATATATAAAACGACATAAATAATAAACATCAAACTGTCATCCATTAAATACGTAAGTCGTTTTTAATACAAAACGACATAAATAAATAAGTTGTTTTAAATACAAAACCAGGGAAACCCTAAAAATAAACTACTGCGACTGCGTCTGCGTTGATGTAGAGGCCGACCCCCTGCTTCTCTGCCGCTGATATGTGCGCCTAGTGGGGGGATGGGGAACGGCTAACCTAGCCAGCTCCTGCATCAGGTACCAACTAGGTGTCTCGGGCTGCACGAAACGCTCCTGCATCATCGCGTCCGCGATCCAACGGACCCTCTCCCATCTCGCATGCTACATACAATAAAAACAAATAAATTTAGTAACTACAAATTTATTCTAGCAAAGGGAATAAACAAACACTTCATAAAAACTTACATCAGTAGTATCTGGTGCTGGATCTGCCGCTGGACCAACTGGTACATTTGCTGGGTAGATATATGGGTGGGAGATCCTGCGGAACCACTCCATATACCCAGCCTCCACTGCCGACAGGTGAGGCACCACCTAATGACCAAGCTGGACTAGGTGCTGATCAAAAGCAAACCACATACGGTCCAATGCCTCTGGACTGACAGGCTGTCTCGGATATCACGCGAATCCCCCAGGATGCGTTGTACGTGTCCAAACTACCGCAAGACCCTGTCTGGTAGGTACGGGAGCATCGTAGGACCAAACCGAATGAATCCCCAATACAATGCAATCAGCTCCTAGGCTCTCGCAACTCTGTGCTCCGCGTAAGGCTCCCATGTAACGTCGGCATCTGTGAGCCTGTCCAACGCGTGAGGGTATAACTCCATCTTTTCGGCACCCCTAGTCAACTTCCACCGGGTAGCTCGGGGCGCCCCCTCGACGTGAGTATCATCTAACTCCTGAGATCCAAATGCGGCACCCTGGAAGTGCTCGTATATCCATGTCTGTACAGAAAATATTAACTCATGTAATATTGAATTAAATATTAAATTTTAAATTTTAAAAATATGTAAAACATAAAAATTCGTACCTGTAACAAGGTCGCATAACCTGCCAGTTGCCTTGTCGCCGCCCTGCTAGCCTCCCAGAGCTGGTCATACATAAATACAAGGGCCATGGCACCCCATGCATAGTTGCCGACCGAACTGAGGTCCCTAAACATGTCCAGGTAGGCCACCCGCGTCCAGAACTGGCTCTTGTTGGCAAAAATGGTGCTACCAACTAGGTGTAGCAGGAAAGCCCTTGCTGCCCTGTCCCACTGCTTATCCCTGCAACACCTCGGGTACACCTCATCTCGGAGCCACATGAGGCTGCACAGCGGCCGCTTATCTGTTTGCTGCTGTGCCTCAGTCATGGGTACGCCCAACAAGGTGTGCAACCACTCTGCCCCTTCCGCCTTGTCCAAGTCTGGCATCGTGAAAAACGTGGCCCTCACTGGAATATGCAGAAGCTAGGAGACATCATCCAATGTCATCGTTATCTCCCCAACTGGCAGGTGGAAGCTGTTGGTGTCCGGCTGCCATCTCTCCGTGAATGCACTAAGTAGCCCTTTGTCTACAGTGCTATAGCTAATGCGACAAAGGTCCACTAGCTTTGAATCATCCACATACGCCTTAATCTCCAGCCTATCCACTACCTTTACCACAGTTTTGCAGTGGTTTATGATCTTCAACTCGCCGCGGTCCTCCTAGAATCAACAAAGACATGTGTCAATTGCATTTAAATGTCAAGTGAAACCAACAAAATAATAACTTCAATTGTTACTTACCTCGCCAGTCCACAATGCTGTGGAAACGTGATCGACATATGAGAGAAGGACTGGCGTGTCCTCTGGGCCTCCTGGGAACGAATCAGGGGCGTCATCCTGCTGATGAGAAGAGGCAGCCTCAGTCACCTCGGGCACAGACACATCGACTGGGGGCACCTCGGGCAGAGGCACATCAACGGCAGGGCGGCCTCGGCGAGGCACATCGGCGGTAGGCGACCTCGGGCACATCGGCGGCGGCGGCGGCGGGGTCGGCTGAGGCACAGCCACATCAACGGCAGCGGCAACCTCATGCTCGTGAGTGGCAGCGCGACGACGCGTCTTGCGCAGGTTCTGGGCCTAGCGCTTCTTGCGCGCCGATGCAGTCGGTGGTTTTCGGCGACCACCATCCGCTCCGATGTTAGTCTTCACCATATATGTATAAAAGTCTTCAGACACAAGCAATAAATCAGTCTCAATAAATCAGTCTCAGTCTCAAGATACAGCAGCAAAAATTCAATTTTTTTAACTCAAGCGTCAACAGGTTGATGCGTATGCACGTTAACAAGTTGACGCCCTAAGGCGTCACTAAGTTGACGCATGTGTTAAATTCAACTCTGGAAATTTTACTTCATGCGTCAAATTGTTGACGCGTTAGGGCGTCAACTTGTTGACGCCTGAAGTAAAAATTCTAGATGGAGAAATTGGCACATGCGTCAACTTATTGACGCGTTCGTGTAATTTTACAGAAAAAAATAGACGCGAGTTTACCTTCTCCAATGGGTTGCTCGGTGTCTGAGGGGAGGGGAGGCGGCGCTTCTCCTATCTCCGACCGCCGTTCGTGAAAGAGGGGAGGGGAGGACGTGAAGGCTGGTGAAAGAGGGGAGGACGTGATGTATGGGAGAGGAGGGGATCCGAATCGGGAAAATGGGGGAGGGGGAGTCGTGCGGAAGGTAGGGGAGGAGGGAAGAAGAAGAGGGTGGTGGGGTAGTGAGGGAGGGAAGAGGGAGGTGAGGAAGATTAATGATAAGTGGGGGTTATTTTTGTCTTTTCATGGGGGAGGGGAGGTGGGGAAATTAAATGGGGGAGGTGCCAAAATCAAAGCCCACATTGCATTTGATATAGCCTGCCATAGATTTGGTCCAAGATTGAGGAATCGCAGCGGGTGAAAAAACTCCGACCTGAGAACTAGGGGAATACTGTGAGATTTCGTTCAAAGTTGAAGACGCCCGCCCTGTACACAATGTTCGCCGCGGATTCAGCCTTGCCTTCCCAAACCTTTGAATTACGGCTTAACCAGATGCTCTACATATTCATGGCTATGGTTGAGACCGTTTAGAGACAATCCTATCAGGCTTTGACAACCGCCAGCATTCTAAGCTTTTCGGGCACTCAATAAAAAGATGCCAGCAAGTTTCAACATCAGATTCGCAAAAGGGACATTGAGCCGAGCAAGGAACCCCTCTCCTTTGGATTGCAGTTTTGTTCGGACATCTCTGTAGACTTTCCATAGAAAGCCCTTCACCTTAGGAGGTACTTTGAGTTTCCACATATCCATCCAACTTCCTTCAACAACCAGATGACTGCTAGATTAGCGCTTCTCTCTTCTTTTTCCCGACGATAGCATTGTTTTTGCTTCTTGCGACTTCTTCTTCTTCCATGTATGTCTCTCACTTCTCTCCCCATTGTTTATTTTCGTTCTGCTTTGAAATTGGTATTTTTTGGGGGAATTTTTCTTTCTGTTATTCTCACGCAAATCTGTGAAAGTATGATTCCCATTTTGAATGAAATCCCATCTGCACGCATAAAGCATAAGGCTTTTAGGTGTTTAGTGACTTTTTGGTTTGTGGGTAGCACAGACTTGAGTCAGGAAGGTGATTTTTCGTATAGCTGAATTTGCAGTGAAATGGGTCTTGTTGCCTGTAGACTGAAGATGGGTGTGGATGGAATTTTGGGGTTAGGCAATTGTGGAGAGTGAATTCTGAAATGGGTTTCTGGTTTAGTTGTGTTTTGTTGGTAATTATTGAAAACGTTGTGTTTATTAGTTTAGAGTTCCGGAAAAGATTTGTGTTTGTAGACTGAAGTTGGGTGTGAATGAAATGTGTTTTTAATGGAGCAAAAGGGATGGGTTTAGATCAGGACATCTGGTAATTTTACAAAAGGATTTGTGAAATGGGTATTCTTTCGCTTGTTTATGGCTTATTCGTATTTTGTATTAGAGCATAATACAAAATCTATTTATCATAGACTTAAGTATCCATTTTAATTTAATTCTCTAAGGTATCGAGTTGTGTTTTGGGTTGCCATCTTATGGTTGGGTATGATATCTCTCACAACCAACAATTCACATTCCTACTTGTTGATCTTTGCAATTTCATTTCTAATTGATGATTCCTTTGTAGATCAGAAATTCAGCAGCTGAAATACATGGATGAAGAGGAAGCCCCACAAATCCCCAGAAGAACGACCAGGTCTTCATCATCATCTTCAGCACCCACTTCAAGTATTGTACCTGCACCAAAAGTAAACTGCCCTGAACATCTAACAATTAATGACATGGATAAAGAGGAAGCCCCACAAATCCCCAGAAGAACGACCAGGTCTTTATCATCATCTACTTCAAATAATGTACCTGCAGCAAAAGTAAGCAGCCTTGAACCTCGAACAATTACGGACCTTTTAGTTGGAGGAGGCCCCATTAGTCTAGATGATATTATTTCCAATTTTCCTGGTAGAAGTAGCCAGATTCTTGAGCTTGTGCGTCTTTTGGGACCTTTGAATTCACCAATGCTTCCCTTGTTTGTGCACGGAGGTGCTTCTACTGGAAAAAGCAGTATCATTCTTCAGTTATTTAGACATCTCAACAGGCCTGTTGTTTATTCTAGTTGTAGGACGTGTTATAACCAGCGTATCCTGTTTGAATCTATTCTAAATCAGTTACTTTTTCATAGAAAAAATGCTGCCAATTGTTATTCAAATGCAAAGCGCTGTGAAAGACCATCCGATTTTGTCATTTTTCTTCGGGAAGCATTGACCAATGTTATAAACAAGCTGAAGGAGAAATCCGAGAAATTGATCTCAAAAAAGAAGATACATGGGGGAATGGGAAATATGATCTACTTGGTATTTGACAATTTTCATCTTGTTAAAGAGTGGGATAAAAGCTCTACTATAGTGCCCTTATTGTTTAATCTCTATGATCTGCTAAAGATGCCTGAGGTAGGTCTGATTTTTATCAGCAGTACTTCCCCAGGTACCTTTTACTATAACATGGGTTATGTGGACCCTATCCCCGTTTGCTTTCCCGATTACACAGAAGGTGATATTCGTCAAATATTGTTGAGAAACCAAGCAAACCAGAAGTTGTATTCCTCGTTTCTCGAGTAAGACATTTTTATCCATGTATCAATTTCCATTTTTAAGCTTTACATGATCTCATATAGTGAAGACTTCTGTTTCTTTTCATTTCATGCAGTGTAGCTCTGAGGCCTTTCTGTAGAATTACTAGGCAAGTTGGTGAATTGTCTACTGCCTTGAAGCCACTTTATGAAAAATATTGTGAACCTTTAAGTGATAAGGGTAAGGGAGTTGTCCCTAGTGAGGACATGAAGCGAAGGCTATTCAATCATATCAAGCCTCATATCACCTCCTCTCTGAATGATACATTTAAGGTTTCGTCTCCTCCTTCAAGTGAAGTTGAAACATGTAAAGAGACAAAGCGGAAGGGGAATCCCAAGAGATCGGAGCAATCTGAAGAAATCAGTGATCTTGAATTTCACATGGCCACTAGTGCAAAGTATCTTCTTATTTCAGCATTTCTTGCCTCCAGAAACCCAGCTACTCTTGATGCTTCACTTTTTGATGCCAAAGGTGGTTCTGATAATCGAAAGCGAAAGAGGAAGTAAGTATTGGTGATTTAAAACCAAATTTGTGCTGTGCTGAAAACAATGTTACATATGATTTTTTGAGACTTAGTGCTCAGGTTGCAGCCTTTAATATTTCTTTATTATTGTGAATGAAGCCTTTCTTGGCCTTTTTTTATATCTTTTTTGACTTATTTTCCTTTTCATTTTTGTCTGTGTGGGAATTATTTATCGAAATTCCAACCATTGTCTGAATGGATTTGTTATTTTTTGTAGTTAATAAAAGTTAGGTCTGTGCCCATAGTACATTCTTATTGAGCATTGCTCATTCAATGTTGTTGTCTGAGTTATGCTTTGTAATGCATAGGGCCTCTGAGAAAGCGCTGGAAAAGAAGGAAAGTTTAGAAGAGGAACTACTAATGAAAGGACCTGGAACTTTCCCATTGGAGAGGTTGTTAGCCATCTTTCAGTGTATTGTATCTGTTGCAGAAGAACCATGTGATGAAGAGGAACAAAACAATGATGAATTAGGAGCCCAATGTGGCAGTGGTGCACTGATGTCTGACATACTTTTGCAGCTATCCACTCTCTGCAATGTTAATTTTATTTTCAAAGGAAAAAGCTGTCCATTAGAAGGCTCAACTCGGTATCGATCAACTATATCCGAAGAGTTGGCATTAAAGGTAACATCTTTATCTCACTCTCTCAATACTCCCTTAAATTCTTTGGTATTATTTGTATAAGGAAATTCAGTGTGTTTGATGAAGATTAACACTTTCAATATTGTTTTGCAGGTTGCCAGGAGCCTTAAGTTCCCATTATCAAAATATTTGTACAGAAGTTAGTAATCTCTGACATGGACAGCTTCACACAGCTTGATTATCATTTTTTTTTCCTGACTGGAATACAACCTCCATCGCGCTCTACAGTTATTAACATGAAATGACTTGAATACTAAGAATTGTTGAAACCAAACCAATGCTAGAATGGATAATTATGACCATTGTTGCAGTTCATTGGATGGATGGATGGATTGATTGAGTATTTTTCCGCCAGAGTTCTTAGGATTTGTTCTATTGCTCCTAGTCTTCAATATTGCTCCGAAAAGCTCTTGTAGTGTTGCGGAATGTAAGCAGTAAAGATCCTGAAATCGTGTTTTTAGCTGATATAAACCTGTAATATGGCACCCAATTTATGTTCTTGCCAAATTTCATATTACTGACAATAGAAAAGGAAGTATCCAGCGTACAATTTTGTCCTTGCCTTAATTATAATAGGGAGAAGGTGTTCTGAAAGCATATCTTTTCTCTGGCCAAAGTTGTATAAATACAGTAGAAAGGTGCATTAGCGGTTAATACGCTGTAATTGGATAAGTTATTAGGAATATGACGGAACGAAAGACCAAGGAAAGAAAGAAGAATGCACCAAAATGCAGGTGCTGCACCAAACGCTGGTGGTTGTTTCTTGTTGTAAGTGAATGCAACGAAAAGACCCGGAAATAACGATAAATGAAAGAATTCATATATTATTGACATTTTGTGCTGTGTTCATTTCAAAATTTCTGCTTTGTTATTCCCATCATCCGGTAACCACAGGATGATCCACAAGAAAGGTGGCAGGATTCGAACCTATGGCTGGCATACGACTCTTTGGGTTGGGTGGCCGGGTTAGCACCCCTCGTCGCCCCTGTACCCGAAACAGATGCGCTGCGCTACCCAGCTCGTAACCTTGTCTCCCCTACTCCTCTTTTGGTTATGCCATTATTGTAAGCGGGTAACCCCCGGGCCGGCCGCCCCTGACCTAATAAGATAAGAACGATTATCCTTATGACCAAACAACGATAGTTTCACGATCCCGACCAGCAACTTGTTGGGAGTAGGGGCATCCAAGCTTGCCCAACCTAGACATTGTAACTGAAAGTCCTGCCTACTTGTAGGCTTAGGGTAGTCCTTGGCTAGCTATCCTCTCAAAAAGGTCATTTAATCTCAGTAGTGGCAGGAAGAACACAGCTCCCAGGCGTACTGATAAGGCTTAACCGGAATGGCCGAGCTAAGCTAAGACCTGATTCTGTAACAGCAAAAGCAGCACTGACTTCTTTCTCTTATACCGCTCCTGCCTTGCTTCTTACCCTTCCGGGGGAAGAGACTTTGATATTCAACTGCTTGGCCAGTGAAGAAAGCATCTCTCAAGTTCGAATGCTTTTCTGCTGTTCAAAAAGAAATGCTTCCAATTCGTTTGGTCTGGGATCGATCCCTATAGCCTGAGTTCTCCGTGAACCTGCTATTCCTTCTTATTGATGCACAGTGACCTTTCAGACTTTGTCTCATCCCTCTAGGAAAGACAAATGCCAGTCTCAGGTCAACAAATCCTAGTCAGACTGACTTTGCAGCAAATTCCATGGGCAGATGCATTCATTTTCTCACAATCATCTGACTCAACAGCTCCGTTCCTGATCTTACGCTGATCCGAGGTGACCGGCCCTTTGACCCCATTTATTCGAGGCACAACTGAAGGGCACATTGGGCCTGTCAGTTTCTCAATCGAAGGATCGGATAAATCCATCTGACCTACTCAGGTCTCGCTTCCGGCTCCGGAAACAGATCTGAGCCATCTGCATTGGACCTGCGGAAGGATGAGTTGATCCTTGAGAATCTAGAAAAAAGAAAGGGCTCCCTAGCGGATGGAGAAAGGATATCAACCGTCCGAAGGGCAGTGGAAGAGGACTATCACATAAGGAGTCTCAGTGAAAGTTTTGAATTGGTACAAAAATTGGAAAAAGAAGGACAGGAATTGACCAAAGAAAGTCCTGCAACTAATTCTGCCTTCAATGAAGTGAAAGATTATGCCTACCAACTCATTGAGAAAAAGGGGGAAGCCCGCGCCTCTCGAAGCGAAGGAAGGTAGAGTTCCCCGAAGGGATAAGGGACCCCCCTGGACGAAGGAAAGATGAAAGTCTCTTTGGTCGATTCCGACATAAAGGTAGGGGCAGTAGCTTTACCCGTTGTCAGAATCGAATGTAGCCTTTTTTTAATTTATTTTAAAAAGGCGAGGCCCCTAGCGATAGGGGAAAAGGAGAGTGGGTAAGTGGGCTCCTTTCTTTCTACCAGATTACTTTACTAGCTTGAATTCATTCAAAGTCAAGGAACTGGTTTATCAAAAGGGGTCGGTCTAGAATTACAGTGATCTGAGACCTTCTTCCCTTGGTCTAGGAGGTAGGTTATGTAGGCTACAACTCTTCCTAGGTTGTATTCGATTACGAATGGCTAAAGAATCGATTAGTAGTAGTATGCCTTATATTGCCAGAAGACCTTTTCTTCTTTCTCTTTGAAATTGGAAGAGGTTCTTGATTCAAAATCAAAGTTTATTAAGCCTGGGCAATTCCTTTGAAAGACTGAGGTATATACTAAGTCCAAGACGGACGCGGAGCTCTCACCTAGGTAACAATCTCGCGTAGATAAGAAGAAAGCGTCAAAGCTAGGGTTACGGAAGGGTGGAACTTAACTTCTTCCTTTGCTTAGGGAATAGGTTGGGAAACTGACAGTAGACTCAACAAGAGCAGTAGGCTCAACAAGCAACCCCTCTATTTGTTTGTTGATTTCCTCCCGGAGGGTGTCAAAACATAGGTCTCCCAGCCTTTCGGCCATATTCTCTTCATTTAAACCCCGAAGGCGACCTGTCCGAAAGACTATTAAAACTATAAGCGGGATATATGCAACTCCGAGTACGGTTAAGATTTCTGTTATCATATCCGATAAAAACTGAATAATGTCTGGACTCATATTCGGGAAAAAAAAAATAGGAGGTACTTTTTCGTCGCTTAGGTGAGAGTTTTTGTCCCAACAGTTGAATTAGGTTAAAGGGAAGGTCCTACTCGTCCCGTCGAAAGATTTGGAAAGTGGTTTTTTTTATCAATTCCTTTGTTTGGTATAGATCGTACGAATCGTGCTGTAGCTTTCCTGCTTACCTCTGCCATCTGTTCCTACTAATGGTGGATCGCTGGAGATGGTATAGCAAGGCCTTTCGTCTTCTTCGAGCGTAAGGTGGAAACCCTGGGGAGTTGTCATCCATTCCATGGAAGTGGAGGCCCGGTAGCTGTAGGTAGATGGCCCTAGCCTGTTGGAGGTGCTTTTCCTCTAAAACTATAGGAATTAAACTTAAGAGCAAGCTCGTCCCCTGGAAGAAGGTGAAAGGCGGAGGCGCCCCTGCTATCAATGAAAGGAATGCCCCGGGTTTGATGGAAGTTTAATGGTGGGAATAGACTGTTCTTACTGACATATCTTGCTGTTGTTATGCATATCATGCCTTTTGGATATTGACTCGTATACTTGTGGAAATATAACAAAATTTTAACTTGAATACTAGTCAGAGATATCGTAATTCACAGTTGCACAACACATCCGAGAAAAGTTAGCGGGTGAATAAGTTTTTGCCACATATCATTATTGTATTTAACTTAATCATATGCACGACAATGGAAGACATCATGCGCATGTTTAGAACCAAAATTAAATGGCAAAAGTAGATATATGAATGTCTTTGTTACTTGTTAGAGAGGTCTAATAAAAAATGAGTAATCTAATTTCTAGCTAGGTATCATGAAGCAGAGCCACTCAAATAAAATGTATTTTTAGTTTGAGTATGCTTAGATGAAGTTTTACAGGTGAAAAAGAAACTACCCCTGAATTTTATATGCAGAAAGCGTTTAAGCTTGTGGAGAAGGTATTTGCAAAAGGAAAAAATTAAATGTTATTATAAAGTGAGTTTGGCTCTAAAATAAACTAGGTGTATCCAATATCGATTTAATTTAAAATGTATTGTGATTTTATCTCACTAAAATCTTATGGTAGATATACCTTTGGTTACTTTAGATGCAAACTCACTTTAGAGGAGTTTTCTTTTTCTTTTCTTTTTTTTTTATTTTAATTTTTTACATAACGTCAGAAGTCAATCCAAGATTTATTGGAAAACATATAGGCCACGGTTTTAGCCTTTTAGGTGAAAACTTCCATGGTGTCTCTTTCTACTTTAGGAAGGGTTTAACTTTCCAAGTCATGTTTGATCATCTGATTCTTGTTCCATCTGTTTCCATATCGCCATTGCTATATAGTCCACACCTCTTTCCTTGACATCATCACGCTCTTTAGTCAAGAACCTTCTCCCCAGTTGAAAAGATATTCCATACCAATGTGCCTATTATGTACAATGCAACTGCAACCTTAAATACATCATTCCAAGAACCTGCAATAAAAAAGAACATGATAAGTTAAAACCAAGAAAAAAGTTGCAAAGAAGGAGGTTTTAAATTGCGGTTGCGGCCGCGTCGCAATCCTTGATACTGCAAAGAATCGCAGTCAAATGCAGGCTTAGTCGCAATCGTGTTGCGGTCGCGGAGACATCAAAAACCATGATGTCGCGTGCCGACCTTTTTTTAAAACCTTGCAAAAAAAGTAATCTCCAAAATCAATGTGGGGGAACTCTTAGACCTCGTTGGAGTATATATCCAGTTGCAGCTGTGCCAAAGACCCCGGCAAGCACTCCTGCTGTATTTGATAGTCCCAGCAATACGCCCTAAAATTGAAACTCAAGTGCATTCTTTTAGAGACATATTTAACAAACAAAATAAACAAAATGACAACTTATATAATGGAATCTGTTACTAAAATTTCATGCATTCATAGACATATTGATGTACAACAACCATAGGAGTGTCAAGAAGAATACTAATTCAAGCCAAGTATATTGCAGTCTTTAGGTAAGAATGTTTTGTTGTTATCCAATGTTCTGTTTACTATTAGTATTGAACATTTTAAGCTCATATTTGACCGTTTATTGGATGGTATAAATAAAATTAGGAAAGCAATGACTCACAGCATAGCGTGGTCCAATGTCTTGATGATTGGAATACAGACCAGATTGTGAGAATGCATCAGATCCCTGTAAAGAAAATAACAAATTATGGTTTGAATTAGGGATTGCATATATATAAATCAAATGCAAACATGTTGTATAGGCACTAATGCTTTATAATCAGTAGAAAACTTGCAGCATAAAATATTCAAAATCTGAGGAATTCAAACTAGGGAAAATATGTTGTTGATCTAGCTCAAACCTGACTGCAGGCCATGCACAGTACAGCCATGGCAGGTGTTTTGACATGGCTCAGCTGTGTAAGAAAAAAAGCAGGACCCAGAAACCCGATCGATTGCATGATCTGTCAAACTCATAAATATTAAAAGCAGAATAATTTTTAAGAGTGAAATGAATGCCAAAATTTTCCTTCTAAAGGGCACTGAAATGAGTGCCCCCAGATACTATTATTGAAAAATAAGACATTCCAATAAAAACATCAATTGTATATCAATTCACCATGCACGACAAAATTTCAGTTACAAGAGCAGTGACGATCTTACCTTTCGAACGGCTGTTATGGAAAGGCCTTTGCTCACTAATGTGTCAGCAATCCAGCCTCCAATATTTGCAAAAACCGCCATGGTTAACCACGGAAGAACACATAAGAGCCCGGATTCAGTAAGGTTAAACTTCAGAACCTGAGAAAATGATCCAAAAGTTTGTTTGATTGAATGGGCTAAATGGGAAATGTAATGTACTAAATCCTATATGTTCATTGCAAAGATATGTGCAACTATAGAAAATAGAAAGTCATGTCAAGGACTGTGTTATAAAGTAAAATTTTTATTTTTGAAAGGTGAATAACCTGATTGTAGTAAGTAGGCATCCAAGTTAAGAGAATAAATGTCCCCCAATTGTGACAGAAATGAGAGATTATAAGAGCCCAGACAGGTGCTTTTGATAAAATCAATTTCCAAGGAATAGCTGAAACAGGTGCTTTCGATACACCGCCTTCAAGTATGAGCCTTTTCTCCTCTACCCCAAGATCCGGGTCATCTTTTGGCGAGCTATATGCCTGGATGAACCCAACAGAGAGGAAAGGAAATGAGCTTACTTGCCAGGAAGGAACTTAGGAGTGCCCCTCCCATTTAAAAGTATCATGAACAATGATAAGGTGTTGCCACAAAATGAAATTTCAGAAATATTGTGCAAGATAGCTAATTTACTCTCGTATCTAGTCAATGGACCATTGATTCTTGAAAATAAACTTGTATACTTATGAAATTGAAGTCATGTA